>CM032331.1:12563497-13018881 GCA_019022515.1 Quercus aquifolioides | reverse complement strand
GTTGTGGCTAATCAGTAATGTATAGGTCCCCACAGTTGCACATCCCTCCAGGTAGTGACCGATGGACGGATGATGGATTCAAGGTTCATTTCTATTGCACTTGAGCATATGTACGGGAGGACATAACCCGATCCATAAAGGACTTGCGTAGTATGCTGCATGCGAAGCACGGGCATGATGTAACTATGTACAAGGTTTGGGAAGCCAAACAGAAGGCAGTTGCGCGTATTTACGGGGATTTTGATGAGTCGTACGCGGAATTGCCACGGTTTCTAGCGGCATTGGATGATGCAGATCCGGACACTGTAACTTTGCTAAATTGTGACCCCCGTGTCCCGGGGACTTGTATATTCAACTCCGCGTTTTGGGCGTTTGGTCCGTGTATTAGAGGGTTCAGGCATTGCAGGCCAGTGATAAGCATAGATGCAACGCACCTGTATGGCAAGTACAAAGGGAAGTTGTTGATAGCAATGGCAACAGATGGTAACAATGAGGTTTTTCCACTTGCGTTTGCCGTTGTTGAAAGTGAGAGCACGGAGACATGGGGATGGTTCTTGGCATGCCTGCTGAGCAGAGTTACGGATCGGACCAATTTGTGTATAATCTCCGATAGGCACCGTGGGATACAATCATGCTTTGATGACACCACTAGGGGCTATTTGCAAGCGCCGTTAGCCCATCACCGGTATTGCAACCGCCATTTAGTAAGCAATGTTAACACTAACTTCAATAGCGTGGTGTTAAAGAACTTGGTATGGAAGGCAGCAACTGCAAACCAAGTTAGGAAGTTTGAAAACACCATGGATTGCATCAAGAATGTCAATCCAGATGCGTACGACTATCTGAACGATGTAGGTTTCGAAAAGTGGACACTTGCACATGACCATGGGCATCGATATAGGGCAATGACAATGAACCTGTCAGAGTACTTTAATGGGGTGCTTAAGGGCGCACGTTGCTTGCCCATTACTGCAATGGTGAAGTTCACATTTTACAAAGTGAACTCGTACTTTGATGACCGCCGAAACAAAACCCTAGAGCAGTTGGAAGAGGGGCAAGAGTGGTGCAAATATGCCTACGACAAGTTCGAGGCAAATCAAGAGAAGGCGAAGCTCCATATGGTTAGAAGGATGAGCGCGCAACATCGCTTATATATAGTGGAGACACAGTCTTCACTACTGAGAACTGGTGGGGGGGGGCTCACACCCATAGGGTTTCTCTCATGGACAGGACATGCACGTGCGGGAAATGGGAAGCAAACAAGATCCCATGTTCACACTTGATAGCAGTTTGTGCCAAGTACAACCACGATGCAACGGAGTTTATGGATCGTTTCTACCGCGTGTCCGAATGGTATCAGAGCTACGAGCCGATATTCCAACCGTTGAAAGATAGGTTAGAATGGCCGGAGCCGGCAGAAAGGAGAAAAGTGATGCCGAACCCGCGGTTGATTCGAGAGAAAGGGCGCCCTAAGTCGACAAGAATCCGCAATGAGATGGATGACGAGGATAGGGAGTTGCCAACCTCGTTGTGGATTGAGAACGGACCAAAGTCCAAGTGTGGGTTGTGTCGCCAAGAGGGTCATAACCGTCGTAGATGTCCGACTCGGAACGTGGAATCAACAAGCCGCGGTTGTACATAGCAGGTAACAATTACAAGTCCTAGTAAGGAGGGGGGATATTTCATAAGTTATTCTTATTTAGTGTTGTCAATTATTCTTACAAGTCATAAGTTATTCTTACAAGTCCTGCTAGTAATGTGTACATTGTAACCATGATAGTATGGTTTTCAAATATGAGTACAACATGAGGTATTGATGTATTTTTTGCTGTACTTGTGCAGATATGGGATTTATGGCAAAGAGGCAGTTGGTGTGGCACTAGTTCAACTCAAATTTCTTCTTGTAAACTATATATGACAAAACAACATTTATATGTAAATGGTTGTACTTATATTGTCAACAACTTGGTTCAATGGTTTTATGCTAGATAATGGCTCCTTATTTCCATTGTAGATTGTATGGATGATTTTCACTTCATGTGATTGTTTAATGAAGTGATTTGGTTATGGATTTGGTTGGAATTGTATGGATGATTTGATTATGAAAGTAGTTGGAACAATATGGATGAGTTGTTGATCAATGTGGTTGTGTATAGGTCCACCTTTATTATGACGAAAGTGGATGCAAATTAGTATGGTTGTGAACAATGCTGGATGACTTGCACGTAACTCGATTATTCAATAGCCGGGTTACGTGGAATATCCTTCTGGCCAGTTGGATTCCACTTGGACTGCATATGGACCAGTCCAAATATATGGGCTGGCTGTGGAAGCCCAGCGCACATAACTCGATTACTGTAAAATTGAGTAATAACTGAATCACCCGATTCTACAATAATTGAGTTACGTGGAAGCCCCGCTGCACGTAACTCGATTATTAAATAGCCAGGTTACGTGGAAGATTCTTCTGGACAGTTGGATTCGACTTGGACTGCTTATGGATCAGTCCAAGTGGACCCATATCAAATGGACCAAACTTGACTGAATAGACCGAAGTGATAAAAATTGGATTGAAATGGATCTAATTGGACCAAATCAACAAAATTGGACCAAAGTGGTTTGAAGGGACTAAAAGGACTTGTTTGTGTTACGCTGCACTTAACTCGATTCTGGGATAATCGAGTTACGTGGAAGATTCTTCTGGACAGTTGGATTCCACTTGGACTGCATATGGATCAGTCCAAATATATATGGGCTGGGTGTGGAAGCCCAGTGTACATAACTCGATTACTGTAAAATCGAGTAATAATTGAATAACCCAATTTCACTATAATCAAGTTACTTGCAAGCCCCGCTGCACATAACTCGATTATTAAATAGCTGGGTTACGTGGAAGATTCTTCTGGACAGTTTGATTCCACTTGGACTGCATATGGATCAGTCTAAGTTTACCCATATCAAACGGACCAAACTTGACTGAATGGACCGAAGTGATAAAAATTGGATCGAAATGGATATAATTGGACCAAATAAACAAAATTGGACCGAAGTGGTTTGAAGGGACTAAAAGGACTTGTTTGTGTTACGCTGCACTTAACTCGATTCTGGGATAATCGAGTTACGTGGAAGATTCTTCTGAACAGTTGGATTCCACTTGGACTGCATATGGATCAGTCCAAATATATATGGGCTGGGTGTGGAAGCCCAGTGTACATAACTCGATTACTGTAAAATCAAGTAAAAATTGAATAACCCGATTTCTCTATAATCGAGTTACTTGCAAGCCCCCCTGCACGTAACTCGATTATTAAATAGCCGGGTTATGTGAAAGATCCTTCTGGACAGTTGGATTCCACTTGGACTGCATCGGGATCAGTCCAAATATCTGGGCTCGGAGTGGCAACCTAGTGCATATAACTCGGCTAAATAGTTATCGAGTACCGTTACAAATAACTCGATATCTAAACAATCGAGTTCTGTGCAAGCCAATTCCCACATCATGGATTCCTTTCAGTTACAGTGCACACAACATGGATTCGTTACAGTTACACTGAACTTAACTCGATTTATTAGTAATCGAGTTATGTGGAATATAAACCACCATCGTGGACACTTTGTTTTTGTACTCGCCAGTGCACAGTCTCTCAACAACAGTTACGAATTTCAGCGAAGAAACAGTTTGGAGAACACCAGACGATGACTTCTCAATGGCGGAGAGACAATGTGGATGATCCTGCTGATCTTCCACACACTTTTTCAAGATTATTATGCCTCAAACACTTCGAGACGGAAAGCTTGTAAGTAAACTTCATTTCATTGCTGAGTTTGATTCTTGAAAATCATATGGGAATTAAGGGCATCAGCTTTTATGTTTTTTAGTTGTGATTATTGAAAAAATGTACATTTGTTGATGACCAAATTCAAGAAAAATATGTGATAATGTTAATCCATGTTACATGTATAAAATCAATGATTATATAATGCGGTGCACACATGGGAACAAAATATCCCATCAGTGTTTATTTTATTTTCTGAATTACATGTTTCTACCACATGAACTGGTTATATGGATGATTTTGTTTCATCCAACAAGTATTATTGTAAAATATTGTGAGAAAATTTACTTTTCCTGTAATGGTACTGATACTGACTGCACAACTCAAATTTCACTTGATTGATTGCATGTGTTTATTTACAAAGCTTGCATTTATGTTGAAGTTCGTCTTTTTACAGTGGATTCCAAAGAAGTTTATAAGCAAATATGGCGTTCATCTGTCAGATATGGCCTTTCTTACGATTCCAAATGGTACAAAATGGAAAGTGAAGTTGACAAAGTCTGATGGGGAGGTTTGTTTTGGAAATGGCTGGTGTGAATTTGCAAGCTCTCATGCTCTAGCCTTGGGGCACTTGCTAGTGTTCAGATATGAAGGAAATTCAGAATTTTCTGTACTCATATTTGACGCCACTGCAACAGAAATAGACTATCCTGCAGCTGAACTCCAAGATCGTACAGGGTAGAAACCACCAGTACCTCTACCTCATAAGAGGGCAAAAATCAATCCATCAAGTTCTAAGGGGTCAAGGTTAGAGAAATCAAAAATGCCATTTGGGGTATCTTTTACTAGGGGAGAGAGTTCAGGTTTGAATCTTACACTTTTGTAAGGAACTGGTTGATTTTGTAAGCCTGTTCACTATAAATTTCATGTGCATGACTTCATATTTCCATGTCATTTCAGGATCAGCTCATGGGGTTGCTGGTGTAGCTGAAACTCTTGTGAGAGCGAATGCTTTCAAATCAGAAAATCCCCTTTTCACGGTTACCATTCATCCATCATACATTAATGGCAAGGATCGTGCGGTAAGCTTTCCCAGCTGAACATATTGTTGGGTTTTAGAAATGCAACTCCCATTAACTTTGATTTTCCATAGATCAATTAGAAAGCATGTAGCAGAGACTTGTTGATTTGCTTCATTGTGTTAGTTCAAATAGTATCATGTTTAGGTGGTAGAAGGACATCAATAGTACTGCCTGAAAACTGCATTTCATTCAAATGGGTAACTATTTTTTAATTGTATGTCTGATGACATTTTTTGTACAGAGCTTACCCCATGGCATTATCAACTACTTACCAAGCGAAGGCTTTACCAAGGACTACACCACCAAAGGAAGTACATTCACTGTGAAGCTCGAGGTTGTGGACCGATTATGGCCTGTGAAGTTATACATTTATGAAGGAAAATACACATCCTGTGTCGTATCTGCTGGTTGGGCTGCATTTGCGAGGGACAATACATTGCGATTAGGAGATGTGTGTGTATTTGAAGTGATTATGAGGGACGAAGTTGTGTTCAAAGTCCACATTTTCAGATGCCCTCATTAAGTGGTTACTAACTTTGCATTGACAATAAAAGGTTGGATATGTACTGTTCTGGACTATGTTTCAGCAGATGTTTTGTCAAGACTTATGAACTTGTTGAGTTGTTAGTATTTACCAGTATTTATGTATAGACTGGATGGCTGATTTTTGTGTTGGTATTTTTGAGTTATGATCTATAGCGGTTGAGTTGTTTTGTGTGATTTGTGTGTTGGTATTTATGATCTATTTACTGTTGAATCCTTTTGTGATTTGATATCGGTTGTTCTATATTATGATTTCTTAATACGTGCAAATATGCAATTAGTGAAGTTTAATGTCTCTTGCATGAACTGTAAACTTGATTGCAAAGTGATGGAAACCAAAATCAATTGGTTGAGAACTTGAACTAGACTTGCATTAAAATTAAGAATTAAAGCTGGAATTACAGAGAAACTGGAGAAACAAAGTTTCTGTCCAGGTTTGAAACTAAGTTAAATTCACATCAAAAACTGATTGTACTCTTACATAGCTATCCTATTTATAATCTTTAACTATTAGGAAATAAAGTAGCCAATAGTTACATAAGTTAAAGTTGTAATTTAAGAGGATACATGGCAGATATTAGCAGTCAAAATAAGGGGCTGCTGGCAGTCCTAAGAGGTCAGAAGGTTGGCTGGCTGGTTGTTAGTCCTAAGGATAGAGGGTGGCTGCATCATACTCCCCTCCATAAAGGAAACTTGCCCTCAAGTTTCAGTTGGAAAATAAGGCTTCAAATGCTTCACATTGAAGGCAGTAGAAATGTTTAAGTGAGGGGGTAGTTGGACTGTGTAGGCATTGTCATTGATTGTAGTCAATACTTTGCATGGACCTACTTCCCTTGCTCCCAACTTGGAATAGGAGCCATGAGGACACCTTACTTTAGTCAAAATCACCCATACAAGGTCCCCTTCCTTGAAAAGTAGTCTCCTTCGATGAATATCAGCAGCAACTTTGTACTTTGCATTGGAATGTTCAATTCTCTCCTTGACTTGTGCATGGACAGATTGCATAAAATGTGTCATTTCTGTTGCTGCAAAAGCTTACCCACTTAGCATGCCTCTTGTTCACATTAGATTGGCTATTGAGATATTTCAAAGCCTCATGATTGGTGTGTAGAATAAACTCCTTGTAGGCCAAATAGTAACTCCAATGCTTGATGGCTTGAACAATAGCATAGAATTCCTTGTCATAGGTAGAATACCTAAGTTTTACTTCATTCAACTTCTCACTAAAGAATGCTATGGGCTGCCCTTGATTTCATTGCAAAAGGCTCTCCAAATGATCTACATCTTTTATTTGCTGTTGCTTGGTCAATTTGGTGGAGTCGCAATCAAGCAATTCATAAGAATTCTGGCAGCTTCTAGCAAGGTACTCCCAGCGTGTTTTACTGCTGAGATTTCAGAGCCTATTGCTGTTCTGGAAGGTGTGCTCCTTGCAGCAAAAATGGAGGTCTCTCATGCTATTATTGAGTCTGATGCCTTGTCCATTATTGAACCTATCAATGATGGGGTCTTTGGTGGTGAGCTAGGATACATGGCAGATATTTGGGAAGTCTCTTCTTCTTTTAGCTGGTGCTCCTTTCATCATCTGAAAAGGGAAGGCAACAGAGTTGCCCATAAACTTGCAAAAGTCGCCAGGATCACTAATATGTGTCAGGTTTGGGAAAGGACTATACCAAATCCTGTTGAACATATTGTTATTTAGGAAATCTGCTTGTAATGCTTTTGCATTTTCTCTGTTGTATTTCAATTTCAGATTGAATGAAATTCATATGCTTCCTATCAACAAAAAAAAAAAAAAAACTACTGAACTCAACTACAGAGAAGTGCTACATCAGCTTGTACGATCTTGCAATATCCCAAACCACCAACGAATATTTTTTTGATAAGCAATCAGTACTTCTATTATTTATTCAAATTCTGAAACAAACTGATTTACATCTGAAGCAATCACATCTTCTATCATGGTTGGAGTTTCCTCCATCCATGTTACATAGTCATCTACGTACTGAGCATGTTACATAGCTGGTAATACAACCTTTAGTCTATTGGCTAACACTTACCAACAAATCTTTATTTTGTAACAATTAATAAAGATCCTACGACCATTTTATACGAATGTCATATAAACTTTAGAGAAAATATAATATATTCTCCAAATTATCAATAACGTGAGTCCCGCAGAAGTTCATTTATGTTAAATGACTATTTTAATTTAATTTAGTCCGTATATGATCTATATTAACTTAAATGGTTTGAGATTTTAGTAATAGTGGGAACATGAGTTTTACTGCTATGTGTTAGTTTACGGATGAAATTGGATAGGTTATGCAGCTGATGTGACGCAACGTGAGAGCAGCGGCATTAAACGCTACGCTTCAAGTTTTAGTAATATATAGATTAATAAAGATGAAACAACATGAATAATTCAAATAATTCAAACAAATTATTGTAGACTGAACTTACCTCAGGTGTGCTTAAAATAGCCAAGTGTCAGTTGGACAGGGAACTTGGACAGGGAACAATAGACTGAAGTGGACAAAATGGACTAAACTAGATCAAAAGGACCGAGATATGTAGCAAATGGTCTGAATTGGACAGAAGTGGACTGAATTCACCGAAGTGGACCTAATAGAGTGAAGTGGACAAAAGGACCAAATCATTTGGGACCTAAGAGACCAAAGTGGACGAAATGGAGCAAAAGGACCTCATGGACTAACGTGTACCTAAGGGACGGAAGTGGACCAAAATGGACCATAAAGAGCGAATGTAAGGTGGTGGACTTTTGGACCAACTGGACTAAAGTAGACCTTTGGGACTGAAGTGGACCTCACTGGACCAAGTCTATTTGCTGCATGACCAAAGTGGACTGAATGGACCCATATGAACCAAATGGACCAAACTTGACTGAATGGACCGAAGTGGTGAAAATTGGATCGAAATGGATCTAATTGGACCAAATAAAGAAAATTGGACCGAAGTGGTTTGAAGGGACTAAAAGGAGTTGTTCGTGTTATGCTACACATAACTCGATTCTAGAATAATCGATTTATGTGGAAGACCCTTCTGGCCAGTTGGAATCCTCTTGGACTGCATCTGGATCAGTCCAAATAAGTGGGCTGGGTCTGGGTGCGGTACAGCACATAACTCGATTTACGGATTATCGAGTATATATGTAACTCGATTTTTTTTGTAATCGAGATATGTGATTACCCACATTTATAAACGCTCCCACTGTTGTGCAGAATTTGCAGCAGTCCGAAATTACATCTTCGCTTGCTCTCAGTTGCATCCGCTAGAATCGACAATTTTTCCGCTCAAAATCTTCAAAGGTTTTACATGGTAAGACTCGTTTAACTATTATTGTCTTTAAAATTACACATTGGTGATGCGTTAATCATATATTCATTTTTGGATGATGCTTCAAACTTCATTGTCTATGTACATTGGGATGAAATAGGGTGTTTGGCTAGTCAAATGGTTTGTTGTTAGTAAGGTTACTTGCTTATCTCTTTGGTTGTCTTCAACTAGTCTCCTTCCAGAAAATGAACTTGCCAGTGGCTCCATATGTGTGTGGTAGTCCTTATGCTGTTTCTATGTCTTAGTTGGTACATTGTGCAATTTAAGGTTGTTTGTACAAGTTGGTGAAACTTACTACATGTAGCTACGAAGTTCGAAAATGTTTCAGGTCTTACATCCACTTGTATGTTTCCTGTACAATATTATTGCTGTTAGAATGCTTGCTATTGGTGCGTGACATTATTGATCATTTTGAAAAAATTCAATATGTTAATAAATTGCATGTTCGCTCTTTGAGTTCAACTGAAGTTTATATACTATAGGTCAGAGATCTTCAAATTATTGAGTCGGTGCGAAATGCATTACAAATATTTCACCAACTAAACAACATGTTGGTAAGAATATTGTTTTTTCAGTGTATTGTTGGAAACTACTCTAGTTGGTACATTGTATGGATGATTTTCTACACATGGCAGTACGTTATTCAATGGTTTTTTGTTCTCTGCTTCAAAGAAAAAAATCTTCATTGTCTATGTAGATTGTGATGAAATGATATGTTTGGCTATGAAAATATGAATGGGTTAGGTAGTAGGAATGTTGTGTTTATCTCTTCGAAATGCAGTTTTTGGTTCTGTTTTGTTGATGCCTGATCATGTTTCCACTGCTGACCATCAATTAGTTATGGCTCCGAAGAGGGCTAAGAGAGGAAAATCCAAAGCTGCATCCAAGCCTAAAGTGGTGTTTGATCAATTAAGGTTCCACAAACCTGAAAATGAGCAAACCTTTGAAACCTTGATTAAGCGTAGGCGTATTTGGGGAGAAAGGCAAATCAATCTACATGAATTGCATCCTTCTTTCTGTGATAAGCTACAGTCTAGGCATTGGCTGTCCCTATGTACAAACATAGAACCCCCTCCAGCTGACTTGATTAGAGAATTCTATTCGAATATCTCGGTGCATGAGGAGTGCGGTGGTCACAAAGTGGCATCGTGGATACGTGGTGTACCGTTTACAATAACTAGGGGCATCGTATCTGCAGCTCTTGATGTACCTATAATTCGCACACCTACTTATCCATACTCTGTGTCTCCTCGTATTGATGATGTTATGGATGTTCTTTGTGGACGATCAGTCACTCGGGTTTCTAACCGAAGTATTAGCTCGAGTGAGTTAACTGAGCTTAATTATATCTTCTTTAGGATAGCTTGTCACAACATTTTTCCTATCTCTCATATCCATACAATCCCTATAGACAGGCGTTTCTTTCTTTACGCCCTCATCACCGATAGTTCCATTTGTTTTCCTTCCCTTTTCATTGAAACCATTGTGGAGGTGCGTAGGAGCAAGTATAAGAGGCATGGTCTATTCTTTCCAGTTCTCATCCATAGGGTCCTCAAATATTTAGGATTACAGAACTTTCCTTCCCAAGAGTTGGTTCACATCCAAGCCCCCATAGGAGCCAAATTTCTGAAGCAGCGAAGTGCCCAAAAGAAGTTTGGCGACCCCAGTGTTGGTTCATCCAAGAGACCACGAGTACAGTCTACTACTGGAGATGATGTTCCATATCAGGACATGCATGGAGATCCCACAGCTGCTGTTGTCGAGGATGGTGATGATGAGGTAGATGTTGACACTACCGCTGCAGCGCAGACAGGCCCTCCTCCTCCCTCTCTTCGTGCTATGATGGAGACCATTATGACGACTCAAGCAACCCATGGGCAGGTTTTATATGGTCTTCTTGGCGACATTGCAGCTCTGCGGGCAGACGTAGCTGACTTTAGACGTCAGGTTCCACCTTCTCCATCATCTAACTCTTGATGATTGCCATTGGCCATTGTACCCAAGGGGGGACTTCCTTTTTAGTACTTGCTGTAGCATATTTGGAGAATTGTATTCACACCAACTATGATGTGGCTTTCAGCCAATTGTATATTTTGTTATTTTAGTGGCAGCTTTGAAGAACATCATATGGTGGAAAGTAATTTTATTTTGTGCACATGATGGTTAGTTTCATGTCCATCGTTACTGTTATTAGTATTATTGAAATGGTTGTAACTGTAACAATTTTTTATGTTATTATGTGATTCTATATAATATAAAGGAGATCCGAAAATGTAAATAAGAATTATTTCATAATTCTATACGGCGCTCACCTGTTATTACATTATAGTAATTATTAATACAAATTGAAGGTTTGTGAAAGCACAATTGGTTTATAGGGTTTGATATTGCCGATGAACCACCTAGGAGATTTTCCTTGGCGCAATGGCTCAACCTATATATTGACTTCAGGCAATTGTTTTTATTGGAGGTTTTACTATTGCGCCAAGTCTAGTCATATCAAACAGCTTCATGTGAATATGTACGCAAACTTTCTCACAGTACCCTCATCAGCCCGTTACTATTGCCCCAATTCGAATCATATCAAACCGAATCACATGAAAACTACATGTACTGTTTACAAAACTATCCCCCATTTATAGAGTATAAAATTAATAATTATAAAAAACAAATATAAATTGAATCTCACATAGAATTAAATAAATGATGAATGTAACTTATGATAGAACAAAAATTTGATTACAAGGATGATAGATAACAACCACTTCATGTGACGTTTGAATTGGGTAATGATTAACACGAAACATGAAATATATAATAATACCCTGTAAAAAATAAGTCGCATAAATTACATTTACAAAAATAGCATAAATAACATGGAAAAACTCCATTTTAATATTTTATAATACCCTCCAAAAAGAATTAGCGTAAATTACAGTAGAAAGAAAGTACCGTAATTCCCTTAAAACCCAACCCCAAATTGACCAATCACGCACACATTCCTCGCTGTGTCACATTAATTGGCTACGATTAGAACAGATATTTCAGTGTTTCAGGCTATGGGGGCTGCATAATTTGTAAGAGTGATGCGTTTAACCTCTAAATGTTTAATGACCAAAGATAATAAACACTGTGAAGTTTACACACCGTGATGTGTAAACACCTTCAAAATGACCAAAGATAATAAACGCTGTGATGTTCAGGATATGTTTCATGAAAGACCAAACACAAGTAAAGTCATTAATATAGTGTAATTTCAGCGTATGTCGCTATACACAATTAATATAGCAAAGTTTCAAGAAGACCAAGTTCGAACTCTGAGGGCACGTCACCAGCCGCTGCTGTAGCACCAACTCCAGTCATATCAAATTCCTTCAATCGCAGCACATGCGCCAACAGACGCGGTTGTTTATATTGTCATGTTCGCAATTCTACATGTGCTGCTTAATAGCTCGGCACTGTTTCACACCCACACTCACGTGGATACACAATTGTGGAATTGGATGCACAGATGTCCCATTTACATCTAATGTTGCAACTATTTCCCACGTTTGATGTGACATTGGAAACCTTTAAAATCCTGTTGATATAATGTTTTTCCAGCCTGTATTGACATGACAAGCCCTAATAACTGACATTGTAATGCTTGGACCATGACATTACATTATAAATGCAACACAATAATGATCTTCTTTCTACCCTGCTAACTTCGTACATTGATTAAGCTATGCGTTGCAATGCCTCAACATCAAATCGTTCAATGCGAAACAAGTTTCGATCTACTTCAACAAATGAATCATCACAAGTTCCAACAGATCAACAACTACAGATATACACAGACCACTATGGAGGGAAATGGTTTGGAAAGAAGAGAGATTTCGTTAATATGCCAATATACACGTATGAGAGTCTTGGAAGCGTCGGGCACATCATGGTCGGCAAACCTACAAAACTAAGTACAGATACCACCGCAATAGAGTTCACTGTAGCAGAACCACCATGGTCAACCCTACACGAGAAGAGGTGTGAGTTAGAGGTGTATTGTCGATGGCATGGGATACGAGTTCCTAAGGCACGCTCAGCCGAGTTACCTAGAGATGAACCTGCCAACATACTTGCTCATCTTGAACAAGAGAACAATCAAATGCAAAGGCGACTAGACCGTTTTCATGCAATCCAAAAAGCTAGGAAGCATCTAAAGGGGAAGGCACAAGAGTGAGCCATTAAGTCTATTAATGAAATTACTGCGTTAGATGATGAAAGAGATATTTCAGACTTCTCAGATTCAAGCAATGATGATTTCCAAAAATTTCTACCTACGAACATTAGACGTTGTTGTTAATATCTACACATTCTGTGCAATACAAAATGCTGTTGTTAATGTTTGACAAATGATGATTATGTACGTTCAACTTTTGCAACTCTACAGATTAATTGTTCATTAGTTTTGGCTAAGTAAAAGTAAAGTTGTTTCTCTTGTTTTCCCTGTTGTTCTTTGTTGCTGCATATGATTCTTGTGTTTTGGTTGGACAATGTCCTCTGCTTTCTAATGTACAAAAAACCTTAGGAAATTAAATGCCTCCGGTTAGATATGTTCATGTTTCCAATGTTCTGTCTGTGTAACTTGAAATGTTACACACATAACACTCATCACCCAAATTAGATTTATTGCACATTACTTGTAGGAAAATTTAATAGATTCAATACATACAGACTCATCCAAACCACACAAACCAACCACACATATGATTCAATAATACGAATAATTCATTTATATGAGTTGATTAAGTCGCTGTATCATATACACGTATCTGTGTATCTTATTTCTGCTAGTGTACTACTTTATATAAATACATTACATACAGACTCATCCAAACAAAACTAACCACTCACTCACTAAAAATCCATATGGCTCACACAAGGTCATCATTACGATGATATTTGGCTTACTTAGGAATAGGCCAAATGCCTAAAAGCCTGCTTAGCCTCTAAAATGTTTCATTCAAGTTATTGGTTTGTTGTAGCATTGCTCCAAAGCTCCCTAATGTTGCAATTGTGATGATCAAAAGTCATTGATGTAAACCTTGGAAGCATAGTTGCACTCATGTAATTTTACATTGATGTTGAGAAAATGTAACTACATCTTGTACTCACAAAGACTTGCTGAAAAGTTTGTAAGGGAATATGGGGATAAAACTCTCCAGTGTTGCTACACTCACTACTCGTAATAGTAGCATTTGGCAAGTGAGGTTAGAGAATGCTAACATACATTGGTTGGAATTGTTCAGCCAATTCATGTTCGCAGTTCTGCATGTGCTGCTCAACAACTCGTCACTGTTGAACCCTGTTAAGTCATATCATCCATGCTCACGTGAAAACACAGATATGCAATGTTTTGCAATGCACTGTTTTCAATGATGCAGGGGATCCCTCAAAAGTGTAGGAAAAATTTTAGGGGTGAGCTATCCACCATTGCTACATTTATGTTTGCAATTCTGCATGTCATGCTCAACAGCTCGGTACTATTGAACCCTGACCACAAGTACCCATCCCCACTCACGTGAATACACAGATGTGCAACTCTTTGCAATGCACCGTTTTCGAGGAGGCAGAGCATCCCTAAATTGGTTCATTATAATCTTGGGGGTGAGCTGTCCACCATTGCTACACTGATGTTCGCAGTACTGCATGTGCTGCTCAATAGCTTCGCACTGTTAAACCCTATCCAGTCATATCACCTACACGCATGTCAATACACATATATGCATCCATTTGCAATGCACCGTTTTCAAGGATGCAGAGCATCCCTGAAAAGTTTATGATACATTTAACACAGCTCGGCACTGTCTAGTCAAGTCATGTCAGATGAAGCACATGAATGCTGAATAGTCTTCAACAAGACATACCAATATAAGCATAAACATCACTAGTTTAAAATTTAAACAGGTTATCCTAGTACGAACTCTGATGGTCAACCAGGAATACAATATTGAGACACTAAGCACAATAGGCTTCCTCTCAATCACCTCGAAGACACAAACATCTCCTTGTTCTAAATTATTGTCTTTCGAAAATGCACCCCATCCCTTCCCGAATCTCGTTGCTGAATAAGTTTTGATGGGGGGTAATAGCACAAGACATTGAAGTGTGACAATTTGCTTCACAATAATATACTTGGTAAGAAATTCAGCAGTTTCATACTGTACAAGAAGGAGAAACAACTAGGCATTAAAGCATATATGTTTCAAAGCCATATTTAAGAGAATATCACAATCACATTATGTATAAAGGCTCACCACCATATTATGCGGCCGCGAGATACCCATGAAAGAAGGATTTTTAGGCTTGAACTTTTCAGCTGCTTGGATTACTCTCTTCCTCTAGACATGCTAGAAAATATTTTCGTAACAACCATTTTCTCTGACTTCATGTTTTTTGGGCAAATCATCTGAGGGAGATATGTTTGTATCATCTTCATCTAAGTCTATTCTGTCTACCTGATGATCTTTCAATTTACAATTCTTGATGGGTGGATATGAATCCAGTGGCAGTCTTATCAAATATAAGAACATGAAAGCTTAACCATAATAGATACAATGATATTCAACGAAAATCCTACCAACCAAGTTTCTAGACCAAATGTTGTTATCAGCTTTCTTCAATCTCACTTGCCAAATACCACCATAGGGATCATCAAGTGTTGCATAGGATAGCTCAGCACTGTTGAACCTTAACCACAAGTACCCATCCACACTCACGTGAATACACATAGCATCCCTGAAAAGTTTATGCATCAATTTTGGGAGTGAGCTGTCCACCATTGCTACACTAATGTTCGGTTCTGCGTGTGCTACGCAACAGGTTCACACTGTTGAAACCTTGTATAGTCATATCACCTACACGCATGTCAATACACAGATTTGTATCCTTTTGCAATGCACCGCTTTCAAGGATGCAGAGCATCCCTGAAAAGGTTATGATACATTTAACACAACTCAGCACTGTCTCGTCAAGTCACGTCAGATGAAGCATAGGAATGCTGAATAGTCTTCACGTGAATGAATACACAACCTCCTTTGCAGTACACATCACCAAACTCACTGTTGTAGCACAAGCTATAGCTATATCAACAAGTGCCACTGTATAGCCAAGTCGAGTCATATCATATTTATTCACGTGAATACTTACCCTTACATACAGTCACATCCACGTGAATACTTGTCCTTGCAAAACTCCTATATAAAGTCTCATTTACATCTACCCATGCAAAACATCTACACATACCAAAGTCCCATTTACATCTACCCCTTGCAAAACATATACACATACCGATCAGAAGTCACATTTTCCAATGTCAATGCGCAATTGGATGCTACCTCGTTTTCCAGATAACTATAGGAGGGAGAGAGATTCCAACGAGACGGAATACTATGCCGGACTGTGCCGGGAATGGGACTTTCGCGTGAACGAGTCCAACGCTCTACACGATGATCTCGAGCGACTCGGAGCGCCTCTTGTCGACCGTACCTCGCTCACACTGCCACGGAGAAACATGCACCAATATGAGCGTGCGGTGACAAAAATAAAAAAAGAGAACAATCTGATGATACTTCGTAGGTCCAGGTATCACATGCTACAACTGGCAGAAGAGCTGGCTGATGCAACGAATAGGCAACTCACTCCGGCAGAACGTAACAATGTCCTCAACTACGAGGACTACTTGTCAGAGTGAATGCCTATGTGGTATATGTGTTGTGTCTAGGGTTAAGTTAATAATATTAGTAGTGTTAGTGTTCAATATGCAATGCATGCATATTGGTGACATTGTGTAAGTTATTTTAAGTTTGCTGTGTTATGTTGTAGGTGCTTATTGAAAAACATCATGTGTGAGAATATTTAACTTCTATGCGTTATGTGAGAATAATCTAAATTACGAATAATGTGCATGCTCCTCACAAATCAATAATAAGGTTTACATAGTACAAATTCAACAACAATGACACACATACATTTAAAACATAGTTAACCAAAACCAAAATAGTTCTCCAACAAAGTCTAATTACACCACGACACAATTACTCTTCATCTGACATCTCCACATCTGACTGATAAATGGGATCACCAAGAAGTGATTGCATGAATCGTGCGTGCTCGTACCACCCTCCCTTTATTGACTCTCGAATCTCAACTTGGGTACGATATCGATTAAGACGTATTTTCATTCGATTATTTTCTTCTCTTATGCGGTTCAATGCTTTATGAAGTTCATCGATCGTGTCTCTGGGCATTTGCGATGCAAGTCGCCGAGGCACTGGCAACTTAAAACCAACCAACTCATCATAAAACATTTGCTGTTCACGAAATAACCAAGCCCACTCCTGTCTCATGGTATTGTGAACGTAAGCACTATTTCGCAGATTTGGATTGATTGGATAGCTGAACTCATCTTCCAATACCCAGCAACGACCCATAGTAGTGAACACATCGTGAGGCCTATAGAGTTCTGGGTTGCCAGAACCAGACATTGACGCTGAATACAATAACAGCAAATGATCAAGTTAACAGTGTGCATCAACTTTTGGTAAATAATGATTATGGGCAATATAAAATGTTGCTATAGTCAAGATTTCAATCTCTTCTGACCAACATTTACTACAACAAACAACCAAAATCACACCAATGTACTTATTCAACCAAAAAAATACAATTTCTTGTGACCAACATTTACTACAACAAACAACCAAAATCACACCAATGTACTTATTCAACCAAAAAAATACCATTGCCATAAAATTAAAAATTCAACCAAAAAAATTTGTATCAAATGTACTCATTCAACCAAAAAAATAAAAATTCATTACAATATCAAATAAAAATACCATTGCGACAAAATTATGGTGTGAGTTTTTTACCTGAGGTGATACAAATTTTACTTGAGTCCGGACGCAACTGTGGAGCAGAGCTGCAGAGTGTAATCAGTTCAGCCGAAATGCAAGACACTCTCAATGGGAGGGGATGGGCAGGTAATATGCGAGAATAACTCGACTCTACGGAGTTCGAGTATGCTTTATAACTCGATATTATATTAATCGAGTTATGTTCGAAGACATGTGCCGTACACCTGACACCAAGACAGGGTAGACAGAGGTTTAACAAGCGCATAACTCGATAGCTGCATAGTCGGTTATATAACTCGGTTTTGGTATTATCGAGTTTTTCAGAAAGAAAATGCCACTCTGGTAGACCAGAGTGGAACATGGCTAAGTATAACTCGACTATTGTATAATCGAGTTTTTCAATATAACTCGATTTCCCATTTGTCGAGTTACAAAACAGGGGCATTTCCCTAATTAGTTTGGGAAATGGGGCATAAAGCTGCTATTTTTGCCCAAACAGGGCATTTCCCAATTTTGTCCAAAAATAAATTAGGACTACAACTAATTTTACACCTATTTTCATAATAATTTAATGCAATCTGATGTGATTAAATGTAAGTAGTAGAAAAAAAATTGTGAGTCTATATGAAAGTGATAAATAATTAGTCATAATTTGCTACATAAGGTATATAATTGTGAAAATGGACGTGAAATTGGTTATAGTCCTAGAATAACTCATTTATTTCCACCTGTAGGAAGAATGAAGCCACATGTCTTGTAAAAAAAAAAAATTTCAATACCATTTAATGAATACGGAAAAATCAATCTTAAGTCACCAGGAAGCTATCAAATTAAGAAAGATAAGTATCCACTCAAGCACAGTCAATATATTCAATGACAACCATTACTCAAAGGCCTTAAACTCTTAGACAATGACCATTACACTTATGGTAATAATCACCTCAAATTATGTACAACAGCTAGACAAGTCACATATAAAATGGACAATTTACCTCATTTGCTAAAGTATGAGAAAAATACTACAAAATACTATCTACATACAAAATATATAGGTTGATACTAACTTAAGCGTTGGAGGATCCCTCACTAGAGCACACCCCAGCCTGGTGATCTCTTTGATTAGCTTTCTTATTCTTGCATATCCATAAAGACCATCAAAAGTTTTAGATTGAACAAGTGACCCAATTGACGATCTTTGGCATCATTAGTTTGGCATAGTTTATGCATTTCTCTCCACACCACTGAATCAGAGAAATAGAACATCCATTTGGGTCTAAAGGTGGAGAGAAATTCAAGTGGGTGGCTCATTGCAAGGCACAGACTAAACACAGGATGACCACAAAATTCAAGCGACCTCAATAGACCTTAAGGGTATGGCCTAGTTCTTGGGTCTTAAGGTCAGATTTATGCATTTCGCCTTCTTACTCTCCATGTATTTGCAAAGTTGCAACCATGTTTAAATGATTGATTTGGCATGTGGCTTCTCTTTTATTTCATGTTACACTACTTTCAAAATATAGTATCGCCTCACTCTTAAAAATTTCTAAATTAAAATACTATGTTATCAGCTTTAGAATAAGCTTGGTTGTAGGCTTGTAGCTCTAAGGGGTTGGATTAGTGTTTCCTAAGGTGGTAAAGCCTCTAATATCTATGAGATTTTGGGTTTGACAAGTTGCTAATATAGGGTGATCATGTTGGTATTGGTTCCTGGTGTGTGGAATAAATAGTGCTCTGTTTTTGTTGGTTTTTCTTTTTAGATCTGGTTGTCCTCTTTTTTTAAGTGTTCTGGCTAGGGGTTGAGTCTAATTCTGTGAAGATGATCTTTGTGCAATCATCTGATGTGGTTAATATAGTCACAACCACGAAAGTAAATGATTCTATTTATTTGTTATGGGCGCAAGCAAACAATGTAGGTTCGGTGCTAAAAGAAATTGAAGCATGTTTTATCAAGTCTTTCTCAATATAGTAAAGAGTTTGAATGTGAATCTAAGAATTGTATAGTAATGTCTTGGTTATGGAATAGTATGGAGGCGTGGAGCAGTCAGTGGGTGCTAATTTCAGTTTTTTTTTTTTTGTCTATTTCCAAAGAAATCTCGGAAGCTGTCCATTTGACATACTCAATGGAAGGCCATGAGTACTGAGTACTATAGTGCTTTATGTGATTTCATGTATTATGTGGATTAGATTGGATAAATGTGTGTTGTGTGGGTGTGTCTTGAATCTCACATTAGATGTTTATTAGGTCAAATTGGGTTATATAAGTGATTATGAGGAGCTCTAAATGTAACTTGACTAGTCCTTTCGGTGTATAGCATAGACACGTGACTAGTGGTCTTCCACAGGTTGTGACACTTTCAGAGGGACAATAGATGAGTTGAATCCAGTGGTGACTCTAGAAATTTTGTTCAGGGTGTTCATTAAGAAATTTAAATTAAACAAAATTTAATAAAAATAAAACTTGAATATACTAATATAAAAAAGCAGTCACAAATACATAAAGTTTTAAAATTTCATTTTGCAAGTTTTCATATTTTGAAATTGTTGTATGATAGCTTCATTATTAATATTATCAGCTACATCTTTTTCAATATACACTACAAAGTAATTATTAAACTACTAATCTCCGTTTCAATTACCAACATCTTGCCTAAATAAGTAACCATATAACCAAATGCATCATCTTTTTTTTATGATATGTTCCAACCAATATTTTGTATTCTTTAAACTAATCAAGTTTAAATCAACGCAATACAGCACTAATTTCTTTTTTAGGGAAATCATGGCTAAGAGGTTGACAAAAACATCTTTGTAAATATGCTCTTTTTATTTTCTCTTGATCATTTGGATGAAAAGATGAGACATTTTATCAAAGCCAAGGATCTAAAAGAAGATTATTCAAGTGAATACGAATTTGCTTAGAAGATAAATTTTGCAATAAAAGTGATTTCCTTATAAGAACTTTGTCCATAGTGTTAACAAAAAAATAAAAGGTAAGCTATAAGTTCATTGAACATATTCAACGTAGACATTAAACCGTTACATTAATCATATTCAATAAAATATTGAGATATTATTTTTGTGCATGTGTATATACAAGATGTATCACACAAATCCAATAAATTCAGTTAGAGACTAAAGCAAGCGCTAATTGACTAGCTATTGGAAAATATGCATTTTTTTATATATTAAAAATAGCAATTTTAAAATGTCTTTTGAAAACACAGTTTAAAATATCATAATTAAACATTTGATTTAGGCTTTTAGGCTAATTTGTTTGTTTGGACAATTTTTGAGAAATACTACGTTCACAATATTTTCACAACAAATCATAATTGACAATTGTTACTAGTTCTAATTTACATATCATTAAAATTTTTTTTTTGTCCACCAATAACAACCTGCTACTTATGATTTGTTATGAAAGTGTTGAGGACATGTTGTGAACATAACATTATTCACAATTTTTTGGCTTAATCTTCAATGAACCAAAATTTTGGAGAAGTCAAGTTTTATTTTTAATGGGCAAATTTTTATTTAGGATGTTTAGGTTTTTTTTTAGGGTGGTCAATTATTATTACTTTTTTCTAGGTGGTCAACAATCCATATTAATTTGGAATTTCTTTTTTTTTAAGCATTATTTATTTATTTATTTTTCCAAGTTGAGGGTGGTCCTGTGACCACCCTCAATTATACATGGCGCCGCCAGTGGTTGAATCAGTATCTTCCTATGACTGGTGATGTGGAGGCTTTGAAGCTGGGATGCACGGACGCGGTGCCAGAGGAGCCGCACCCGCGTCTGACGCGGCAACGCTGGAGGGACGCCGCTGACCACGTGTCGGGCCGCGTCCTGCCACGTGTTTTTTTTTTTTTCCCCCGACTCGTGCTGACGCGACTTAGACTCTGGCCGAATTGGATCGTATCGGCCGAATATCGGTGTTTCTGCCGAAAAAAGGAAATCAGCCAGTAAGGAAAAAAAAAAAAAAAACTTAAAACCGAAAATACCGGTGGATTTGATACGTTGCTGTCGCCGTCTTCACCGGCTTAACCGTTAAGCTTAACCCCTTTCTTCTTCTTCTTCTTCTTCTTCTTTTCTGCTTCTTCGTCTTCTTCTTCCTTTTTTTGCCGTTCTGTTCTGTTTCTTTTTTTTTATAATTTTTGTTTTGTTTTGTTTTTTTTTTTTGAAAAGGATTGTTAAATGCTTTGGTCAGAGGCCTTATTTTGTTTTTTGTGCCTCTCATGTGAGCCACATCCCACCGGGTTAAGGCCTTTAAGCAAAAGGGTTAGCGCTTCAAGGTTGGGTTGCCTTGTTGTCCAAAAGGGTTAGTGCCTCTCACATGATTTTTTTTTTTTTTTTCCTTTACTTTGAGCCACCGAACGTCTGAACTACTAAGCCTTTGGTACATGAGCCACTAAGCCTTTGGCCAGAGAGGCTTTTTTTTGTACATTATTATTATTATTATTATTATAATATGAGTTTTCTATTATCATTATATAAAAAAGCATGCTTAGCAATATATAAAATATATAAATAAAAATATTTTTAATAATTTTTTAATCGCCGAATCTCGCCTCACCCGCACCCACCTTTATGAAAAATTGCCAAGTCCCAGTCCCGCACCCTCACCCGCACCCACACCCGAGTCCCGAAACGCATCCGTGCTTCAAAGCTTTGAAGCAACAACATGAACAGTTCTCTAAATTTCTTTCTGCACTTCGTCCAAATCTTCAATCAATGAAGACTCAGATTTTGGCAGGAGATGGTAGTATTCCTTCTTTGAGTATTGTGCATTCTACAATTCTTTCAGTGGCTATGGATCATCTACGTCAGACTTCAATTAAGAATGATTCACTTTAGTCACTTCTTTAGGGAGACAGGCCCTCTAGAAATGGTGGTTCAAAGTAGCTTTACTAGAGGTGGTTTTGGTGGTCATGGTGATAATTCTTGTTTTGGAGGCTGTGGTAGTAATTCTAATGTTGGAGGTTGAGGTTTTGAAATTTATAATTCTGGGGTTGATGCTTTAGGTAGTGGCCGTGGGAGAGATGGTTTTTGTCATTGTACTTATTGTGTGGGAGAAAATCATATAGTTTAAGTGTTTTTATGATCTTCATGCTAAACCTAGCTAGGGCTAACTCACCTAACCAGGTTTGTACTCCTCGGATAACTCTGCTGCAGCTCATCGGAAGTTAGTGACCATACCACATCTACTAGTGATTCCACTGCTCTTTCCAGGGAGAACTATAATGCCCCACTCAGTAGCAACACCAACTATCAGTATTTGATATTGCTCACTTGCTCATTTAGGTAATATATCATGTTTTTCATCATCTCATCAGTGACACTATTGTCTTGGTTATCTGTCTTCACAATCTTAATTTGTAAATTCTAACTGACCTGTAAATTTTTAATGAAATATTATTACCTCTAAAAATATGTTTCAGATATTTTTAGTTGTTTCATAAAGAAACAGCCACTCAATTTCTTTGTGCCATTCGCATCTGAGAATCTGATAATGCCTTAGAATATGATAAAGGACCTCTTTAGTCTTATTGTGGTGCTCGTGGCGTTATGCATCAAACCTCTTGTGGCTGTACTCCTTATCAAAAAGGGGTTGCAGAATGAAAATATAGACATTTTCTTGAAGTTTCTAAGACTATTATGCTTCAAGTGCCCTCTTATTCATAGTTCTCCTCCGTCTCCCTAGAGGTTTTATCTGCAAAACTATGTAGTTATGTACCTCCTCCACCCTCCATGAGGCATGCAAGCATGTTCACCTTTGATATGGCCCCATTTGGGTTTTCTTTTCTTATTTTTTTGGTTTTGATTTGGTAAGAAGCAACCGTGGTAAGTCTCTCTCTGTCCACTTCAAATTTTAGTTGCAGACCTTTCATTTTTTTTATTTCACTATTTGATTTTTTTTACTATTTAACTTATTTTTACTATTATTTATAGGTCTTATTACACTTTTTGATACTATTAATTCATGGGTCTCATTATACTATTTCAGCTAATTTTTAGTTTTATCTGCATTATTTTTAGTAAAAAGTTTTCAATTTCAACTAAATAAGTTATTCTCAAACGGATATCTAAGAATGATTCAATAGCATTTTCTTGTGAAATCTTGCTCTCTTACAACTCTCCATAGCATGGATAATTATTATGTCATTAGACTTTTTACTCCAATTACTTTCACTGTCACATTTCATTGAGGACTTATATATAGAACACGCGTTCATTATCTTTTCTTTTATATAATTATGCACCGGCAACTTTCATTTTTTAATTTTTTTTTTCCCCTTCAAATTCTCTACTCAAAGTATTAGAGGATTTTGTCATTGTTTCAAACAACCAATTTGGAACCCACCAACATGTTATCTTAAATTATAACATGAGGTATAGTTTAGGGTGGTAAAGTGTAACATTATATATAGTTTAGGATTATAACTACTATAAAACCCTTTCATTTCAAAAAATATACCTCATGAAAGGGCTTTCTGGTAGTTATAACCCTAAACTATATCTCATGTTACACTTTGCATTTTAAACTTTTCGAATACACTTTTTGCACTCTAAACTATGACCTTTTTAACACTTTGTACCCCGATGTTAAGTTAGCTGTTAACTTGGATAGAAAAATATGACACCACGTGAAAAAACCTAATTGTCCATCTTCTCAATGCTTTAAAAATAAAAGATAAATTACACTTTATCACCCTAAACTATACTCCTTATTATACTTTGTACCCTAAACTTTGAATTTTCATCCAAGTTAATAGAAAACTTAACAACAGGGTGCAAAGTGTAATAGGAGTCATAGTTTAGGGTGCAAAATGTGCATTTGAAAAGTTAAGGATGCAAAGTGTAGAGTACAAAGTGTAATATGATGTATAATTTAGAGTGGTTAAATGTAATTTTCTCCAAAAAAATAAGGAAACCAAGAGTAGAAGAATCCAACAAGTTTATTACTGGGGTAAATGCATTTAGTTTCATGAAGTAATCATTTATAGGTGGTTTAATTACTATCTATGTTAAAATAATATTTATGGTTACTTTTTTTTAAAATTTATATAAGAAATAATTGGTTTGAAATGTGACATTATTACTTAAGTTAAGTTGCTTTGGTAATAATTAAAACAAAATCCAATGAAGAAAATTTAATTACATGCAATAAAAAATACAAAAAAAAAAAAATGCGTGTTTAAAATATTTGAAGATATTGATTAAAACATTTGTGATTCAAACAATAAGTTTATATTTTTAATTATATTAATCTTAAAAATTTATATTTACTCTCTTATAACGACATTATGACATGTAATATTATTGAAACTAATTCCTCAAACATTATAATATTGAATAAGTATTACAATTCTCATAAAAAAAATAAAAAGAAGAATAAGTATTATAATTGTGGGGGAGAAAAGTCCAACCAAGCGCATTGGGCCCAAGGCCCTATCTAGGGACCACTGTTGTCCGAAGAGATGAATAAGCTCATTTAGAGGTCCTGAGAAAGGAACATGTCAGGAGAGGAGCATGGCCGTGATCCGAGGAGATGTTCAATGGGCCGAGGAGTCCAATACCCTCGGATCCGAAGAGTCTTGGTCTGACATGCAACCCTTTGCAGCCCAAGTGATTTCTCCTGACAGATGTAATGACTGAAATGAACCTCGGACACAAATGAAGATAACTGAAGCGGAGAAATATCTAAGGGACAGACTCTAACCACCGCATTAAATGCACTGCACCTACTCCTCTGGCCGCATTAATGTGGAGAAGACCCCTGAACAGTATCAGCCCAGCTACCACCACTCACACAAGGCTAAAGAACACCTCTGATGAGACATGCACTCAAGTGGGCGTCTAGATGATGAACAAGTGGACGGTGAAGATGCAGGAAGGCAGTACTATATAAGGGGAGGGTGTCTCTGATAGTGGGGGATCGAAAATCAAAAAGAGGAAGGAGATATCACTTTATTGTAGCTCCAACAATGGTAACCTAAGTTCATCAATGAAAAACACCTCTTCGGACGAGACACTTACATCCGTCCGAGCAGATATTAATTCGAATTCTCCCATTAGCGCTGCTGTTTAATACTGTTATTTTCATTATTAGCCTAGCTCTTTCACCCACTCTCTACAAATTTATTGTTTCGGGTTCAGTGGGCTCCAAATCCACACCTTCTTGGGCTTGGGCTGCAAAATCTGACCCTATAATTGGCGCCGTATGTGGGAAGAGCTTGTGCAAGTGTGAAAACGACAGTTGATAATGGCAGGACAAGGTGAACAACAAGCAGAATCCAGGGCATCCCAACACGTGGACCATTTTGTCAACTTAGAGAGGAGACAAAATCGTGAGGGCAGTGTACACACTGTGCGCCTTAGCCAGAGCCAATCACAGGGCGGAAGTCACATGTCCCATGCAGAGAAGAACCGTGACTTACAGCTGGAAGTGGAAAAACTAAAGAGGGAGTTGCGCCATGCAAAGAGGAAACGGGCTTCCTCGTACTCTGAGGATGATCTTGACGACGAGCAGGACGTCTCTTATCAGCGTAAATCTAAGACACCAGCTAGCGAGTCCTACACCTATGTAGAGGAGTCCCATCGTAAAAGGGAGCGCAGGAGCCCATCACGCGAGGACATGGAGAACGATGCCATGAACAGGGCTCTAAATCAGATATCCAGGTCACCCTTCACGCGCAGGATAGAGGAGGCCAGACTCCCTCGGCGCTTTAACCAGCCAGCGTTTACCATCTACAACGGTAAAACTGACCCCGTGGAGCATGTGAGTCATTTTAACCAGAGGATGGCCGTCTACTCTAGAGACGAAGCTCTGATGTGCAAGGTTTTTCCTTCCAGCCTTGGGCCTGTTGCCATGAGGTGGTTTGACGGTTTGAGGGCAGGCTCCATCAACTCCTTCAAAGAGCTCACTCAGGCATTCGGCTCCCGTTTTGTTACATGCCGAAGAGTGGCCAGGCCTCTCTCTTCACTGCTATCCTTGTCCATGCAGGAAGGCGAGTCCTTGAAGGCATATTCAGACAGATACTGGGAGATGTTCAATGAGGTGGAGGGAAACAACGATGCAATGGCCCTCAGCACGTTCAAGCTCGGCCTCCCTACTGACCACGGTTTGAGGGCATCCCTATCTGGCAAACCGGTCACAAACGTGCGTCAACTAATGGACCGCATAGAGAAGTATAAGAGGGTTGAAGAAGATCAGCAGCAAGGCAAGGGAAAGGATAAGATTATCCCTCAGGAGAGGAGAGATACGCGGTCGGACCGGTACAATTACAATAAACCGCGGAGGGATTTTGCCGGACAATCAGGATCGATGAATCCTCAATCGGTCAACACCGTGTTCAAAGAGCCAGTACACCAAGTCCTGGAAAAGATCAAGAACGAATCATTCTTCAGGTGGCCGAACAAGATGATAGGAAACCCCGAGAAACGCAACCATAATCTCTACTGCCAGTACCATCAAGACCACGGGCATAACACGGAGGATTGTAGGAGCCTGTGGGATCACCTAGACCAATTGGTTCGCGATGGTAAACTGAAACACCTTCTGCACCCCTCCAGCGGCCGAGGGCAGACAGGCTCGGGGCCACGCAGGGACGACCCCTCAAAGCCGCCGCTAGGGACTATAAACGTCGTCTTCGCCGCGCCGGGAAGAACAGGGTCCTGGCCATTGAAAGTTATGTCGGTAGGCCGACCGTCCGCAGGGGAGTCAAGCCGAGGACCGAAGAGAGCTAAGTCTGGTGCCCCGCTGGTTATGGGATTCTCGGACGAAGACATGATCGGTACCATCCAACCCCATGATGATGCACTAGTCATCACCCTCAGAATAGGAGGGTACGATGTAAAGAGGGTGATGGTGGACCAGGGCAGTGCCGTGGAGATAATGTACCCGGACCTCTACAAGGGGCTAGGCCTAAAACCCCAGGACCTGACGCCATACGATTCCCCCCTCTTTAGCTTTGAGGGAAGGCCTGTCATCCCGAAAGGCCGGATACGCTTGCCTGTGCAGTCCGGCTCCGAGGTGGTGGAGCTGGACTTTATTGTTGTGGACGCATATTCGCCCTACACGGCACTCGTAGGCAGACCTTGGATTCACGCACTTGGGGCTGTCCCCTCTACTCTGCACCAGAAGGTCAAATATCCATCAGGAGGGCAGATACATGAGATCCGAGGAGACCAGTCTGTTGCTCGACAGTGCTTGGTAGCCGCCATTCAGCATAAGGCCCCAGCCGAGTCCTCGGACGTGGCTGGGAGGGATTTATAGCAACTACAGTCTCGGGGAGTGCCTTCTGAAGAACCAGATGAAAGCACTCGATGTGAGGATCTGACGAAAGTGATCATTGGAGATGATCCTGACAGGTTCTTTCAAGTCGGATCTCAGCTGCCTCTTCAAGAGAAGGAAGAGCTGATAGAGTTCCTCAAGCGAAATCTCGACGTGTTTGCCTGGAGTGCTTACGAGGCCCCAGGGGTGGACCCGGAGTTTATATGCCATCACTTGAAGGTGAATCCACTGGTCACTCCCAAGCAACAACCTATTCGGCGCCCATCCAAGGAACATGCCGACGCAGTGAGAGACGAGGTAGCGAAACTCAAAGCAGCTGGGGCTATCAAAGAGGTTTTTTATCCCGAATGGCTAGCGAATACCGTGGTGGTAAAGAAGAAGAGTGGGAAGTGGCGAGTATGCGTAGACTTCACGGATCTGAATAGGGCATGCCCCAAAGACCCGTTCCCTATGCCGAAAATCGATCAGCTGGTCGATGCCACTGTCGGTCACCCTCGGATGAGCTTCCTAGACGCCTTCCAAGGCTACCACCAGATACCATTAGCCCCGGAGGACCAGAAGAAAACTGCTTTCGTCACTCCTATTGGTAACTACCACTATAAAGTGATGCCGTTTGGCTTAAAGAACGCAGGAGCTACCTACCAGAGGATGATGACGAGGATGTTCGAGCCACAGCTGGGCAAGAATATCGAGATTTACATAGATGACATGGTGGTGAAGAGCAAAGTTATAGCCGAGCATGTGAAGGACCTTGAAAGTACCTTTGAGATTCTACGGAAATACAAGCTACGACTAAATGCTTCTAAGTGCTCGTTTGGGGTAGGGTCCGAAAAGTTTTTAGGATACATGGTCACCCACCGAGGAATTGAGGTCAACCCTGACCAAATAAAGGCCATCAACGATCTACGAGCTCCTCGGAATCCCAAGGAGGTTCAGAAACTAACCGGAATGACCGCTGCCCTCAATCGGTTCATCTCTAGGTCAGCAGACAGGTGTCGCCCCTTTTTCTCTCTACTCAACAAGTGGAAGGATTCGAATGGACTGAGGAATGTGCTTTGGCATTCCAGCAACTCAAGGATTATCTGGCTCGACCACCAATCATGTCCAGTCCTGAGCCAGATGAGGTACTGTTCGCCTACATCGCTGTAGCTCCCTATGCGGTGAGCCTGGTATTGATACGATCAGACTCTAGTGTGCAAAGGCCCGTCTATTACGTAAGCAAGTCGCTGCATGAGGCTGAGATTCGTTACTTGCCACTGGAGAAGGCTATCCTAGCAGTAGTGCTTGGCACACGGAAGCTACCTCACTACTTCCAAGCCCACACGGTCATCGTTCTCACACAACTCCCACTCAAAGCTATACTCCGAAGTGCTGATTACACTGGTCGGATTGCCAAGTGGGGTACAATCTTAGGGGCTTTCGACATAAGATATATGCCCCGCACATCGGTCAAGGGCCAGGTCCTCGCAGATTTGGTGGCCGAGTTCACGGAGCCCCAACTAGAAGAGGTAAAGCCCACGTCGGGCATGGATGAAAAATCAGTTGGCATGATCTCCCAACAGAATCCCTCCCATTGGGAAGTGTACGTCGATGGCGCGGCAAACCAAAGAGGCTCTGGAGTTGGGCTGGTATTGATATCCCCCGAGAAAATCATCATCGAGAAATCGTTAAGGCTGGACTTCTCGGCAACAAATAATGAAGCGGAGTATGAGGCCCTACTGATGGGGATGACTATGGTCCGTAGAATGGGTGGGAAGTCTGTGGAGTTGTTCTCAGACTCAAGATTGGTAGTAGGTCAAGTACAAGGCGAGTTCGAGGCAAAAGACGAAAGAATGCAGGGATACCTGGGTCGTGTTAAACATCTGCAATCAGAGTTCAACTTTTTCAGTTTGCTGCACGTCCCCAGGAGTGGCAACTCACATGCTGACTCCTTGGCCACGCTTGCCACCTCTTCGGCACAAGACCTGCCGAGGATCATCCTCGTCGAGGACTTGCACAGGCCTACAGAGGCGAAGTCAGGGGCAGTCCAGGTTCACCAGATCAGGGCCGGGCCGTGCTGGATGGACCCTTTAATCAAATTCCTCAAAGAAGATATATTGCCCGAAGAGAAGGTAGAAGCTGATAAAGTTCGGAGGAAGGCGACTAAGTTCTGGTTATCCGAGGACCAGAAACTATACAAACGCTCCTACTCGGGACCATATTTGTTATGCATACATCCCGAGGCGACTGAGACATTGCTAGAGGAGCTGCACGAAGGAATCTGTGGGAGCCACACTGGAGGTAGGTCCTTGGCTCACCGAGCCCTCACCCAAGGCTATTGGTGGCCTAACATGCAGAAGGAGGCACACGAATACGTCAAAAAGTGTGATCAATGTCAGCGCTTCGCTCCAAACATTCACCAGCCAGGGGGAAATCTTAATCCGCTATCTAGCCCATGGCCCTTCGCCCAATGGGGCTTGGATATTGTGGGACCCTTCCCCAAAGCTGCAGGAAACAAGAAGTACCTCCTGGTCGGAACAGACTATTTCACCAAATGGGTTGAAGCCGAGCCACTAGCCAATATCAGAGACGTTGATGTGTAAAAGTTCGTGTGGAAGAATATTGTCACTCGGTTTGGAGTCCCTCACACTCTCATCTCGAACAACGGCTTGCAGTTTGATAGCAGGGCATTCAGGAATTACTGCAGTGAGCTAGGAATTATGAACAGATACTCCACTCCAGCCTATCCCCAGGGTAATGGACAAGCAGAAGCCGTCAACAAGGTCATACTGAGTGGCTTAAAGAAGAGGCTAGATGATGCAAAGGGCAGATGGGTAGACGAACTGCCGCACGTACTTTGGGCTTACAGAACTACGCCTCGTAGGTCTACTGGGGAGACCCCCTTCTCGATGACCTATGGAGCCGAAGCTGTCATTCCTTTGGAAACAGGGTTCCCAACACTGAGAACTAGCTCGTTTAGTCCGACCAGCAACAACGAGCAACTAGAAAAAAGTTTAGACTTGATTGAGGAAAGAAGAGAGAATGCAATGGTTCGGCTGGCACATTATCAACAGAAACTCAGGCAAGGCTATGATGCTAACGTAAAGCTAAGGCCTCTAGAGCCTGGTGATCTAGTACTGAGGAAAGTTGTGGGCACCGCAAAGAACCCGGCTTGGGGAAAACTAGGACCAAATTGGGAAGGACCATATCGTATCACTTCAGGCGCTGGTATTGGAGCATATTTCTTAGAAGACCTGGATAGTCATGTAATCCCTCGCCCTTGGAATGTAAATAACCTCAAGAGGTACTTCTATTAATCAAGTCTTTTCTTCAACTGATGTACCAATTCGCTGCGTAAAGTTTTCTCTCAAGTGTTTAAACTTAAACCCAATCATGCCTGTAGTCCTCGGACCAGATGATTAGGGTTAGTTAACACTCATTCACCGCTGTCTCTCAAGTGTTTAAACTTAAACCCAATCATGCCTGTAGTCCTCGGTCCAGATGATTAGGGTTAGTTAACACTCATTCGCCACTAGCTTAAGTGTTTAAACTTAAATCCAATCATGCCTGTAGTCCTCGGACCAGATGATTAGGGTTAGTTAACACCGTTAGCTCAAGTGTTTAAACTTAAATCCAATCATGCCTGTAGTCCTCGGACCAGATGATTTGGGTTAGTTAGCACTCAGTTACAGTTCTATAGTGTTTAAACTTAAATCCAATCATGCCTGTAGTCCTCGGACCAGATGATTTGGGTTAGTTAGCACTCAGTTACAGTTCTATAGTGTTTAAACTTAAATCCAATCATGCCTGTAGTCCTCGGACCAGATGATTTGGGTTAGTTAGCACTCAGTTACAGTTCTAGTGTTTAAACTTAAATCCAATCATGCCTGTAGTCCTCGGACCAGATGATTTGGGTTAGTTAGCACTCAGTTACAGTTCTAGTGTTTAAACTTAAATCCAGTCATGCCTGTAGTCCTCGGACCAGATGACTAGGGTTAGTTAACACTCCGGTGCAGTTCTCTAAGTGTTTAAACTTAAATCCAGTCATGCCTGTAGTCCTCGGACCAGATGACTAGGGTTAGTTAACACTCTGGTGCAGTTCTCTAAGTGTTTAAACTTAAATCCAGTCATGCCTGTAGTCCTCGGACCAGATGACTAGAGTTAGTTAACACTCCGGTGCAGTCCTCTAAGTGTTTAAACTTAAACCCAATCATACCTGTAGTCATCAGACCAGATGATTAGGGTTAGTTAACACTCGAATACATGCGAACCCATAACCCTTGAACCAAACGACAGGTTAGTCAATGCCCCGACGCGGCTATTGTCGCTGGGGCTTAGTTCTAAAATTCCTGATTGCGTTTAAATTGATTCTAACTTATAAATGTCTTCCTTAGTTATGTTTAATTTGATACCGAGGGATAATAACTTATGTTTAATTTGGAAAGGTATGCGAAACTCACATAAGTACTCATTCCAGTCATTACTCATCAATAACTCTTATTCGGCCTATCCTTTTCAATATTAATTTCGATTACTCACACCATCAGTATGATGTCTCAATCAAATTATTTGTATTATTATGTCATAATTGCAATGTATAGTTATATGTGTGGCAATGATAAGTAATAAAACATGTATCAAAAACATCAGAGGGAAATAGGGAACCATTCCATTAAAAAAAAAAAAATAATACAATAATAAATACAGGGTCAGCAAAACAAAAGAAAAAAAGTTACAATTTCTTAAACAGAAAACAAAAGAGTACAAGTGCAAAACAAAAGCCCTATGTATCTACTCTTTCGCCTGAGGAGACACAGGGTCAGCAACCTGGCCTGTCCGATCAGGAGCTTCAGGGGCTAGGTCCTTGGGCTCAGCAGGTGTCTTCTCTGAACCCGAGCCTTGGCCCTTGTCTTTGGCTGGCTCAACTGGTTTACCCTTGTCACCTGGCTGACTAGCCCCTGGGAGTGCATCAAGGGTAGGTGGAGGAGCTTGACCGACCAGTTTTGGCTCTGAAGCCTCTGGTAGTTCTGGAGCAGGGAGATCATCCACCGGGAGCTCTCGGATCTCAGGATCGTAATACATGCTCCCGGGCAGTCTCAGCTCAGAGTCTGCAGGTACTCCAGCGGCGTCCAACGCCTTGCTCTAGGTTATGCGGCAGTAGTCTCGGCTAACCGAAGCGAACTGCTCCATGAGCTCAGACGAAGTCTGCTCTACCCCCAGCTGATACGCCGCCTTCTTTTCAGCCCCAACCGCCTCCTGGGCCAACTTGGCACTCTCCTCAGCAAATCGGGCGCTGTCTTTGGCTTTTCGGAGTTCATCTCTTAGCCCGTTCACCAGCTCCCTCTCGGTCTTCAGATCGGCCTCTGCCGCCTTTAGCAACTTACGCTGGTCCTCAGCCTGCTTTTCAACGTTCTTTATCCCAGCGTCAAGGCTTTTCTTTTGGCTGGTCATCTCCGCGAGTTCCCCGGACAGACGGGCGTAATCATCCTTCATTTGGCCCAGAGTTTTCTCCGCCTCGTCTCGGGAGCAGAACGCCGCCTGGGTCTCAAGGTGGCTCTTCTTGTTCCACTCCTCGGCCATGTAAATCTGCTGAGTGACCTGCATAATGGGAACTCTGAATGTCAAGCGCAGAAAAATAGGAAAAGCAAAATCAGTGATCCAACTAATCGGACTGAGGCTACTTACCATGGCCAAATCCCTCTTAAGGGATCGGAAGAGCTCCTACTGGGTGAAATGCCTGAAGGACTCCATGTCATGAGGGAGGAGAAGTGGTTGCTGCAGAGCCTCAGCAACGTAGCCTGCCCTCCCTCCGTCATAATTCCTCAGGGAGGTCTCCCAGAGGATTGGAACGCCCTCCAACTCCAATTTTGGAGACCAAACCCGCGGTCCTCCTCGGCGCACCTCTGCCACTGTGCCCTCGTCTCGGCTTTCAGTGGACGAAGCCCTATGAGTTCGGTGGTCCTGTGCCACTTTCTGCTGCTTAGTCCTCTTAGTTGGCAACACTTGCCTTTCTTCTTCGGCGTGAGGCATTTTCTTCCTCAAGTCAGGAACGGGCTTTAGGCCGAGGTCAGGAACCTGAGGCGGCACTGGGGGCAGATTCACCACTGTTTTGGAAGTCCCAGTGTTTTTCTGCTCAGCCTTTTTGCCTCTACCCTTCATCAAAACCCTCAAATCCATGTCGTCGTCCGAAGGGTCTTCAGAGTAAGCAGCTGGTAAAACAGGATGAACGCCTGACTGCTGGTCGGTTTCTTCCTCGTCGTCCGATACCTCTACTACTTGCTCTCCTCCTGGAGCCTCCTCCCCAAAGTTGAACTTATCTATTTGATCCTCAAGCGAGGAGGCAAAGGAGTCAACCCTTTCACCCTCAACCGCTTGTCCGAGGGGAACTTGCTGGAGCGGCTGGATGAGAGGAGGTACACCCCGAGGATTTGGACGGGGTACGGGTTCAAGATCGTCTGACGCCAAGAAACCCTTCCGACCAACGTCAATACGCGCAAGGCGATAGTCTCCCTGGACGATTGCGTTGCCGACTGGCTGGAAACCCTTTGGCTTCCCTGTATATCCCAGAATAAGGGGAGCAGATCGTAATTTCCCGTCCTCGCTCACGAAGATTTCTGACCTTAAAAGGTAGTTAAGGGCGGCAATATTTGTCAGGCTGAACCGAAGAGAAACTTGTCTCTTATCTGTTACAATTCACAGCAAAAAATGGTTAGAAACTCAGGAATAATGACCGAAGAGGAATCAAAAACCAGCAAAAGACGAGGATCCTAGGCCTATGGTTAGTGTGCCTAAATCTAACGTGTCCCACCTGGCTTTCCATGCGTGACTGGGCAGTGGGGGCCGTCATACCACGCGCCCGAGACGATCACATAGTCGTCCTTCATCCCTTTATTGGATTTGGGGAGGCAGGAGATGAGCCTAACGACGTCAGACCGGGATTTTAAATAATACCCCGCTCCTTCTGGACTGTGGCACTCGTACATGTGTACCACGTCGAGCCAAGTGAGATCCAATTCTAGGAGATAGTTAAGGTCCTCAATTGCTCCTAAGATCCTAAACATGTTAGGCGCACACTGCTAGGGGGTGAGCCTATGGTTTCTGAGGTAATTAGTGGTGATGGGACCCATGGGGATTGTCATTCCCCCCTCTTTGAAGGCAATAAGAGGGATTACAACGTCCCCGATTTTCCGATCAGTCAGTATTTTTTCTGGGGGGCAATACCTCAAACCCACGTTTGGGGGTATGCGATACGTGGCCCTGAACGCCTCGATTCGCTCAGGGCTATCTACCAGGTACTCAAGTTTCCCCATGGTGCTTAAACAAAAATGACTGGCCGAAGAGAAAACTAAAGGATTCGGTGGGCGACAAATTACGAGGGCTAGACCGGAGAAGTGAGTGCAGGCTCGTAGGAGGATTCGTGAAGACTCTGGGTAAGATTGGAACCGGCGACTGGGAGATTTGGACGGAGTCGTGTGCTGGAACTTGCTGGAGCGTCTGAAGATTTGCAAAGTGAGGAAGAAATAACTTCCTCTGAAACTTTATACGGGGTCAAACGAAGGGTCAGGGGCACTCCCGCCCAAATTCCGAAGAAAAAACCATAGCCGTTAGATCAGTCAGTCACCGTTGGATACGAGGGACAAAGCGCCACCTGGTGCAATTAATGCAGCGCTTTGGGAATATGGAAACCGCAGCGGCATTAATGAAGCGTCTACTCCTATGCTCACGCACGTGCCAGTTCAAATTTGCCTGCACTCAAACTTTTTGTTCCGTGGCAGGTCAAAATCCTACTTTTTCTCCTCGGATTCAAGGGAAAAACTACAATTTTGAGGGGCTATTGTGGGGGAGAAAATTCCAACCAAGCGCATTGGGCCCAAGGCCCTATCTAGGGACCACTGTTGTCCGAAGAGATGAATAAGCTCATTTAGAGGTCCTGAGAAAGGAACATGTCAGGAGAGGAGCATGGCCGTGATCCGAGGAGATGTTCAATGGGCCAAGGAGTCCAATACCCTCGGATCCGAAGAGTCTTGGTCTGACATGCAACCCTTTGCAGCCCAAGTGATTTCTCCTGACAGATGTAATGACTGAAATGAACCTCGGACACAAATGAAGATAACTGAAGCGGAGAAATATCTAAGAGACAGACTCCAACCACCGCATTAAATGCACTGCACCTACTCCTCTGGCCGCATTAATGTGGAGAAGACCCCTGAACAGTATCAGCCCAGCTACCACCACTTACACAAGGCTAAAGAACACCTCTGATGGGACATGCACTCAAGTGGGCGTCTAGATGATGAACAAGTGGACGGTGAAGATGCAGGAAGACAGTACTATATAAGGGGAGGGTGTCTCTGATAGTGGGGGATCGAAAATCAAAAAGAGGAAGGAGATATCACTTTATTGTAGCTCCAACAATGGTAACCTAAGTTCATCAATGAAAAACACCTCTTCGGACGAGACACTTACATCCGTCCGAGCAGATATTAATTCGAATTCTCCCATTAGCGCTGCTGTTTAATACTGTTATTTTCATTATTAGCCTAGCTCTTTCACCCACTCTCTACAAATTTATTGTTTCGGGTTCAGTGGGCTCCAAATCCATACCTTCTTGGGCTTGGGCTGCAAAATCTGACCCTACAATAATCATAAAAATAATTTCTTATAAATTTTTTTAAATATACTTATAGCATATTTGAAGACCACATTTGCTAGTATTCATCTATAATACATATAGATTTGTTCATGATGAGAATTTAATAAATGAACCATTCCTTATTGGGAAAAAACTCTTTCACACACATATTGTGTTTTTATAAACTGAAAATGTTTATAAAAAACATAATGTTTTCAGTTTATAAAAACACAAAATACTCTATGTGAAAGAAACATCGACAAGAGAGATTATTGTCAATAGAATGAACCCAAAGGCAACAGCAGTATATCCAATCCCCCCCAAAATTTTGGCAAAATGTGGCTTCTTATGGATTAAGAAGATAGCAATCATGCAACAAAGGTAACCCACTAAGTCAATGACCAAAAAAGAGTCTAGGAAGACCCTCTTCAGGAACTGATCATGGTTACAGGAATGGTAGCCAATGGTAGCAGCAGTTGTTTAGACTGTGACCATAATGGACATTTTGGATATGTTCGAACTCCAATTCCTATCTTCACCACCACCTTTGACATCACCTTGATCCTGGCCTTGGCCTCCAACTCCGCCTCTCCATCTACCTCCACCCACTGCACCTTCTCCAGTTTCACCTTCTCCATCACCTTGGCCTACTCTTAACCCTGCACCTCCATAACTGCCTTCAAAACTAATATTGCTAGGTATAACAACTCTTATGTCCTGCTCATCAGGGCTCTCTTCGGGACACTGCAGTGTTTCATTGTTGTTGAAATGCACTCGATGTGAACTCACGGATGACCATGGACCACTAGTTGGTATAAGCTTTACAAAAATCACGACGCTTATTAGCCTCCCTATTTATTCCAATAGCACCCATCTATGACGCCCCTATATCAAAATGTTACTCAAAAGTTGTTATTTTCCTTGTATTTATTAAGATGCATCAGAGAAAGAACTATACATAAGTTTTTATATATATAAAATGGCATAGAAAGTCCCTATAATCTTTTCAGTCCCTATAATCTTTTTCAGAATCATTACTCTCTGTATCTATTTCATTATTCAAATTAAATATTACAATACACTACTGAAAATTGTTAAATCTAAAAAATAAAATCATAATCATTCTTAGTTTCAAATTGTGTAGTGCACACGTAGAGCTGTGACATGTGGGGGTTGAGTTTAGCCGTAAAATGCACTCTAAAAATAAATAATAAATAAAAGGAAATGTTTGGTTGGGCATTATGAATTTATGAAATTCGTAAAAGTCATTTTGGCTAAAATAGAAGGAAAATGTTAAAAACACACAATAGTTCATACATTTTGTCACAACTTGTCATGTGGCGAGTTGTGAGTAATAAAGTTGTTGACCAACTATTTTACTTCCATACTCACAACTCATCAAAAAATACATATATTTGACATGACGAGTGAAATTGAGTGAGTTTATTTTACAAAATATGTAAGAAGATTTTTTCTTTCTTGTTTCTCCTTTTTTATTTACTTTTTAGTTTTTATGCAAGAAGACTTCTCCTTCTTCTCCTCCTTTTATTATTATTACTTTTTATGCAGACAGTCATTTGCATATGTGATGAAAAGGGAAACTAAAGCTGTCCTAAAGAAATCAAAAAATAAAAGTAAAATAGTTTTTTATATGTTTGACATGACATTTGTTATTTGCTATTTGAGAACTAATGTAAAAACTTTGAAATTTTAAGATTTAGTTTTTGTCTTACATTTTGGCTCTTCTTAAAGAATTGCATAAGTTTTTTATTTATTTATTTATTTATTTTTAGCAACACCAATTGCTTATAAGTTATAATAATATTCGAGATATAATGAGATGATAAATATGAATTTCAATTTTTGTGGTTTACTTTATTTTTTCTATTTCCTCGATCAAAATCTTTTATAATTGTTGATATATATATATATATATATATATATGGAGGTAAAGAAGTTTTATATATAAAACCTTACAAATCATGAAAACTATTGTAGAAAATAGTTATTCCCCATTTTTTATCAATTCTTTGATTTTGTATATTGAGAATTGAGAGTGAAATAATTGTGAAAGTTAGTACATAAATCAATTATAAATGATTTAAAAGAATGTCATGTTCTATTTTAATAGATCATATATGATTAAATTAAAATGTAATGATTAGAAATTATTATTTTATTTATATCTTGTCAACAATAAATAGATACTACTAATATTATTTTTTATATATTAATTACTTTTTAAGTTTTGGTGTTTTTTTTATAGACACTATTAAATTTTGAACCTATGGTGTAATGTTTATAATGATTACTATTTATTATCAGGCTGAGCTCTCTTCCCCACCATTTCCACTCTCTCCCTCTCCCTTTTGAAGAGCCCACTATTAAAATAGTATATATAAGGTAATATAAATTAACTTTATTTATATTAGAATAAAATTTCTCTCCAAACTCTTCGTATATCTTTATATTGAGAGTGAATTTTGAAAATCTAACTGTTGAATTGTATGTTCTTATTATATCTTTCATGTTTGCAAAATTTCAAGAAAATAAAAGATCAATTGCTATATCATCAAATAAATGTTAAAATTTCAAGTTTTTGTGATAAAAAATTTTGAATAAAAAATAAGTTTATTAACCGAATAGTAAATAACATTCAATTCGAACTAAATTTGATCATATGCATGTTAAGAATATAAAAAATATGAAATTCAACGGTTATAATTTTTGAAATTCACACCCAAAAAAGAGATATATAAAAAATTTAAAGAGTTTCTTTCTAAATTAGTTTGGAGAGAAACTTAGTTTTATATATTACTACACGTACGTGCAAATAATATGATGTAAATTGTGGGGGGGAAACAAAGAAGAAGAGAAAGTGAGAGATGAGTTACATTGACAAAGCTGTCATGAAGATGAAGACGGAGCAGCCTCACTTGACACTATAGAGTTTCCTATCGATGTAGTGGTGTTGTATACAATCCGGAGGGCAACTGAACGAAGACCATTCCCACAAGAAGTGACAATATTAGCCGGCAGTGTCTAATGGTAGAGAGAATTGAAGAAAAAGAAGAAGCCTCTTTTAACAAAGGTGAAATTTTCCTTCGATAAAAAGAGGAAGTCTTAAATGATAAGAAAATAAGGTTGACAATTACATAGCTGATATTTATGTCTGCATGGAGTAAAATACAAGGAAGAAAAAATATTATTGTTTCACATACTGTGTTACACAATCCTACACACTGAAATCATATTTCCATAAAAACATGATTTTAGTTATAACTGTAAAATGATTAAATCATGTTATTTTACAATTATAATTGAAATCGTTTATTCAACTGTACAAGAAAATGTAAAATGATTAAATCATGTTATTTTACAATTATAATTGAAATCGTTTATTCAACTGTACAAGAAAAATGTAAGTTTTGCTTATTTTGTCTCAGCTCAACTATTAACGAGGTCGCTAGTACTGTATGATACTATGATTTGACAGCTTGGTCTTAAATTGTGAAATTGACTCCTCTTTTATTATATTGTATCACTTCACAAAACTGCACGGAAACTTCTTTGACAATAGAGCACTTATACATAGAAACAATTGTTGACTTGTTGTGCATTTGTCAAGAAATAAAGTTTCTACAATGTATCGAAAACATCAAGATATTACACCAATAGGATGCACCAAGGCAGGCACGCCAGAGAAAACAAGGATGGGCCCAACCACCCAGTTGACTTGTCTTAAGTTAAGTTAAGTTAAGCTTAAGAGGTTTTTTTTTTTTTTTTTTTTTGGGGGGGGGGGGGAACGACCTTAACTTAAGAGTTAAGATTTAAAGACTTAAGATTACACTTTTTTGAGAAAAATTAAACAAATGACTTTAGCAAAAAAGAGGAGTGTTAAAATATATATTGATTAAATGATTAGATTTATTATTTTAGAAAATAATTTTAAAATCTCACATGTTAGACCTTATTTATTAAGGGTGAGTTTCAGCACATGTGAATGTTATCTTATGTGTTGAACTCCATTTATTAAGGATGAATTTAGGCTTACATGTAAAGGGAAAATGTTAGAATTAATATTAATTAAATGATTACATTTATAATTTAAAAAAAAATTAAAAATCATTAGAAAATAATTTTAAAATCTCACATGTTAGACCTTATTTATTAAGGGTGAGTTTCAGCACATGTGAATGTTATCTTATGTGTTGAACTCCATTTATTAAGGATGAATTTAGGCTTACATGTAAAGGGAAAATGTTAGAATTAATATTAATTAAATGATTACATTTATAATTTAAAAAAAAATTAAAAATCAAATATGCCAAGCCTCATTTATGGGAAATTGCGAGAGTAGAGTAATTATTTTTGTATGGAGGGGGAGATTTATCCCTTTTGATGTACTTGCTTTTCTTATTTCTTGTACATTTGGTTGTTGCTATGTTTATGATGTCGTGTATCTTTTCCACATTCTCCATTCTTGCAAAGTTATTCCAGAGTTCAAGTTTTATATTAGACTTATTTTGATGTATTCCTTGTTCTTCAGGAAGTCCAATGTATCAACCATTAGGATTTTTTAATTATGGATTGGTGGATTGAATGCACACTTCAATTTTTTACGAACTATATTTACATGAAATTTGATCATCAAATTTAGAATCTTTGTTACTTGAAATCAGTTGTCACCTATACCCCAATTGGATTAGTTACAATTAGCGTTATTCATAATTAATGATTATACAACTCATATTAACCTACTACATGTCCAGAGACGTAGCCAGGAATTTTTACCGGGGGGGATTGCAATATTGATAAAATAATCATTGTGGCGGGTCAAAATTGGCTAAGCTAGATTCCAACCATACAATTTATTTATAGAAATAGAATGCCAATCAACCTTAGTTATCCTTATTTTTAAACAAGATAATCAAGTGAAATTGGAATGTGTGCTTGGTAAATATGTAAGTCAGGAAAAGTTGAATAATATAAGTCTGGGATTAACTTTACAATGCTCCTTGGTTTTGGTCCGAGGTGATGGTTAACACTTGTTCTTGTATGAAAATATTCTCATTCTCTCTCTATATTCTTTTCTTTTACAGTTCTTGATCCCCTTCCTTATAGGGATTTCTTTCCCTCATATAGTCATTTAGATTGCATCCTGGCCTTCCACTTGGAGGGCCAAGGCTTTTTCCTTAGATACTTGTCTTATCAGGGCCGTATTAGAAGGTTTTGTTAGGTTGTGAGCTATGATGATACTATTTAGGGGTCGTTCCACCATTAATGTGGCCAACTAAATGGGTGCAGAGCATTGAATGCGGAGGTGATGAATGCTTTATTTGTACCCTTCCTTCATCCGCTTAATGATAAACTTCCCTTCCTTTCCTCAGTTATATGTCTGGTGGTCTTCATAACTAGTCCTCGACCCTTCCAGGGATGTATTAGCATCCTCGGGTTCCTCGAGCATTCTGATCTTCTTTGGTTTTGTGGTTGCATTAATCACATTTGCTCTGAGAGCTTCTTGAAACTTCCTAAGGTGTGTCTCTATTGCCTTAACTTCCTCTCGTTCATTCTTGTCCTCGATCTCCACGCTCTTGTCCTCAGTTTCCCATCCTCACACAATCATAATTCATAAATTTATAAATACAAAATTATCAATTTTGATATATTTTCATATTCTTAAACATTAATGAAAATACAAAAGCGGTCTAGTTCACTATATACATACACAAATTTGTAGACTATTATTTTAAGCACCATCAACCCATCATTATCTATAATATTGAAAATTTCCTTATTTTTTAATGAATTATTCAGCACCTAATTTCAAATTTAAAAAATCATGATATGGAGAGAGATATAATATATTATCATATAGCAATACAAAAAATTGAACAACCTATTCTTAATAAACAAAGCATATTCATAAAACTAAATGACCATTATATATATATATATATATATATATATATGTATGTATGTATGTATGTATGTACATAGAAGAACACAAATCTAAATGGTCATATGGTGTTGAAGAAATATACAAGCCTGAAATGCTGAGACGCAATTACTTTCTTGAAGGCCAAAACAAAAAATTAAACAAAATAAGAATAATGGCAAAAAAAAAAAAAAAAAATGGTGATGATAGATGGCAGAGGTAGAAAAAAATCCCACTCTTGTAGATTCAATTTAGCAAGGAGAAGCTGGAATTGGAAGCAAATATGGACAAAATGTTTTTAGATGAAAGGAGTTTATTTGGTTCATACCCTTGTTGAGCAATCAACAATGAGAGGAAAGAAACATGGGGCAGTGTGGGCTGGCATGAGCAGGGAGAAAAAGTAGCAGTGGTAGCTTCTTTTTTCTTTGAGAATCCCATGGGTGGCTTCTTGAGATTGAGAAAGGATTGGAAAAAAGTAAATTTTTGTTTGAAAATAGGTGGTAAAAGATGCTATTTCCAGAGTATGTGTTACTGTCTATTGGATGAACTACAAATCATTTGGACTTCGGAGAGCTAGCTAGTATTTTTTTGAGGACTTTGGGTTGTTATCTATTGGACTAAGTAGAGATCCTAGAAAGAATTAAGGGGAGCCAGTCATATTTTTCTAAAGGGGCCATAGCTTGTTTGGTTGGGGTGAAATGATGGAGTGGGAGGGAAAATAGGAGAGAAAAGTTGAGAGGAGGGTGTTTGCCCACCATTTGAGAATATGAATTTTTCTCTCTAATTTGGGAAGAAAACTAGAGAGAAAAGTGCAGAAGGAGTGAGTTTGATGTGAAATTACCCATCTAACTTCCCCTTATTTATTAATGTTGCTTCTTTTTTTCTTTTTCTTTTTATCTTTTTGAGATGTTACAAACTTACGACACTACTACCTCTCTTTTTTTTTTTCTTTTTTCTTTTTTTTCTTTTATCAGGTGTATAGTGCACACATTTTGCGAGATATTTTATTAGTTGTGTTAGTTTGTAGTAATTAATTTTTTTTATATTTTTTATTTTTTGTATGTACTAAAGGCATAAGAGTAAATTTATACAAACTATAATATTTTCCATCTTCCCAGTTTTTTACTTAACCAAATAATTTTTTTTTTCATCTCTCCCCTTTTCTAATCCCTCAACCAAACAGACCAGTAGAAGAAAATTAAAATTTGGGGGGAGGGAGGGGAGGCATGTACATGTCCAACATAGCTCAGCCCCTGTAGATTTCCAATATGGAACAACACATGCATGCGCTACACTTTTGCAATCCAAATCAACACACAAAGCCATACCATCGAGCTATTACAGTTATAGATATAGTTTGCTTATTTTAACCATGTTCTTAAAGAATGTTGACATTAGTGTTCAGGTTTTCTTTCTTAATTTCTTTTTACCAAACTATTCATGTCGCGTTGGTTTGTAGTGCTATTTGAAAAAAGAAATTGCTAAACTAAAACTTTAGCATTGTCTAGGCAACACGTGTCACAATTTGGGAAAATGTTAGTCACACATCCACGTTATAACCCAACATGCCTATATTGATTTAGTACAATTGATATGGGACTCACTCAACACTACACAGCACATATCCATACAATCAAATTCAATACAATCCACACCATTTGAGGTATTACGCTGCACATTCAGACTACTTCATATTATTGATCGTTTCAATAATAATCAAATTGCAGCATAATAATTTGTTAAATATTTTAGTGTTGGAACTGATCTTCATTGTTGAAACTCACTAAAACTTTTATTGGAAGAGGTAGTCCTTCACAAATGCAGGAATAGAGACGCACAATGTGTCTACTGTTTTGGTACTCTTAAAATGCTGCATGCTGCATGCTGCAATGAAGAATTGAATCAAGTAAAATATATTATTGCTTGACATATTTCCTTTCACTTCATTATGTGGTGGGTCTCCTGCTTTGGCCTTCTACTGTATCAAAAAAGCAATTTCTTCTTGATCTCTGCTTTCATTATGTACATATATAATCTTTTATATGATAATCAGGGTGGAACCACTTATAAGGGTGCGGGGCTGTGTTCCCCCAAACTTTTCCAGTATTAGAAAATTATCCCTAAATTTTTTCCTAAAATTTTCAAAAGATCTATGATTGGCCTCTTCCAAACTTCTCAAATATTAGATTTTTACCCCTAAATTTACCCAAAATTTTCAAAATAAATAAGGTTAGCCCCCACAAACTCTTCTTATTTTTTGTATGACACTGTTAAATTGGTTCAATTTTATATTAGGTATTATTTTGGCCTTCATTCATAAAATTCTAGTTTCGCCCATGAGGACAATTCTATCTTATTTTAGAGTTTTTGGAAGTCACGCGCTTGCATCGTTTGTCTTTCAGTATTTTCCTTGAAACTAAATGCTAGTTCTAGACTACACTAGAATTTGGGTTACTGTTAATTTTAGGGACAGAACTACACTTGGGCTGAGGGGGGTCATGCCCCCCTCAGATTTTGAAAAATTAACTAGTAGTATGCATAAACTATACAAAAATTCTAACTTTTGACCCTAAATTGTATATACTTGCCCCCCTCCCCAAATATTTTTACAAATTGACCCATGAAATTTCCCAAAATGTTTATAATTAAACCATCCCTTTGCTGTGTTGCCCCAAATATATCAAGAAAATCCATCAGACAAACCAACAAAACAATTCATAAACTTGGATAATTAAAATAACCTTTAGCCAATCACAAATCCAGTATAGAAAAAAAATACCAACAAGTTAAGTACAAATGACAAATCCTTAGCAAAACAATCCTTTAGTGCTGCACCACCACCAGCATCTTCTTCTCTGGCCGACTGCATCTCTGCTGCTTTCTTCTTCTTCTATTTTTTTTTTTTTCCCTAACTCCACAACGTTCAGACTTTAGTGTATGCCCTCTCTCTATTTTGCAAAATGGTGATTGACAAAGGCACCTTGGAGATTGTAGCAAAGATGGCTACAACTCATTGTGGTTCTTGTGGCCAATATAAAGCCACGTGCACTTAATTGTTTTTTTTTTTTTTTTTTTTTTTGTCTGATCTTATAGTATGTACTACCTTATGTACATAAAGTTATCTTGAAATGAATGTAGTAGTATACTACCTTATATCCATTAATTTTGTTGTAACTTTATTGTGTCAATAAATTATTAATAACAATATTGTTGTGGCTTGTGGGTTATTTTTTTTTAAATTTAAAAATTTAAACTCAAGAAATAAATATCGAAGAGAAAATAAAAAAATATTAATTTTTATATGGGTTAAAGATTCTTGACTTTGCAAGTCAAGAAATAATTTGAATCGTTACATAGAATAAATTCCTAAAAATTAATATTAGAATACATCCACAAATATGTTATTATGATGTGTATGCATTTTTTGGTCGGCTAAAATCAACACTTGCAAAACTTTTTTTGGGTTATGCTTGCCCCCCAGGTTCAAATCCTGGTTCCGTCCCTGGTTAATTTCTTTAGCTGTTCCTTCATCCAGCATATTTGCTGTTGCTAAATTGGGTTTCACAGAACCATTTGAAAGTGATGATTCTGCTCATGATTAGCTTATGCTATCCATATCAGAACTAAAAAAACCATGATCATTGACAAGTCAGTGACAGTAAGACCATTGACACCCAAACCATCTGAACATATCTAATTCAAAGGTTTGCAGTGCTTTACTAGGTTCTTAGAGAAGGCATCCTTCACTGACTGATATTCTACTAGACTTTCCGTACCTAGATAAGCAAATTAGTAGATTTCGTGCTGAACTTGAGTAAGACTCCAGTGTCTTATGATCAGTGTTGGATATAAATCCTCTTTCACATGTCCCATTGTTGGCATCAGAACAAGTAAAACTTCAATACCTTCCAAAACAAAATATATAAAACTAGTAGTACCCACAGAAGAATCAATTAGAGCGTGGAGATTATAGTATAGATTGTAATTCATCGTCAGCCCAAGGCCTAAGCAACTTAGGCCCAGGCCTGTCTAGGCCTTGGGCCCCCACCACAAAAATTTTCTACCTCCTTGAAAAAAAGTCAATCTCTATTGTGAAAGACCCAAAATTTTATAAATTATAATTCTTTTAAATGATTGTGTACTTTATTTAATACATGGTGCTAGGGTTATCACAAATTATTTTACTATACACTTACAAACTGATATTTCATTAATTACAAAAAAGTAATTCAAACATTAATTAAGTTATTGAAGTTCATTAATTAAAATTCTTGTCACATCATATTGTGATTTGTGAACATTTTGTAGCATCTTTAGAATTTCTTTACTAATAAAGCTCCCAAAACACGAGATCAATAGAAACATAACCCAATTTAAACCCTAAAATATTTCCAAAAAATGTTTTAAATGTGTTAGATCAACAATGATGATTAATCTCGCCTAATAGTTTTGAGACTTTAATTTTTGTAAATAAATCTTCTTCAAAGTCTCACACACACACTAAATATATCTATCCTCTCTCTTAAAAACAGGATATAAAATTAAAAATTAGATTATAACTTTTCTTTTTCTTTTTTTTAGAAGAAGATTACAACTTTTCTTAATTATGCTTTGTAAAGTTGTGATTTACAACTATGTGTTTTGTTGGCTTTTATTCCGTGCCAAATTTGATTGTAATTACTATCAATTGTTTACACCCTATATTTGTTGTGGGAATTGATGTAAGGGGTGTGTGATAGAGAGTGTGTGAAGACTCAAGCAAATTGGAAGCTGATGGAATCTCGCGGGTATGTCGCGACTAAGCTTTCCGCGAAGTGAAGCATGTGCCCTGCACATGCTGGAATGCGAAGAGTCAGGACAGATGGAGACAGCTGTCTCTCGCGAGTATCTCACGGGTAAGGCCTTCCCGCGAGACACCCGCGAGACATGCTGTTCTGCCAGCCTGTACTGACTGACTCACACATTTTGCACCTATCCTATATAAACCCCCATTACCCACAAATGTTGAGGAATGCTTCAGAGAGAAAATCCTAGCCAAACACATTTGCAATTAGAGATTGTCATCCCCACCTTTCTCTATACACTTGCTTGTGGTATCTCCTCAACCCTTCCCTCTCCATTTCCACACCATTGAGAGGTTGATAGCCCAAACACTTACCACACATTTTGAGAGTGTTGAGTGACGTTTTGGTGCTGCTGGGAAGCATTGGAAGAAGCCAAGGATGGCAGATGCAACATGGAGCTTGTTGCGGGATCCGGGGTGCTAGACAAGACACGGTTCCGAGAAGCCTTGTTGGAGTAGGAGCTTGGAGGGCTTAGGTACATCGGGTAGATTAGGCTTGGAGGGTCTCTTGCTTACTCATGTATCCCAACTGATTGTCTAGTGGATCGATTTCCGCTTGGAGGGCGGCGGAGAGGTTTTTCACCGAGTTCTTCGGTTTCCTCTTCGAGAACACGTCTCGGTGTTTTCTGTATTTGCACCTTTCTTCCCTACTCTTGTTTTATTCCATTATACTGCTGTGTTGTTTAGTTTATGGATTAGAGTAGCTTTATTGTTCATCCGCTCGCTTTTACACTATTCCGCACTTTGTATTAAAGTTGTGTAAAATCTATCGAGCCGTAATTTTAATCAGGGGTCTAAACAGCTCTTGTGTTTTTCAACACGTTTTCGAGCTTTCAATTGGTATTAGAGCGGGTACACTTGCTTGGTTTAAACACCTTAGTGTGATCCTTGACTCTATTTGAGATGGACCGGTCTCAATCGCTCAATGTTCCACCATTTTTTGATGGGAACAATTACGCATTCTGGAAAGTCAGAATGAGAGCATTTTTATGTTCTATAGAAGATACCGTTTGGGATGCGGTAGAGCTCGGCTAGACTAAGCTGGAAGCTCCTAAGGCTAATTGGGATAAGGCGGCTCTTGCAGCAGCCAATGCTAATAGTAAAGCTTTAAACGCTATATTTTGTGCTGTGTCTCCTGATGAATTCCACAGGATCTCTCACATGACAGTAGCCAAAGAAGCTTGGGAGATTTTGGAGACCACTTATGAGGGTACAAAGAAAGTTAAGGACACAAAGCTTCAGATGCTTACCACCAAATTTGAAGAGCTCAAGATGGGTGATGATGAACCGTTTGATTCATTCTATGGGAAGCTCAACGAAATTGTAATTGCTAAACTCAATCTTGGGGAGAAGATTGAAGATGCTAAGGTGGTGAGAAAAGTATTGAGGTCCTTGCCTGAAAGTTTTAGAGCAAAAGTTACAGTCATAGAGGAAAGCAAGGATTTGGATGAGATTAAAATTCAAGAATTAGTTGGGTCTCTCCAAACATATCAGATGAGACTGCCTTCCCATAAGATGAGTAAATCACTTGCTCTTAAAACCATCACCGAAAGGATGGGTGATTCCTCCGAAGAAGATGGGGTGGAGAAGGAAGTAACATTTCTTGCGAAAAACTTCCGCAAATTTCTGAAGATGAAGAACAGTGAGAAACCATTCAACAAAGGAAAATTTTCATCTTCAAGAGGTGATAGGAAAGAGTTTACAAGAAAAGAAGGGAGGGAGTTTCAACCTTCTTCAGAAATTATATGCTATGAGTGCAATGGCCATGGACATCTAAAGAAGGAGTGTCCAAATTTTCTGAGGGGAAAAGGCAAGGCTTATGCCACGACACTCAGTGATTCAGACTCTTCTGATTCTGACTCGGAAGAGAGCTGTGACGGAGAGGGAAACTACTCCGCATTCATGACCATTGCTCATGTGGAGTCATCGGATGATTTGGGTGCTCTTGTGAAGGAGCTTGGTGAGCATTCTGATTCAGAGTCTATTGAGAATGTGGAAAAATCAGATGCTGAAGAAGAAGAAAAGAATACAGCTAATCTTCAAGAAAATTACTCTTTACTTCTTGAGAAGTCTGGAGAGTATACCAGAATAGCCAAGGCAGCTGTAAGGAAAATGAAGAAGGCTGAGGAAGATTACAGAAGTCTCATGGTCAGATATAAAGAGGCTAAGTGTGAGATTGAGACACTAAATGGCGAGTTGTCTAAAGCCTATACGAAGGTGAGGTTTCTTGAGCAAGAGGTAGTGCAAGCCCATGCCAAGATAGAGAGAGTCTCCTCCCAGAAGTTAGATGATGTTATTTCATCTCAAAAACCTGCTTCAGACAAGTCCGGGTTGGGATACACCGGAGGAAGCAGCTCATCAGCCAAAGCTACCAAAGAAGTGAAATTTGTGAAGGCCATAGAGTCTATGGTAGAAGAAACCATCCCTGAGAATGTTAAGGCTGAGAAGAAGAATGTGAGTGAGCAACGGATGGTGAATAAGCCCCGAAATCATTCCATGGGTAGACATGAAACCAGAGGAAGATCTCTCCCAAGATCACAACGGGGTCCCAGAACGGACTATGTGTGTCACTACTGCGGAATGCAAGGACATACCAGACCCAACTGTCAAAAGCTGAGATCAGACAACAATTCAAGCGCACCTCGGTCACGAGGAAGGAGAAATGACATGAGGTCTTGGGGTGGTGAACAACCGAGAAGTCAGAATCGTGATCCTGGCATGATGGACGTGATGAAAATGATTGGTGCCTTCACCACCTGCTTGGAGAGTTTCAATAGAAGGTTTGATAGTCCAAATTCTCATACCCAATCCATTAAGGATATCACCCCAAACGCACGTGACGTGTGGGTGAAAAGAGGTACTCATGCATAAGCATTATAACATGTCCACGCATAAATTCTTTCAATGTTTAGGGACATTTGCTGTTGCATCTTTTTCATGCATTGCTCTATTTTTACTGTTGTTATTTTGTCCGGTTGATTTGTACCGGTTGTCTTTGTTAATCTTTATTTTCCTGTTCTGTTTTGGGTGTGTTCAAAAATTCAAAAAACACATAAAAAATAGAAAATCCAAAAAGTTTGATCACTTTGTTGAGTTTTGTCTCAAAGCATGTTTTGCCTTGTACCTTTGTACTTATGGCTTTGTGCATTTAACGAGCTTAGCTTGTCTCTCATGCACTCATATCATTGTGGAAGAAATTCTAAAATCTATGTGACTGTTGTAAATAGATCTTCAACCTTGTCATGAATGATTAGTTAATGGTTGTGTTGATCTTGAGACATGCATAGACTCGTGCCTATATATCTTCCCACTTTTATTTTTTTTTTCTTAAAAGAGCTCTCTAATTGTAAATCTCCAAATGAAAAGAGATATAGAGCTGCAAAAGCCTGTCGCACAAACTAGTATTCGACTAGGAAAAAGGGAAAGCGACCAAAATAAAATGTATGATGCCCAAAAAGCCAAAGGCTAACTCATCTATTGAAATATCAAAAATTTCAGGCATCTTTCTCTCAATGAGATTCTCTTTGCTCAAAAATTGCAAATGATATGTTAAATATGGAGCCAAATGAAAAGCTTCAATGAATTGTTATCAAGTACATGTGGGAGGTCATATATGCATGTTTCTATAATTGAGATAGGTCACATAATCTAGTGCTAGTTGTGTATGCCTTGATTGAATTGATCATTGAAGCTTCACATTGGACTAAGGACTATCTCATTTTTGATATCCACACACAACACACAAGTCTATGTTCAATGAATGTCTTATTCATTTGTGTGATTGTACTTGATTAAATGTGTTTTCACATGCTCAATCTTTGTTGATCAAACCCAAAAAGATTTTTGAGTGTTTTATTTATTTTTGAAAGTGATTTTATACTTTCTTGTCTTTTGTTTTTGATTAAAATGCATGTTTTGTGTTTCTTCAAAAAAACTGATTCAGGGGTAGTTTCGCGAGAAGCTCGCGACTTAGAGCTTCCCGCAAAAATGGGTTGAGGGAAATTTTTCTTTTAACATGTCACACAGAAACTTTCGCGACTGTATCGTGACTGTCTCGCGACCAAAAGCTACTCGCGAAATGCTGTTTGGCTAAAATTGGATTTTTCCAATTTCAGACAGAAGTTACCGCGACTGTCTCGCGACTGTTTCGCGACCTAATGCTTCTCGCGAAAATTTTGTGCTTCAGTGGCCCTTCTCGCGACTGTGTCGCCACTCTCTAACCCGCGAAAAACGCGTGTTTTCAGTTTTTATATAGCTGATGTGACAGTTTTTCAAAACTCTCAAACTTCCCTCGCTCAACCTCTCTCGAACTTTTTCAACCCAAAATCACTATTCCATTCATATCCCTTCAATCCAAGCACTTTTTCTGCATTTTCTTCTTCAAGGTATGTTTGTTAACCATTTCTTTTTAAGTTTTGCTTAGATTATGCAGAATTTTTGTTAGGGTTTTCAAAATTGGGGATTTTCGAAACTTTGGGTTGGTTTTCAAAATTGGGTGCAGTTTTCTCTATTATTTTGATTGGGCTGTGTCCCATTTGTTGCCTCTGCATCTGTGTTGGCCCCTTGTGGCATTTTACCATGTATTGAGGGGAGATTTTCACATGTTCATGCATTATTCATGTAATTTTTGCATTTGTGCACGCTAAGTGTTTGTCAAAATGTTCGAGTGACATTTTTGTGCTAATTTGGAATCAAGTGATTTCAATACATAGACTCTCACGTGTTTGACCTTATTTTACTTGGTTTGGTCATTGATTATGTGTCTCAATCACTATGTTCACGTTGCACACTTTTGGCACACAACTAGACACTCTTGGCACACAACTAGGCACACTTAGGCACCCTCATGCATCTCATGCCGCACACACTCATCAGCACATGCACACAGACACACACTCTTGCACTATTTCTTAATTTGTTGCATTGTTGTTATGCTTTATTGTTTGGAGTCTTTTGGCATAATGTTTAGTGTCTACTATGCTCTGTTTTCAGTTAGTTTAAGTCTGATTTGGAACTAACTTGAATCTAATGAAGTTTGTCTTCTGGTTTGTGCTTGTGCAATTTTTTTCTTCTTTGCTTTGTGAAATTGTGCAGATGTCTCCCACCAAGCATGCAGCTAGGAAGAAATCGACTTCAAAGAGAGCCCGAACTGATTCTGAACATTTCCGGTCTATAGATGCTGATATGAGGTACAATGACTGCTACAAGGACAAGACGATCATCATGGAACGGGTAGTCCAGTTAGAGACTCTTGAGGGCACTTGCATCCCTGAAGTGTTCAAGGATAGAACGTGGACCAAGCTGCTCAACCCGACTGGAGTGGTATTTTCAGAGATTATCAAGGAGTTCTTCTCCAATGCCATTGTCAACGGAGATTGTATTGAGGGCTGGGTAAGACACAAGGAGTTTCAGATTACTAGAGCGAGCATCCAAGACTTTTTGGAGACTCGTCCTCCATCTCAGCAAATCACAGTTGCTTATGAGGACAGAATGGGTAGTATTGCTGATATGATTACAGTCCTTGGTGGTGTACAGAAGAAATCATCCATGGACACTCTCAAGTTCTCTCCAGAAATGGGGACACTAAGCTATGTGATGATTCACAATCTGTATCCGGTCACCAATCTCACCACTCTATCTGCTCCGAGAACAAGATTCTTGTATGATCTCTATACACATAAGGAGATTGACATTTGTGGTCATATCATGCATGTCTTGAAGAAGAGCATCACAAAGCAGAATTCTCGGACTGTGATGTCGTTCCCATCTTTGATCATGAGATTGATTGCCAAGACAAAGCTCAAGCTACCCAGTGGTCTCACAGCTGTTCCGAGGGATTACCCCATTGGTGGTCACACACTGACTAGGAGCACTACACACATTAGAGGCTCCAAGACTGGTGTGCATACCATACCACCACCACGACGGGTTCAGCAGGAGGAAGCTGAAGATACAGAGGAAGAGATTGACAGGTTCACCTCGGCTCCAGAGCCCTCTGCACAACCATCATCTTCTGCTCCACCACCAGGCTTAAGCAAACTTGATCAGTTGCTTGCTAAGATGGACCAGATGTCGACAGTGCTTGACTCCCATGTGCAGCACACAGCAGATCAGTTCGCATACCTTCAGGGACAGATCACCGCATTAGCATCGCAGGTTCAGGAGTTGTCCTCCACTCATGGCTCTGATTCGGAGTCCGAACCGTTCTAGTCCTTTGGCCATTCCGGTCAAAAAGGGGGAGAAATTTCTGAGGGGGAGCTGGAGAAGAGCTTGCACAGCGATAGGGGGAGCATAGCTTAGAAACATAGTAGCATTGGTTATTGGTGTTAAAGACGGTTTTTATTCATTATTTTTAGTGTTTATAACTGTTTTACTGCTTTTGGTTTAAAGCTTTGATACTATGCTTTATTTAAGTATTATTTCAGATGTTTCATTTGTGATATTCTCTATGCTTTGTAGCATACTATGCATGTACCCATGTTGCTTTTGTAAGCTTTAAGGGTTGTTTTGTTTCATTGCATGTTTTGTAGGCTTTTATGGTTTGTGCCATGTATTTGCAATACTTTGCTTATATAGCCTTTTTGCGTGTGCTGTTGAAGTTTAATGTCATACATTTACTTCACTACATCACTCTTATGCCCGTGTAGGATTGTTCCTAGATGCATATACGTTCTATGCATTGGTTAAGTGATGAACACTCTTGTGCCCTAGTAGGATTGTTCCTAGATGCAAATTCTTCAAGTATTTTGCATTGGTTGAGTGTTGGATTTGCAAATGGTACTCTTCATATGAGCTTATCATCTTGCATATCCGGATGTTCATTCCTTGTGTGAATGAGCATAGTAATTGCTTGTGTATAGTGATTACTTGTTTAATCTTGCCATGATCTAGTGTTTCTATTTCATTCTGCTTGATCATGCGCTTATTGCTCCATATGCTTTTCAAGTTTTCTGCATACAATGATAATATTTTGTTGTTGTGTTTCAGGAGTTACTTGTTCATATGTTTCAAGAGCTTATCAGAATCTAGAATTAGGTGTGAGTGAGTTTTGCCTGTGTTCCCAAACTCATGTTTAAGTCTAGAGTCTGTTTTAGGGTTTTGTCACGGAATAGCCAAAGGGGGAGATTGTAAAGTTGTGATTTACAACTATGTGTTTTGTTGGCTTTTATTCCGTGCCAAATTTGATTGTAATTACTATCAATTGTTTACACCCTGTATTTGTTGTGGGAATTGATGTAAGGGGTGTGTGATAGAGAGTGTGTGAAGATTCAAGCAAATTGGAAGCTGATGGAATCTCGCGGGTATGTCGCGACTAAGCTTTCCGCGAAGTGAAGCATGTGCCCTGCACATGCTGGAATGCGAAGAGTCAGGACAGATGGAGACAGCTGTCTCTCGCGAGTATCTCGCGGGTAAGGCCTTCCCGCGAGACACCCACGAGACATGCTGTTCTGCCAGCCTGTACTGACTGACTCACACATTTTGCACCTATCCTATATAAACCCCCATTACCCACAAATGTTGAGGAATGCTTCAGAGAGAAAACCCTAGCCAAACACATTTGCAATTAGAGATTGTCATCCCCACCTTTCTCTATACACTTGCTTGTGGTATCTCCTCAACCCTTCCCTCTCCATTTCCACACCATTGAGAGGTTGATAGCCCAAACACTTACCACACCTTTTGAGAGTGTTGAGTGACGTTTTGGTCCTGCTGGGAAGCATTGGAAGAAGCCAAGGATGGCAGATGCAACATGGAGCTTGTTGTGGGATCCGGGGTGCTAGACAAGACACGGTTCCGAGAAGCCTTGTTGGAGTAGGAGCTTGGAGGGCTTAGGTACATCGGGTAGATTAGGCTTGGAGGGTCTCTTGCTTACTCATGTATCCCAACTGATTGTCTAGTGGATCGATTTCCGCTTGGAGGGCGGCGGAGAGGTTTTTCGCCGAGTTCTTCGGTTTCCTCTTCGAGAACACGTCTCGGTGTTTTCTGTGTTTGCATCTTTCTTCCCTACTCTTGTTTTATTCCATTATACTGCTGTGTTGTTTAGTTTATGGATTAGAGTAGCTTTATTGTTCATCCGCTCGCTTTTACACTATTCCGCACTTTGTATTAAAGTTGTGTAAAATCTATCGAGCCGTAATTTTAATCAGGGGTCTAAACAGCTCTTGTGTTTTTCAACACGTTTTCGAGCTTTCATGCTTCGCCATAAATTCAAGAAAAAGTATGTTCATATATATATATATATTGTTAAAATTTATTCAACTATGATATTCAATTCTCTATAAAATTAACCTTAGTTTAGTAAGTATTATTCATGAAATTAGGTTTAATATTAAATAATTTTATGTAATTACAAAATACTTCACACAATTATGTTGGGCCGACTATCAAAAAAAAAAAAAAAGTTATGTTGGGCCGGCTTGCACAATTTCCACAAGTTATTGCTTAGAGTCTGTTTAGGATTCACTTATTTTGCTGAAACTGAAAATTAGTACTGTAAATAAAGGTTAAACTTAGTTTTGTCACAACCTGACCAACTGACTCATCAAAAGACACGGGGGATTTGGTAACAACTGTCATTCCACCAGTACCACCGACACCCCATCCCACTTGAAGCATCCTTAATTCCTTTATCTACTTTTTTATTTTTCCTTTTTATGGCTAATCTCATCCTTATCGACTTGCTGAAGACTTTGTTTTGATGCTCTTTAGCCTCGTACATCTCTGTCTCAAAATGGGAATAGGCAAAAGTGTAGTATTTGTTAAATCGTTGAAGACAAGATTTTGGTTTGGGATTTGATACCAGGTGCGAATTTGCAATCATCTCATGGGTGTATCATGAGTTCATCACACTTTCCCTCCTACCAACATTTAGGTGGTCTAGTTGGTTAAATATCGGGCCAACAAGTCTCAAGACTTGAGTTTGAACTTCAACAATTAGCTGTGTGTTGGTGCTCTTTATATCCTATCTTCAAAAAATAATAAGTGAGTTTCTCACAGACTGGGAATATGGGATCTTGCTTGGAAGTGGTATGGTGCTACTATGGTTACGCTCAGGTAGAGGCCTCTACCCATTTTTTGTTAAAAAATAAAAAAGACACTTTCCCTCCTACCGTACGGCCTACAGTTCTTACTTTTTGAAAAATCCTAATACCCTATTTTCAAAAGAAATTGAACATTTATATTTCATAATTTTTTATTAGTAATAATATTGTTATTATTGTTATTATTATTATAAATTTTTTTTTTTTTTTTTTGCTGAATAGAAATCTTATTGATCAACAACAGATACAGAAGCCTGGGATGCCTTAGCCAAGATAACATTAACAAAACTTGGAGGGCCAAATCCTAGATCAAAAGAACCAAACAAAGACTGGTTAAGGGACCAATTGGCAAGCACATGGGCAGCCTAATTAGCCTCTCTATGAACCCAATTAAAAGATACATGACTATAGTCATTGATTACATTCTTAACAGATTCAACAAACTTCAAAAGTCTCCAAGGAATTAGGTTCCCACCAGATTTAATGGCATATGTACAAACTTTACAGTCACTCTCTATAACACAACTACAAAAAGAGAAGTTAATAGTAATATGGACCGCCAATAGGAGGGCATAAGCCTCTACTTAAACAGGGATGTTGGTGTTAACTTTCTTGGAAATTGCAAACACCAATTTCCCTCTCCAATCTCTGGCAACAATTGCTATGCATGAAGACAGATCACCTACTGCTGCATCACAATTCAATTTTAACATACCTTGGCTTGGACAACACCACTTGGCACTGCTTCTAGTTGGGACTCTTGTCAACACTGGAACTTTGGGTTGCCAATGCTCCAAGAACAGCTTCTGAAGGCTTCTGATGACTTGACCCTCCACTGGAGGAGATCTCTTATTAACTGCCTTGTTTCCCCACATCTAGATCATATCTAAAGTTAGAGCTCCAAATAGCAGAAATTAATCTCTTTGCTCTTTTTCCAACTGGAGAGACGAAGAAGGATCAATGAATAAACCAATCAAATGGGCCAGAGATTGAATTTGCCATTTTTCAATTCTAAGGTTCCATTGACTGCCAAACCATATGGCTCAAGCAATGTGACATTAAGTAAAGATGTGCAGGGCTGATTCTGCCTCAACATTACATAGAGGGCAACATTACGTCAAATTTTGGTACCAGACCATTTTAAAGACATACGGTTAGAGCATTCCCATTGGCTACATTATCGATTTGTAACCCAAGAGCAAGAAATACATAGAGATGGTCTTTGTAACCCATAATTGGGTCGTAGAATTAAAGAAATTTCGCAGATCCTCAGCCTTCGTCTTAGTGAGTAGAGAAGATTTTCGTGTGATATCTAAGAATCTATTAATATATATATATATAGGACAAGCGAAAACACCAGGGAAAAATTTAGTGAGAGAAAATAGAGTTTGAATGTGAGCTTAGAGAGAGAGAGAGAGAGAGAGAGAGATAGGAGAAGAAGAAGAAGCGGCAGTAGATGGAAGAACACATTTTGGATTTATATATAATTTTTTTTGAGAAAGCAATTTGGATTTATAAAGCATAAAGGTCAGTTCAAGTTTGTATGTTTAATGATCAAGGCCACGTTAGGATATAGGATTAGCAGGTCTTTTGATAACATATTTAAATTATTTATTTATATATTATAGGTATTATTGTTATTGATTGTAGATTCGGAAATTTAGATTTTTTTTTTTTTTTTTTTTTTGAGAATGCGGAAATTTAGATTTGATTTGCTTTTATTAGGGTATTAATTATTTGATCGAGCTGTGAGGTTATGGATGTGTAAATTCACTATTGAAATTTTTTAATAAAAAATGTCACGTTAGTTAAAAATATGTTATGTCATTATTCTGTAAGCCATATAAGTAATAACATTAATATAATATTTACAAAAAGACTAATAATATTTATTTTAAAAACTTGAGGGACTAATAACATGCACTTGAAACTTGAGGGACCAATTGCACTCACAAGATAAATTTCAGAGACCAATGGTATAGGTTCACCAAATTATAAAGTATACCCTTAAAGTTTGGGGTACTTGAATTTTACTTTTTAAATTTTTAAAATTTGAATTTTACACTCTTAAACTCAATTTTTACATATAATTTTTAAATTAAAAATACTTGAAATTTAAACTTTTTATGATGAAATAGTTATTAATTTTCAATTATCTTGATATTTGTAAGTATGAGGAGTATAACAAAACAATGTATTTCAAAGATTGATTTATCAAAATATTTCTTAAAAAAAAGAAAAAGAAAAAAGGAATGATGTAACATCATAAAAAAAAATAGATCAAATGTAACTTGAATTTTCCCCCCATAAAGTTAGTCATTAATAGAAGAAGGCAAATTATATTTATCACATGTAGGGCTTATTGGTAAATTAGAGTCCACGTACAAAGACAAAATCATAAATTGTATATTTCAAGTACACAAATTTAGAGTTATTTAAATTTTACATCTTGAAACTTAAAAACTTAAATTTTACGTCTTAAAATTCATCTCCATTAGCGAAAGTATCCTCTCCGTTAGTAGACTCGCTCACATAGCAAAAAATAATTACACCTAAAACGCTAGCGGTCACGTAGACGAGACCACTAAGGGAGAGACTGTTATTTGCGACAATGTTTCAAGCTAGAGACTCAATGATTAACGTTAGGACCAATAGTACCATGAATCCCAAAGCAACATCTGGCACCACTCACCAGATCCTATCCATCCTAAAATTCCTGCCACCTTTGGTTTCGTATATATGGATTAGGAAGACAGCAATCATGCAACAAACGTAACCCACAGTGTTACTGATTAGAACAAAACATAAAAAGCACCTTAAACAAATGTAAAGAAGATGGCAGCAGTTAGTAGAAGAAGATGAAGAAGAAGATGGCCGTACAGGGTGGGACCTATCCGCCCTCAGCACCATCTCTGGTATAAGACAAAATATGCCGCGATTCCAAAGAGTTAACGATTGACAAAAAAAATTTCAAGTACGGAATTCATAATATTAAGACAAACACCCTATCTCTTCCCAAATGCTCAATCAAGGCATTTAATTGCCTCCTCAACAAAGCTATCTCAGCTGCCATATCAGGTTGACCCCTTTGATCCCCTTGATCCCCCAATTCATTGGTTACAATGTCTTCCCTATCTACTGCAGAAACAATAGACTTCTTTCCCTTATCCTTTCTTCCCTTCTCACTCTCCATGACTTATTGTTGTTGCAAACTAATTGCTAATGCAATTGAAGGCTGTGGTTAACAAAAGGAAGGTGTTTAGGATCAGAATTAACAATCAAGATTGAATATATCTTGATGGGTTCTTGGAACTGGGATGAAGAAAAAAAATGCAAAGGAACTTGAATCCTAAGGATCTCAAGCTCTGATACCAAACTAGTGTAGGGAATGTGCGTAGGCTGAACTATTTTGGGTTTGTTAAGCAATAAGAGTTGCTTAAAACATTTAGTAGGTGATTAGACACCTCTGTAAAAACACTAAGTTCCAATGAAAAGCACACAAAGATTTAAAATCACTAATTCTAAAAAATCCATTACAAAAATGAGAGTACAAGAATACTTAACAATCTATCCTGCAACTAACAACCATTAGTTTTATGCCAAGTGTCAAACTAACACTATTTACATATAATACAAGTAACTAATTCTTTAACAAAATTAACTAATTCAAATAGGAAAGACTACCATACAAGCTAGGACTATCTGGCCTTTTGCCCCTTTGGGCAAAAATATTTGGCATTATGCTCCTGTTTCGAAACTATATAAGGGCGTGCCCCTGTTTTAATACTCGATAATGATAAAACCGAGTTATTTAAATTACTCGATTATCTAAAGATCGAGTTCTAGGGAGGTTTGTGCCACAGTGGCAATCCAGCGTGGCTTTTGGGCAATAAAATATTCTCGGTAACTGTTTATTACTCGGCAGTACAGAAACCGAGTTACTGACGGGATTTCAAATCAGTTACTCGTATTACTCGGCTCTTTTATAAGCGAGTTCATCTGCTACATTCTGACCTGATTTCAAATCACGTAGTTGCATGTGAAGCTTAACTCGATGAATGGGAAATCGAGTTATTAGTTTTACTCGGTTATTCTAAAATCGAGTTATTCTGCTATTTACTCCTCCCCTTCATAAATCAGCTTCTCATGCAATTCTCCTCATCATTTTCAGATCAGCTTCTCCACATTTCCAGAATTTTCTGTCAGAAATTGGTGTTATCTCCACATTTTATTGTGTAAGTAAAAGTAGTTGTAGATATTATAAAAGTTTATCAACCATAATGTATGTTTTTGTTAGGGAAGAATTTTCATTTAATAGGTTATATTACTTGTGGTTTGGTATTTTCTTAAATGAGTGTTATGTGAGTAAATTATGGTTATATTAGTTGTTTGGTGCTACAAGAAATGTACAATAATCTATAGAAACGGTGATAAGTGTTATGTGTGTACATTGGGTTATATTGGGTATTTGCTGGTGTAAATTTCATTGACAAAAAAATAAAATTTGTTAGATTTGCTAAAACTAATGAATAGTTAATATTTAGATTTGCAAAAGTTAAATGTACATACTCATCATTAGTTGAGACATTAACAATAACATCTTCTATTGCACACAACGTGTAGACATTAATAACAACGTCTAATGGTTATGGTCAAATTTGAGTGTTAGTATTTCATTTTTAGCATGTAATAGTACACAAATTTATGAATGTCTTTGTCGTGTACCATCTTATGCAGCATTACATTATTTATCAATAGTTGATGCACACTATTAATTTGATCATTTGATGTTATTGCATTTAGCGTCAATGTCTGGTTCTGGCAACCCACAACTTTATAGGCCTTATGATGTGTTCACTGCTATGGATCACTGCTGGGTATTGGAAGATGAGTTCAGCTATCCAATCAATCCGAATCTGCGAAATAGTGCTTACGTTCACAATACCATAAGACAAGAGTGGGCTTGGTTATTTCGTGAACAACAAATGTTTTATGATGAGTTGGTTGGTTTTAAGTTGCCAGTGCCTCGGCGACTCGCATCGCAGATGCCCAGAGACATGATCGACGAACTTCGTAAAGCATTGAACCGCATAAGAGAAGAAAATAATCAAATGAAGATACGTCTTAATCGATATCGGACCCAAGTTGAGATTCGAGAGTCAATGGAGGGAGGGTGGTACGAGCACGCACAATTCATGCAATCACTTCTTGCTGATCCCATTTATCAGTCAGACGTGGAGATGTCAGATGAAGAGTAATCGTGTCGTGGTGTAATTAGACTTCGTTGGAGAACTATTTTGCTTAAGTATGTTTTAAATGTATGTGTGTCACTGTTGTTGCATTTGTACTATGTAAACCTTGTTATTGATTGTAAGGAGCACGCACGAACGTTATTCGTAATATAGATTATTCCCACATAACGCATAAAAGTTAAATATTTCCACACATAATATTTTTCAATAAGCACCTAGAACATAACACATAAATCTTAAAATAACTTACACGATGTCACCAATATGCATGCATTGCATATTGAACACTAACGCTACTAACATTATTAACTTAACCCTAGACATAACACACATACCATTTAGGCATTCACTCTGACAGGTAGTCTTCGTAGTTGAGGACATTGTTACGTTCCGCCGGAGTGAGTTGCCTGTTCGTTGCGGCGGCCTGCTCTTCTGCCAATTGTAGCATGTGATACCTGGACCTACGCAGTATCATCAGATTGTTCTCTTTTTTAATTGCTGTCACTGCACGCTCATATTGGTGCATGTTTTGCCTTGGCAGTGTGACCGAGATACGGTCGACAAAAGGCGCTTCAAGTCGCATGAGATCATCGTGCAAAGCGTTGGACTCATTCACGCGAAAGTCCTACTCCCGCCGCAATCCGGCATAGTACTCTCATCGGAGTCTCTCTCTCTCCTATAGTTATCTGGAAAACGAGGTAGCATCCAATTGCGCATTGACATTGGAAAATGTGACTTCTGATCGATATGTGTAGATGTTTTGCAAGGGTAGATGTAAATGGGACTTCGGTATGCGTAGGTGTTTTGCAAGGGTAGATGCAAATGGGACTTTATGTAGGAGTTTTGCAAGGGCAAGTATTCATGTGGATGTGACTGTATGTAAGGGTAAGTATTCACGTGAATATAGATGATATGACTTGATAGTGTATTGTTCAGTGAGGTGTTGAGGAGTACATGGAAAACTGTGAACATGACTTGGCTATACAGTGGCACCTGTTGGTGCATGTGGTTCGCTGAGGCAATTAATTGATATGTCATAGCTTGTGCTACAGCAGCGTGTTGGTGATGTGTACTGCAAAGGAGGTTGTGTATTTATTCACGTGAAGACTATTTAACATTCCTGTGCTTCATCTGATCTGACTTGACGAGATAGTGCTGAGCTATGTTAAATGTATCATAAACTTTTTCAGGGATGCTCTGCATCCTTGAAAACGCTGCATTGCAAAAGGATGCATATTTGTGTATTGACGTGCGTGTAGATGATATGACTTGACTCTGTATCTACAGTGCGAAGCTGTTGAGCAGCACATGCAACATTGCAAACATCAGTGTAGCAATGGGGGACAGCTCACCCCCAAATTCGATGCATAAACTTTTCAAAGATGCTCTATGTTTTCACGTCAGTGTGGATGGGTACTCGTGGTCAAGGTTCAATAGTGCTGAGCTATCCACCGTAGCAACACTCATTACTCCCTATGGTGGTATTTGGCAAGTGGGATTGAAGAAAGCTGATAACAACATTTGGTTTTGTAATGGTTGGCAGGATTTCGTTGAATACCATCCTATCTGGTATGGTTATTTTTTAGTCTTCGGATATCCACTGAGATTCAATATCCACCCTAGAAGAACTGTAAATTGGAAGATCATTAGGTAGAAATAATAGACTTAGACACTGATGAAACAAACATATCCCTCAGATTATTTGCCCACAAAACATGAAGTCGGAGAAAAGTTTGTTACGGAAAAATTTTATTGTACATAAAGACGAAGAGAGAATGAGTGGTTAGTCTGGTTTGGATGAGTCTGTATGTAATATATCTGTATAAAGTAGTACACTAGCATAACTAAGATACACGGATACGGGTATATGATATAGCGACTCACGGTGTCATATATATGAATTATTCGTATTATTGAATCATACATGTGGGTGGTCTGTGTGGTTTGGATGAGTCTGTATGTATTGAATCTATGCATAAATATTAATATTAAATTTTCATATATAGCAACAAAGAACACCAGGGAAAAAATGAGAAACTGATTTCATATAAACTTAGCCAAAAGTAATGAACAATTAATCTTTAGATTTGCAAAAGTTGAACGTACATAATCATCATTTGTTAGAAATTAACAACAACATTTTGTCTTCCACAAAATGTGTAGACATTAACAACAACGTCTAATGTTTGTAGGTAGAAATTTTTGGAAATCATCATTGCTTGAATTTGAGAAGTCTGAAATATCTCTTTCATCATCTAACGCAGTAATTTCATTAATAGACTTCATGGCTCGCTCTTGCGCCTTCCCCTTTAGATGTTTCCTAGCATTTTGGATTGCATGAAAACGGTCTAGTCGCCTTTGCATTTGATTATTCTCTTGTTCAAGACGAGCAAGTATGTTGGCAGGTTCATCTTTAGGTAACTCGGCTGAGCGTGCCTTAGGAACTCGTAACCCGTGCCATTGACAATACACTTCCAACTCACACCTCTTCTCGTATAGGGTTGACCATGGTGGTTCTGATACAGTGAACTCTATTGCGGTGGTTTCTGCACTTAGTTTTGTAGGTTTGCCGACCATGATGTGCCCGACGCTTCCAAGACTCTCGTACGTGTATATGGGCATATTAACGAAATCTCTCTTCTTTCCAACCCATTTCCCTCCATAGTGGTCTGTGTATGTCTGTAGTTGTTGATCTGCTGGAACTTGTGATGATCCACATGTTGCAGTAGATCCAAACTTGTTTCGCATTTTACGATTTGACGTTGAGTCATTGCGACTCATAGCTTAGTCAATCAACGAAGTTGGTGGGGTAGAAAGAAGATCATTATTGTGGTGCATTTATAACCTCATATCATGGTCCAAGCATTACAAATTGTGGCCGAGTACATATTAAGTACTGAATGACGTGTGTGACTATGATTCCCATTGCACTAATAGATGAATCTAAGTGTACTGGCTTAACATTATCTATTAAAACAAAGTATTTTGTATTTGTAATTTTCTTCTGCACTTAACACAGTGTATATTGGCATGCTATCTTGTTAAATAATCCATTGAATTAATGTCAATTACACTTTCGGTTTGAAACAGGGGTTACTTCTCGACAGCAGTGTACTTAGTGAATGTATTAAAAGTGCCATACATGCAGGGATTTTGACCAACTATACACACGTCCACGGTGAGTGACAAACAACATGACAATTGTATCAAACTAATGAAATAACATACCAACAGGCAAGGGGACCTGCCTCCACTGGCGATTGCGGCGGCCTCGCAACAGGGCATATCACTGGGAACCTCAAATACACCCAGAGCTGCACCAACATCAATGCTCCTCCCATCTGCATCGCCTTCGTCTCCGATGCCTTGCATAAGTGCCTGTACAGCTAGGCTAATGCTCCACTACCCCAACTGTACCTCTTCGCGTTGCTGATTGGGTTCAGGAACTGTAGAGGCATCACCGACACCCGGTCCGCCGACTTGTCCACAAATAGAATGGTCCCCAATCTGAGAAGAATGTGATAGCGCATGTTGCTGCACTACCTCATCAGTAGCATCTGCAGCTAGGGAGCTCTAAATTGCGCCTTCAGCCAGGTGACTCTTAACCTCGCCCCAGCAAGGATAGACTTGTTTTCATGGGGATGTGGTATCGGGTCTGGAGGACGATGACCGAGTAACTCAAGACACAACACTGGCCACCCCAGTTTGACCCTCCCAGTCACTGGCAACCCATCAATAGGAACCCCTAGCATCACCTCAATATCCTGTAAGGTGATGCCCATCTCTCCATGTGGTAGGTGGAATGTGTGCGTCTCTGGACGCCAACGCTCAACTAGTGCTGTGATCAACGCGTGATCCACTTCCAAGTTTGTAACCTTGAATAACCTTTCAAAACCCGCCTCAGTTATGTAGCGAGCAATTCGGGGGTCTAGCCCATGCCGGGGTAACTTGCAAGATCGGTGCCTGCACTTTAGCACGCCTGGCACTACCTGCACACGAAAGAGCACTGTCTTAGGATATGCAATAAATAGTAGGCTAACTAGTTAGCTACGAACATTTTGCAATATGTTAGTTACGATGTTAACTAGTTATTCACTCTAGCTCAATAGCAGATAGGATCAATTCAAGGTCAATGACATTTTTTTAAATTAGCACTGAGGTGATGGGCATTATGTTTTGAAATGAATGAACAAAGTGCCTCACTATGTCAAATGGAGTAGGGAATTAGGAATCAACAAGGTTGTCTTATGTGTAGCCACGCCTAATTGTGTGTGCACATTTGCGAAAATAATTCCGAATGAGATCTACTGACTTTGAATTTTTCTACTCCATACCATTTTCGAGTACTGCTGTTAATGAAAGAGTGTTTTTAAATTCACGATTATTTCTGCTTCATACCATTTTCTCTTTGGATTAAATAAAATTTTGCCTAAACCAAAAGAAAAATGCTACCATGTCCAACATCTATTTACAAATAATCAAAGAACCCTACAGAAATAAAAAAACAAATGACTTCGACATGTCCGAAGTTCAGTACAACTACGTACTTGACCAGTAGGCGTCTCCCACAGTGCCGTGGATCGATGACCCGGTTGTTGTGTCAATTGTGTATTTACCGCGGGTCCAGGAACCACCCTTCGCAGTTGCTGCATATCTGACACGCATGCAATCATGTTAGACACATAGGTCTATGTTTAATAGTGAAGAAAAGCTTGGCTTTTGCAAGTAAACACAAGCAAGTATTTCAACAGGGTTCTAGAACAAATTGACAGAAACAAATACAGAGAGAGAGAGAGAGAGTGAAAGAGAAACAGAGTGAGAGAGAGATTTGACAAAAAATTGAAAACATATAATTGCTCATCTGAATTATGCATCATGCATCTATATATACACTGATTTTCAATCCATTTAATCATATCAAGGAAGAGTTAAATTAAAACACTAAAATATAAAACACCTAGCCTGAGCATATATGCCTAACTTGATCCTAATGTTCATGGCTGCAAGGCATAAACAAAAAGGACACATAGTTGCAGAATGTATAAGCAACCTAACCAACCAACCAACGTGCGAATCAATGTCTAAATCAAACAAAGTAAACCAACAAATGAACACAGCAAAATGCAAACCATTGAATCAATTAAACACCACAAAAAACACCATTGGAAAATACTAAAGCATAGTTCTAAAAGGTACCCAACTACCCCTAAACAATTTTGAGATTATGGATACAAACGAGACAGAAATGGAAAAAGAATTCTTAAATTTTTTGCAAGAAGAATATAAAAATAGATTATCTAGCAATTTTCTATAAAAGCCACAAGCCTTACAAAAAGGCCACAAGCCACAAGCCACCACAAATCTTAATGCTCCCCCTAACCTAATCCAACCTATTAGGAAAGGATTGGTGACCCTCAAAGGCCACTAAGTTCCCTTTTCAACCCCACATGTAGTAGATGATAATAATAATAAATTGATGTACTTAATCAACGGGCTTAAATACCAAATTTGATGTAGGATTTTTAGGAATTTCAGCACTAAAAAGAACATCAAATAAAGAAAGATAAAACACTAGGCAATCACACCTAGGCTTTCGTAAGCAGTCACACTTAGGTAGGAGATAGCAATCGCGCTTTAAAAAAGTTGGAATGTTATTGAAATCTATCAATATTATCGACTACAATAAAGCCATTATCTAGGCTATTTCTAAATCCTTTCTTAGAAAGACTAGGAATTCTAATAACAAAAAAAATAAGTACTTTAAGAAGTTCTACGACAATTCTAGTCTCTTATGACAATCAATTATGCATCTGTACACAAAATGTGGCAGCAAAGGTTTTAGGAACCCAAAACAGTAAATATACAGGGCATTTATGAGCTCAATTTAGTTCAGTGATAGTGGATGTCCATGATGTGCATTTTATGGTCTGTGTGTAGATATATGCGTGCATATCCATTATACACACATTATATCTATTATATTAATAACTTAACAGAGTCGAAGCTTGCAAAAGCCAGTAAGTTTGAAGCTTGTAAAACCAATAGCTTCTCAATTCAAGATCATTTAGCATTGAATTAAATAGCAATTTTCCCTAATTCAAAATCATGACATAACTTACAACATAATTTCCTGAAATTATAGAGTTGAATTAAAAAGCAATTTTCCCTAACAATGGACACCGTTGTCATGCTAACTGTATCTTACATGAATTTCTGCCCTATACATGCATCAAAACCCAGTTCAAAACCAAACCCAACAAAGCTAAAACAGCAACAATAATAATGAATAGAGATAGAGAAAAATCTAACAGAGAAAAACTTAAGAAGCCACACTCAAATCAGAGTACATGCACAATCAACACTTAACTCAGATTACATGCAAAGGGAAAAAACGAAAATTTGAACTCAGCATTTAGAAATTACTTTAATACGTTTCTATTCCTTTAACTCTGAAGATGGATTGGGTTGAGTTTCGGCTATGGTGAGAGTGAAAAGGTGTGGGTTTGGGTGTGGGTTTGGATTGAGCTTCAATCCAGCGTCGACTGACCGATTTGGTTTCGGTTCAGGTAGAAATAGGAGAACTTGAATATTCGTTGAACTTGGGAAGGCTCTACTGAACGGACTGAGGGTGGCTACTGATCGGACGGAGGAAGGGAGAGAAATTGTAGAGGAAGGAAGACAGAGACAAACCGTTTTAGAGATGTTACATTCAAAAGTGGTTCATATTCTGCACATAACTCGGTTTCTGTACTGCCGAGTAATAATCAGTTACGCGGGGATATTTTATTGCCCAAAAGCCACGCTGGATTGCCACTGTGGCAAGAACCTGCCTAAAACTCGGTCTTTAGATAAGCGAGTACTTAACTAACTCGAGTTTAGCATCATCGAGTATCGAAACAGGGGCACGCCCCTATATAGTTTCGAAACAGGGGCATGATGCCAAATATTTTTGCCCAAAGGGGCAAAAGGCTAGATAGTCCATACAAGCTAACTGCCTTAAGGCCATTGTTTGGACACAAAGATAACTATAATTAACTGTTCTCAACAGCTAAGGCTGTTAGCTTGACTCAGTCAAAACAACTTAGAAAATGCTCCGCACCAGAGCTTCTAAAATACAAAAAATGTCAAAATTTACACAATTTTCCTCCAAAACTACCTACATTAGTGGGTGTAAAAATGTGTATATTTACACATTTGCTACAATAATTATGTAAATATACACAATTACTGTAGCTGTGTATAACAATAGTTTATTCTTTTTTTCTCTCTCACCAGTCAGATTCCCTCTCTATCCCGATAGCCACAAACCCAGTAGAAGAAGAAAGATGAAAGAAGAAGAAGAAGAAGAAGAGGAGAAACACCTAACGACCAACCCGGCACCACTGCAACCCAACACTGCCCATCCACCACCACCACAACCCATTTCAACAGTTGATAATCCACCATAAAATCGACCCAAAATCAACAAAAAAATAAAACCAAAATCCACCCAAACCATCAGAAAACCCAACTCAAAATCAAGCCAAACTAAAATCAAGCCAAACCCATCGCAAAACCCAACTCATAATCAACCCAAACCCAAGGAAAACCCATCCCAAACCCAAACCAAAATCAATAAAAACTAAATCCAACGGAAAACCCATATGAAAAATCCAACAGAAAACCCACATGAAAAACCCAATGAAAAACAGTAGAATTAGTTACCATTCCTGCCGCTAGATCTGCTGCCGGATCTGCCTTGCTAGTGCTGCCGCAGCCAAATCTTTTTCCATGTGTCTTGGGTTTGAGATATGAGAGAAGAAGAGAGTTGAGGGAGTACGAATTGTGAGTGAGAGAGACTTTATGAGAAAAAGATGTGTATTAATTAAAGAGATAAATATTATTTAAATAAATTAAATTATATAATAGATAATTCAATGTAAGTATTTAAAAAAAGTAATGGTGTAAAATAAAAAAAATAAATTCTTACATTAAAATAGGCAAAATATTTTAAACAAACTGAATCACCGGCTCTTGTAGCATCTTAAGGGCTTGAATACTTATAACAAGTACCAAAAGCGGTGCAGATACAATGAATCAATGTCGTAATCACCTTTAGGAGGACAAATAACTTTTTAACCAAGAAGCTGACGTAATGCTTGTTGTCTTAATAAGGATACATTTTGGAAAATATCCAAAAATTAAATAAGGAAACATCTTGGTTCTTGACTTAGCCTGGGGTTGCATATATAGGTAGGTGCAATTAAGCACTACAATTTTTTTCTACATTAAGTTTATAAATTAGTGTGTAGATAATTTAAATAAATATTTATTCATGAATTAATTGAAGTCTGCTAATTATATTAGTAGCCACATTAATTTATAAGTTCTTCGTCAAAAAAATTGTAATATCTTTCATATTTTCATTTGCATATACAGAAGATACCTATTATTGAGTATTTTTGGAGTACCATAAATGTATATTCATTCCTTTTATATAATTGTAGGTCACACTAATTAAATTCATGATAGGACACGCAATTCATATAAGAAGGAAAAGTACGCATTTATAATACTTCCAAAATATTTAATACTTTTATGCAAGAAAGACAAAGAGAGAAATGATGATGGTGGCTATAGCACAAACAAGTGCCTCTGTAGTGTCTTAGAGCATTCACATCAGCATGTGTATTTTACACATCTATTTTTACACTAAAAACCTACTTTTTCTATTTTACACATTCACTTTTACAAAACACCTACATCAATTCATTTATTTTATAAGTTATTCCAATAAAATATACATTATACTTTATTTTTTTATTATTTCTCACCAACCAACTCTTAAATACGCGCCCTCTCTCTCTCTCTCAATACCCATTTTCTGATTTCTCACTCTCTCACTCTCTCTCTCTCTCTCCATCTCTCTGGCCTTCCTCTTCCAGATCACAAAACACCATCTCCGCTCCGCTCCGATCCGATCCGCTCCGATCCACCAAACTCTCCCTCTCTCCATCTCTCTGGCCTTCCTCTTCCAGATCACAAAACACCATATCTCCGCTCCGATCCGATCCGCTCCAATCCACCAAACTCTCCCTCTCTCCATCTCTCTGGCCTTCCTCTTCCAGATCACAAAACACCATATCTCCGCTCCGCTCCGCTCCGATCCGATCCGCTCCGATCCACCAAACGCCACATCTCCGATCTACGCTCCGCTCCATCAACGAGCTCCGATCGTTCCAGTCAAGCTCCGATCAGTATCTTTGTTGTTTGTCCGTGTGGGTTTGCTTGTGTGTGGGTGTGTTTGTGTATCTCGTGTTTTTTTTTTTTAGCAAGTGAATCTGTGTTGATCGGAGCTGTGTGTGGATGTGTTTGTGTGTGAGTGTGTTTGTGTGTATCTGAGGAAAAAGAAGAAGATGAGAAGTGGTGAAGTTACTGAGGTTGTTGAGCCCGGAGAAGAGAGAGAAAAAAAAGGAGCGAAAAAAATTAATAAACTAATCTATACACGAGCTACAGTAACCGTGTAAATTTACACGGTTACTGTAGCTCGTGTATAGATATACACGATTTTAGACATTTTTAGAAGGACTGATATAGTGTAGTTTTGAGGCAAAATGTGTAAAAATAGCTTTTTTTTTCTATTTTACATGATTTTACATACACTGATGCTAATGCTCTTAGCTTTGTTGTATGACCGCTCCTCGGATCTATTGTTTGAATTATTGGCTTATTGCCCTTGTCTTGCTTTTATTACTTGTCCTTTTTTTCCCATGATAAAGAGACTTTTATTGCTTTTCCTAGTCATTTAAACGAAATTTTAAAATCAACTTTATTTTGATTTATGACTTTTATGGTTTATCATTTTCCCATTTAAAATTGGAATTCAAATTTATGTAATAATATTTTTTTAATAGCATGAGTTTTGACCGATTTTAAAACTTTATGTTTCCTCTCATTAGCCTTATTTGTAAATTGTTTCGTGACACTGCAATATTCTCTAGTGGATCGATTTCAACTTGGAGGGTCGTAGAGAGGTTTTTCTTTGAGTTTTTCGGTTTCCTCTTTGATAACATGTCTTGGTGTTATTTTGTGTTTGCATCTCTCTTCCCTTACTCTTGTGCTTCACTTTTATTGTTTGTTGTTAATGTTTATGCACTAGAGTAGTATCGGCTCATTGCGCACATTTACTTTTGTTCTGCGCTTTGATTAAGTAAAGAGTAAAAGCAATCTACCCGTAATTTTTTATTGGGGGTTTGAACAAGCTCTTGTGTTCTAACACAAATCCGAGCTTTCAAACCCAACCAATTTGAGGTGGGGAGAGATGAAGTTTGTGATCTATGATTAGATTGATAGGTAGATTGTGGTGATTTTAAATAAGGAAGCAATATTGATTTATATTGGTTTTTATTTTTATATATTGATTATTGAAATTGTTAGGTCACAATCTGAATGACCCCTTGTGATTAACCCTAATTAATTAATTTAGCCAAGTAATTAATTAATCAATTAATCATGCAATTTTATGGAAGCACAAACAAATCACCAATCAACTAAATATGCAGCGGAAAATAAATAACACGGTGATTTGTTTACGAATGGGGAAAACCCTAATGGCAAAAACCCCACCGGGTGATTTTCAGGTCACCACTCCCGAAACTCCACTATTATCAAATCAAGCGGTTACAAGTAAAGGAATCCCAAGTACCTTACCAACCTACAGTTGAACCCTTACCCCAATACCCAATTGGACTTGATCTGTAGTGACAATCTCCACCTTTGATGCACGGCTCCCAAGTACGTGACTAACCAATGCGCGGATCCAAGTACGCGACTTCAGAACACCAACTGAGGAAGAATGGTTGGCTGCAAAGTTCTTCAGTTCATCCACTTGATGAATAGCAGGAAGATGCTTGGTTACAAAACCCTATGGTGCAAATACACAGCAACTTCTTGATGAAAGATGAACTAGGTCAAGAACTTCGTCTGTTGATCACACTTTGCTTAAACAGAGATTGCTCAATGATAATGCAACTTGTGTCACCCAAAACGGCTCTTAAAATAATCCTTTTATATGTTTAGGGTTAGAAGAAAAGAAGTCCCAAAAACATATTCACGGATCCCAAGAAAATCAGATTGGAATTCTGACTTTTTAAATCTCGACAGATAGCAGGTGTCGAGGTAGCTATCGAGAGGTGTCGAGCTTTAAAAACTTTGCACTTCAGCTTGCTTTTTCTTGGACAGACTTGATGACTTCAACACTTGACCTTGAAACATTGTTTCTTGAAGTATTAAAAACACCTAGATCTACCCAATTACAAGCAGAGTGCGTTTTGTCAAAGGATTAGCCAATTTACATAACTAAGTGACATATGTTCTTAAACAAGTTAAAACATATATGTCCTAACAAAAATGACACCAATCACATTTATTATTATATTAATTTATAATCTTTTTGTCATAAAATTACAACAACTTTAATATTTTTAAACCACAAAATATAGAAATTATATCCTAGAGAAGAACTTGTTCTAAAAAACAAAGGTCTTCTTCAATCTAAGTAGAGAAATTATCAATACCTAAAGCATGTTTTACTAATAACTGGACAGGTCTATCTTCATATCCATAAAATCGAATTCAATACAATCCACACCATTTGAGGGATTACGCTGCACATTTAGACTACTTCATATTATTGCTTGTTTCAATAATAATTAAATTGCAGCATAATAAGTTGTTAAAGCTTGCGTTTGGATAGCAATTTTTCTTACTCAAAGTTAAGTTGCGTTTTCTGTTTTTTTTTTTTTTTTTGCTGCACTTGTTGACTTTGGGGGACAAAATTTACTGTGCATGAACAATGCGTTCACTGTTCATGCATTGTTCATACACTGTTTATGTATTAAAAAATATTAAACATAGGTCCCACGAATGCAGGAATAGAGATGCACAATGTGTCTACTGTACATGTTTTGGTACTCCTAAAATGCTGCATGCTACAATGAAGAATTGATACGAGTAAAATATATTATTGCTTGACATATTTCCTTTCACTTCATTATGGGGTTGGTCTCCTGCTTTGGCCTTCTACTGTATCAAAAATGCAATTTCTTCTTGATCTCTGCTTTCATTATGTACATATATAATCTTGTATATGATAATCAGGGCGGAACCACTTAGGTGCGGGGCCATGCCCCCCAAACTTTTCCAATATTAAAAAATTATCCCTAAATTTTTTCTTAAAATTTTCAAAAAATCTATAGTTGGTTTCTTCCAAACTTCTCAAATATTAGATTTTTACCCCCTAAATTTACTTAAAATTTCAAAAATAAATATGGTTAAGCCCCCAAACTCTTCTTATTTTTGATATGACACTATTAAATTGGTTCAATTTTATATTAGGTATTATTTTGGCTCTCATTCATAAAATTCTAGTTCCGCCCATGATGATAATTCTATCATATTTTAGAGTTTTTGGAAGTCAAGTGCTTGCATCGTTTGTCTTTCAGTATTTTCCTTGAAACTAAATGCTAGTTCTAGACTACACTAGAATTTGGGTTACTGTTAATTTCTTTAGCTGTTCCTTCATCCAGCATATTTGCTGTTGCCAAATTGGGTTTCACAGAACCATTTGAAAAATGATGATTCTGCTCATGATTAGCTTATGCTATCCATATCAGAACTAAAAACACCATGATCATTGACAAGTCAGTGACAGTAAGACCATTGACACCCAAACCATCTGAACATATCTAATTCAAAGGTTTGCAGTGCTTTAGTAGGTTCTTAGAAGCGGCATCCTTCACTGACTGACATTCTACTAGACTTTCCATACCTAGATTAGATATGCAATTAGCAGATTTTGTGCTGAAATTGAGTAAGACTCCAGTGTCTTATAATCAGTGTTGGATATAAATCCTTTTTCACATGTCCCATTGTTGTCATCAGAAGATTCAGAACAAGTAAATAACTTCAATACCTTCCAAAACAAAATATAAAACTAATGGTACCCATAGAAGAACCAATTAGAGGCTGTTTGGCCACCTTTTTTTGATCACTCAATTTTCGTCACTCAATTTCCGTCACTCATCACTCATAACTCAATACTCATCACTCATCACCCATCACTCTAAAATTAATACCCGTTTGGCACGTCACTCATTTCCCATCACTCAATATTTTTCACACTATTTGTGGGCCCCATTTCTGTCACCACTGCAGCTTTTTTTTTTTTTTTCTTCGGAGTACCCACAAACCCGAACCCAGAAAAAAAAAAAAAAAAAAAAAAAAAAAAAAAAAAAAAAAAAAGAAGAAGAAGAAGAACAGGGGAGACGTGAACCCAGGTGAAGAAGGAAAAAAAAAAAAAAAAAAGGAAGGAGACGTGAACCCAGGTGAAGAAGAAAAAAAAAAAAAAAAAAAAAGAGGAAGAACAGGGGAGACGTGAACCCAGGTGAAGAAGAAAAAAAAAAAAAGAAAAAAAAAAGGGGAGACGGTGAACCCCAGTAAAGAAATAAGAAAAAAAAAAAAAGATGGTCAAAAATTGTAGCTAAAAGTATGGCAGTGGGTCCCTCATATAGTGTTATTTACAAAAATGTCATTGAGTTATGAGAATTGGAAACTGAAAATAGCCAAAAGTTGTTTTTAGTTTCCATAACTCATAACTCAAAAAGTAGAGAATTGAGTATTGGAAACAGAGTTATGGAAATAGAGTATTGGTGCAGGCAAACGAGTATTTTGCTATGGGTCCCACCATTTTTGAGAATTGAGTTATGAAAACTGAGAATTGAGTCATGAGATTTGCCCATCCAAACAGCCTCTTAGAGCGTGGAGGTTGTAGTATAGATTGTAATTCATCGTCAGCCCAAGGCCTAAGCAACTTAGGGCCAGGCCTGTCTAGGACTTGGGCCCCCACAACAAAAAGTTTCTACCTCTTTGAAAAAAGTCTTGTGAAAGACCCAAAATTTTATAAATTATAATTTGTTTAAATGATTGTGTAATCTTTTTTTTTAATGCTTGATGCTAGGGTTACCGCAAATTATTTTACTATACGCTTACAAATTGATATTTCACCAATTACAAAAGAGTAATTCAAACATTCATTAATTAAGTTGTTAAAATTCATTAATTACAATCACTGTCATATCATATTGTGAACATTTTGTAGCATCTTTGACATTTTTCTTTTTCTTTACTAACAAAGCTCCAAAAACACGAGACCAATAGAAACATAACCAATTTAAACCCTAAAACATTTCCAAAAAATGTTATAAATGTGTCAGATCAACAATGATGATTAATCTTACTTAATAGTTTGAGACTTTAATTTTTGTAAATAAATCTCCTACAAAGTCCCACACACACACACTAAATATATCTATCTCTCTCTCTTAAAAACAAGATATAAAATTAAAAATTAGATTACAACTTTACTTTTTTTTTTAAGAAGAAGATTACAACTTTACTTAATTATGCATCATCATATATTCAAGAAAAAGTATGTTTTTTTTATATAAATAATAATAATAATATATTTTTATTTTTATTTTGTTAAATTTATTCAATTATAATATTCAATTCTCTATGAAATTAACCTTAGTTTAGTAATTATTATTCATGAAATTAGGTTTAATATTAAATAAACTTTTTTATATAATTATAAAATACTTCACGACCTGCTCAATTTCCCCAAGTTCTTGCTTAGTTTTGTTGCAGCTGGACCAACTAACTCATCAAAAAACACGGGGGATCTGGTAACAATTGTCATTCCACCAGTACCACTGACACCCCATCCCAACTTGAAGCATCCTTAATTCCTTTATCCACTTGCCAAAGACTTTTTTTTTTGGTTAAACGGTTGAATTTATAGAAATACAACAAAACAACAATTACATCCTATCCACAGAGGCCAAAGTAGTGGCAACACGACTTGCCAAAGACTTTGTTTTGATGCTCTTTAGCCTTGTATGTCTCTGTCTCAAAACAGGAATAGGAAAAAGTGTAGTACTTGTTAAGTCATTGAAGACAAGATTTTGGTTTGGGATTTGATACCAAGTGCAAATTTGGAGGAAGTATATCGTGCATTGAATGCGTATTTGTTCCTTCTTACATGGAAGTGGACCCTATATGTGTAGGGTCCACTTTCATGTGAGAGGGAAGAAACATGCATCTAATGCATTGGGTATTTTCTTGCGAATTTGCGCTCATCGTGTATCATGAGTTCATGACACTTTCCCTCCTACTGTATGCCCAGTTCTTACTTTTTTGAAAATTCCTAATACCTTATTTTCAAAAGAAATTGGAAATTTGTATTTCATAATTTTTTATTAGTAAATATATATATATATATATATATATGTTTTTTTGTTAATGTAAAAATATTATTTAAAAAGGATCCCAAAAGAAAGTTACGTCAATTCTTGGTACCAGACCATTTTAAAGACATACGGTTAGAGCATTCCCATTGGCTACCCTAAAGCAAAAGAACACAACAAATATTACTCCTAGGGGTGTGCAGTCAACCCACCAAAATCAACCCAACCCAACCCAACCCGCCCGCCGGGTTGGGTTGATTAATGTGATGATGTAAAATAAATAAAGTGAGTTTTAGGGATCATTTTCTTTTGCATAATGGGATTGAAATGCTCTTACAAACATAAGTCTATCCCTAATGCTTTCTGGGCTTTCTCCAGCTTCTCCTCTAAAAGAATCAACACATCCAAATTCCAATGTCCCCCCTTTTGGCCTTGCTATGTAAGCACCAAAATTTTAACTTAAAATTATGACTCCAAGTGAAATTATGATTTTAGGTTCCAATTTTACTCATTGTTGGTATGAATAGAGGTTCTTTTAGGGTGAAAAAAAGAGAATAATTTGCAGCTCATATTTTAGTTTAAATAACATTTTTTTTTAGAGAACCTATAGCGTCCATTCTTAATAATAGTTTTCTATCATCAGACCAAGACACTAATCGGTTTTTTGTGTAAGTGGAGATTGAACCTTGGATCTCTTATTCAATCATCAGAGACTTAGTTTAAATAACCTGAATAAAGTATTAGATAAAATTTTTAATATTATTTTTAAATACTCTAGAAAATCGCAAAATCCTAATCATACTTCTCCACATGTTATGTGTTCGAATAAAATGTTCTTTACGTTCCACTCCACTATCGAGTGCGTTTGTATATGGTAAGCAAAGTGCGCTTTGTCAAAGGATTAATCAATTACATAAAATATTGACATATATTCCTAATATTAAATCACATATGTCCTAACACTTTTATTTCTTTTCCTGGTCATTTAAACGAAATTTTAAAATCAGCTTTATTTTGATTTATGACTTTTATGGCTTTATCGTTTTCCCATTTAAAATTGGAATTCAAATTTATGTAATAATATTTTTTTAATAGCATGAGTTTTGACCCATTTTAAAACTTTATGTTTCCTCTCATTGGCTTTATTTGGAAATTGTTTCTTCTTCTTCAAAAAAAAAAAAAAAAAAAAAAAGGCCTTGTTTGGAAATTTGTTTAATATATAATAATACGCATTGCTTGGAATATATTCAGATTTATGCAATAAAATTTTTTAAGAACGTGACTTTTAATTGATTTTAAAACTTTTGAGTTAATAAAATATGGTATGAGTTTAATATGACAAGAATATGGACGGATACAGTTTGATATCTTTCAAAAAAGTACGTTTAAAAAATTCGGCATAAAAATCCGAAAACGTAAAAAAAAACAGTACATATATGTTACAGGTATGCTATGTTTGTTTTAAAAAAAAATCATTAACAAAAATATGTAAACATTTATCATATATATATTTTTAGATAAATACAATCATCTTTGTATCATAACTTTTTAACTCCTATCAAGTGTCAATTTCATCTTTAGAACGTACAAATAAATTTAAATTTTTTGAGAACAATGCCAGAGAAATTACAAATTTTATTATATAGGTCATATAAATTGATGTCATGATGTGTCACTAATTATAAAAAGTAATTCAAACACTCATTATTATTTCAATAAAACAACACCGATCACATTTAATGTCTCATCCATTATTAAGTTTTTGTAGTAGGCTTAGTGTTATGTACACAACATTTTTCATAAGAATTTTATAACAAATCCTTGATGACTAGATATTATTGGTGAGTGAGAAATTGATGTCAATGATGGACATAAATTATAACCAGCAACAATTTACTACCTAAACTTTGTTATGAAAATATTCTAGATGTACCATTCTAATATATGTTGCACTAGTTTTAGAGTATTTAATAATATCTTCTGTCTACTTGTCTATTGTGCAGAAAATTATTTAGCAAAAAAAATAAATTGTCTATTTTGGCAAAGCAAAGCTTTGAACAGCTAACAACTACAAAACTTGACAATACCAACACTCCCTTAGCTCTTTTTTGTTAAAAAAAAAGAAGTACTTAGTGTTTCTTTTTTCTTTTGTTTTGCAAAGAAAGGAGTTCAAAAAAATGTGTGAAACACCTTTTTTTTTTTTTCAATTCATAAAAAAAGTAGGGTATTAGGCGTATTATTTTTTTTTTTATGCATGAAAATTTAAAAATTAAAAAGTTACCAAAAAAAATATTTGCCTCATGAATGCTTGATAGACTCTAATATCTATCTTTTAATCTTTTAATATTTCTTTTTGAAAACATGAATTGATTATGGCTAAAATGACTCTAAAGCCTACAGTTTTGATGAGAAAATGGATTTTTTTTTTTTTAATAAAAAAAAACAAGAACATTTTCTCTACTTTCTGCCATTAGTGAAGATGAAATTCTCTACTTTCTGTCATTAGTGAAGATGAAATCCTCACGGTACATTATCCAACCCCAGTACCACCCTTCTTAAACAAATCACAAAAAACAAAGATCTTTTCTCTACTTTCTGTCATTAGTGAAGATGAAATTCTCACGGTAGATTATCCAACCCAGTACCACCCTTCTTAGACTCGCCCTCCCTAGCCTTGCCCTTCTTAGTCTTCGCCCACCAAAAGGCAGAGGCAAAGCATCTAAAGAAGGATGAATGCTTGGTTGACAACTTAGCCTCCAACCTCTCACACACTGCAAGTATTTTTAAAGTCCTTGTATCCAACTTCTTGGAGGTTTCAAGTGCCTTCTTGGAGGTTTCAAGTGCCAGAGTACTCTTTTTATCTTGCCGATTTGAAATTATAATTGACCCAAATGCAAATAAGACTGTATAACATATGCCAACAATTTCTGTTTCAAACCTTCTTTCTTTGAAGTTTTTAAAAAAATATTCAGATGGATGTTGTTTCGAGCTACTTAAGAGCTAGCTTATTATAACTTATATTAGATATTGTGAGCTCTTTTGTGAGAAAAAAAAAAAGGTTTTCTCCAAATTCAATGATATTTTTGTTATCATAACAATTATTTGGAACCTGCTTGTGTAGTTCTCGACCTAGCTAGTCACGTAATGGTCGCAACTTGCCTAGTTAGCAGTGTCTCTCAATCTTTTGCCACATCTCACTCGCGGACGATGCAAGTCACTTGAGGTAACGAGTTGGCCTAGAACGTAGATTTCACACATATCAAGCGCTCAAGTACTTTCTACTCTAGAGAAATACATTAAAATGGGTAGAAAATACATGTAAATTTCTCACTGACTAACGCCAATAAAAACATGGGTTTGAAATATTTGTCTTGCAATTTAACCATTCTACATTATTTTTGCAATAACTCTAGAAAATTCTACCAGAAGAGGTTTGGTGGTTTAATAACATTTAGGTCCTAGCAGTTACAATTCTTCAACTAATTCGGAAGCGTAAAATTTTTTCAAGTGAATCAAGGAAAAGGAAACTCATAAGAAGCTAAAATCAACAAGATGTTGCACTAAAGTGTCCTCTAGTATTAAATTACGAAGATTGGGCCTACTAAACATCAAGAGAGGTGCCTTTTTGGTTGGATTAACTGAAGATGGAATAAAATAAAATAAAATAAAATAAAGGCTTTATTACTCAAAATCATAATCAGCAATATTATAAAAACTATTTTGTGATCGTTATTGTGTAAATAAGGTCTATTTATTTAATACAATACAACATTATATTTAAAAAGAAGGGTCTAAATAGTCACTGGAAGGATATGATCTATTATTGTTTTTTAAAATATACTCATCAGATAATAAGATCTACTAAATTAGGTATAGTGGGAAACCTCATGAATTTTTTCACTAAAATTTTTAATTTTTAATTTTTTTTTGAAAGCAATGTTTGAAAAATTAAACAACATAATTTGTTAACAATTTGGAAAAAAAAAAATCAAATTGACTCAATTTTTACAGAATAAGCAACTAAATTGATAAAAGTTAAATCTTAGTTTGATGATTAAAGTAAAAGTCAATGAACTAAATTAATTTTTAGCCCAAAAATTACAAGAATAACTCAAGAAAGTTAAAACACAGCCAAATATAGAGAAGAAATAAAATAGTGGTTGCATTTAGACCACTCAATAGCAGAGTAGTAGTCCAACTAATGTTAAACACTTTGAGGACTCTGTAGCGTAATGTCTTTGCTCAATAAATAATCTTCTGTCTACTTGTCTATTGTGCAGAAAATTATTTAGCGAAAAAAATAAATTGTCTATTTTGGCAAAGCAAAGCTTTGAACAGCTAACAACTGCAAAACTTGACAATACCGACACTCCCTTAGCTCTTTTTTGTGAAAAAAAAAAAGAAAAAAGAAGTATTTGGTGTTTCTATTTTCTTTTGATTTGCAAAGAAAGGAGTTCAAAAAATGTGTAAAACACCTTCTTTCTTTTTTCAATTCATAAAAAAAGTAGGGTATTAGGTATTTTTTTTTTTTATGCCTAAAAAATTAGAAATTAAAAAGTTACCAAAAAAAAATTGACGCCTTACCACAAATTTTGCCTCATGAATGCTGGATAGACTCTAATATATATCTTTTAATCATTTGATATTTCTTTTTGAAAACATGAATTGATTATGGCTAAAATGACTCTAAAGCCTACAGTTTTGAAGAGAAAATGGATTTTTTATTTTTTTATTTTTTAAGAACAAGAACCTTTTCTCTACTTTCTGTCGTTAGTGAAGATGAAATTCTCTACTTTCTGTCAATAGTGAAGATGAAATCCTCACGGTACATTATCCAACCCCAGTACCACCCTTCTCAAACAAATCACAAAAACAAGGACCTTTTCTCTACTTTCTATCATTAGTGAAGACGAAATTCTCATGGTACATTATCCCATCCCAGTACCACCTTTCTTAGACTCGCCCTCCCTAGCCTTGCCCTTCTCAGTCTTGCCCCACCAGAAGGCAGAGGGAAAGCGTCTAAAGAAGGATGAATGCTTGGTTGACGACTTAGCCTCCAACCTCTCACACACTTCAAGTATTTTTAAAGTCCTTGTATCCAACTTCTTGGAGGTTTCAAGTGCCTTCTTGGAGATTTCAAGTGCCAGAGTACTCTTTTCATCTTGCCAGTTTGAACTTATAACTAACCCAAATGCAAATAAGACTGTATAACATATGCCAACAATTTCTGTTTCAAACCTTCTTTCTTCGATTTTAAAAAATAAAAATATTCAAATGAGTGTTGTTTCGAGCTACTTAAGAGCTAGCTTATTATAACTTATATTAGGTATTGTGAGCTCTTTTGTGAGGAAAAAAAAAAGTTTTCTCCGAATTCAATGATATTTTTGTCATCATAACAATTATTTGGAACCTGCTCGTGTTGTTCGCGACCTAGCTAGTCGCGTAATGGTCGCAACTTGTCTAGTTAGCAATGTCTTTCAATGTTTTTCCACATCTCACTCGCGGACGATGCAAGTCACTTGAGGTAATGAGCTGGCCTAGAATGCAAATTTCACACATATCAAGTGCTCAAGTACTTTCTACCCTAGAGAAATACATTAAAATGGGAAGAAAATACATGTAAATTTCTCATTGACTAAGGCCAATAAAAACATGGGTTTGCAATATTTGTCTTGCAATTTAACCATTCTACATTATCTTTGCAATAACTCTAGATAATTCTGCCAAAAAAGGTTTGGTGGTTTAATAACATTTAGGTCCTAGCAGTTATAGTTCTTCAACTAATTCGGAAGCTTAAAATTTTTTCAAGTGAATCGAGGAAAAGGAAACTCATAAGAAGCTAAAATCAACAAGATTTGCACTAAAGTGTCTTCTAGTATTAAATTACAAAGATTGGACCTACTCAACTTCAAGAGAGGTGCTTTTTTGGTTGGATTAACTGAAGATAGAATAAAATAAATAAAAATAAAATAAAGGCTTTATTACTCAAAATCAGAATTAGCTACATTATAAAAACTACTTTGTGACTATTATTGTGTGCATAAAGTCTATTTATTTAATAAAACACAACAATATATTTAAAAAGAAGGGTCTAAATAGTCACTAGAAGATTATGATCTATTATTGTTTTTTAAAGTATACTCATCAAATAATAAGATCTACTAAATGAGGTATAGTGGGAAACCTCATGAATTTTTTCACTGAAATTTTTAATTTTTCATTTTTTTTGAAAGGAATGTTTGAAAACTTACACAACATCATTTGTTAACAATTTGGAAAAAAAAAAAAAAAAATCAAATTGACTTAGTTTTTACAGAATAAGCAGCTAAATTGACAAAAATTAAATCTTAGTTTAATGATTAAAGTAAAAGTCAATGAACTAAATTGATTTTTAGCCCAAAAATTACAAGAATAACTCAAGAAAGTTAAAACCCAGCCAAATATAGAGAAGAAATAAAATAGGGGTTGCATTTAGACCACTCAATAGCAGAGTAGTAGTCCAACTAATGTTACAAACTTTGAGGTCTTGTAGCGTAATGTCTTTGCTCAATAAATAATCTTCTGTCTACTTGTCTATTGTGCAAAAAATTATTTAACGAAAAAAAATAAATTGTCTATTTTGGCAAAGCAAAGCTTTGAACAGCTAACAACTACAAAACTTGTCAATACCAACACTCCCTTCGCTTTTTTTTTTTTTTGTGAAAAAAAAAAAGTATTTAGTGTTTCTTTTTTCTTTTGATTTGCAAAGAAAGGAGTTCAAAAAATGTGTGAAACACCTTTTTTTTTTTTTTTTTTTTTTTTTTTTTTTTTTTTTTTTCAATTCATAAAAAAAGTAGGGTATTAGGTATATTATATTTTTTTATGCCTAAAAAATTAAAAATTAAAAAGTTACCCAAAAAAAAACTTGATGCCTTACCACAAATTTTTGCCTCATGAATGCTTGATAGACTCTAATATCTATCTTTTAATCTTTTGATATTTCTTTTTGAAAACATGAATTGATTATGGCTAATGACTCTAAAGCCTACAGTTTTGATGAGAAAATGGATTTTTTTTTTAAGAACAAGAATCTTTTCTCTACTTTCTGTCATTAGTGAAGATGAAATTCTCTACTTTCTGTTATTAGTGAAGATGAAATCCTCACGATACATTATCCAACCCTAGTACCACCCTTCTCAAACAAATCACAAAGAACAAGGACCTTTTCTCTACTCTCTGTCATTAGTGAAGATGAAATCCTCACGGTTCATTATCCAATCCCAGTACCACCCTTCTTAGACTTGCCTTCCCTAGCCTTGCCCTTCTCAGTCTTGCCCCACCAGAAGGCAGAGGCAAAACGTCTAAAGAAGGATGAATGCTTGGTTGACGACTTAGCCTCCAGCCTCTCACACACTTCAAGTATTTTTAAAGTCCTCGTAAGTGCCTTCTTGGAGGTTTCAAGTGCTAGAGTACTCTTTTCATCTTGCCGGTTTGAACTTATAATTGACCCAAATGCAAATAAGACTGTATAACATATGCCAATGATTTCTATTTCAAAATTTCTCTCTTCAAATTTTTTTTTAAAAATATTCAGATGAGTGTTATTTCGAGCTACTTAAGAGCTGGCTTATTATAACTTATATTAGATATTGTGAGCTCTTTTGTGAGGAAAACAAAAAGTTTTCTCCAAATTCAATAATATTTTTGTCATCATACCAATTATTTGGAACCTGCTCGTGTTGTTCGCGACCTGGCTAGTCGCGTAATGATCGCAACTTGTCTAGTCAGCAATCTCTTCCAATCTTTTGCCACATCTCACTTACGGACTATGCAAGTCACTTGAGGTAGTGAGTCGGCCTAGAATGCAGCTTCACACATAACAAGCACTCAAGTACTTTCTACCCTAGAGAAATACATTAAAATAGGAAGAAAATGCATGTAAATTTCTCCCTAAATAACGCTAATAAAAACATGGCCTTTGCAATATTTATCTTGTAATTTAATAATTCTGCATTATTCTTGTAATAACTCTAGGTAATTCTGCAAGAAGAGGTTTGGTGGTTTAATGACATTTATGTAGCAGTAACAATTCTTCAACTAATTCGGAAGCGTAAAATTTTTTCAACTGAATCAAGGAATTCGAAAATGAAACTCATAAGAAGATAAAATCAACAAGATGTAGCACTAAGGATGTAAAACTACTCATTGAATTACGAAGATTGGACCTACCCAACTGCAAGGGAGGTGCTTTTTTGGTTGGATTCACTGAACATAGAAAAAAAATAAAGACTTTATAACTCAAAATCAGATGTATGGTAGTAGATTGAGCACTGCCTAGTTCTTGACTTTTTATTGATGGAGTGATTTAGAAAATGTTGTTGGGAATTCAACCAAAATTTCAACTTGTGAGAAACAAAAAAAATAGAGAAAACACACGTCAAAGAAAAACAATCACACGCACAAGACAGTGTTTACGTGGTTCGGCAATTTGCCTACGTCCACGGAGTTGCAGGGATTTCACTATTATCAGGGAAGAATACAGAGTACAACTTGCGGCTACAATGTTTTCTCTCTATATATCAAAACACGGCAACCAACACCATACAAAAAACCCTAATTACAAAAGGCGGTTCCATAAGCGCTCCAGCTTGGGCCTATTGGCCCAAGCCTCCACTTCATGGACTAAGCCTCAGTAAATCTCCCATTAAAAACCACGCAACATTATTTGAGTCGGGTCGGGTCATCAAACCGGATCAAACAAAACTAGGCTCCACAAAGCCCAACAAATCTCCCACTTGGAGACTAGTTCAATCACCAACATCAAACCGCTATCCTTCAAGAAACAATCACTCATCCCTACAACTCATCCTCCTGTCCTCAAGCTAGAAGACCAATTGAAGCTGCACACAACTTCAACTTCTCAATAGTGACACCCTTAGTCAACATGTCTGTCGGGTTCTTAGATCCACAAATCTTCTCAAGAATTACCACTTTATCTTCAACAAGGTAACGGATAAAGTGGTATTTTGTTTGTATATGCTTCCACTTTGAATGAAAAGCCGAATTTTTGGCAAGAAAGATTGCACTCTGACTGTTACTGTGTAGAATGCCTATCTCCTGCTTCTTACCCAATTCATCTAAGAAACTATGTAGCTAAATCATCTCCTTTCCAGCTAGAGTTGCTGCAACAACTCAGCTTCTGTAGTAGACAAAGTAACAATCTTTTGTAGATTTGAAGCCCATGATATAGCTGTACCACCCAGAGTAAATACAAACCCAGTAGTACTCTTTCTACTATCAATATCGCCAGCAAAATCAGCATCTACATAACCCTGCAATTTCAAACTTGCACCTGTGAAGCAAAGACATGTATCTGATGAACCCTTCAGATATCTCAGAATCCACTTGACTGCCTCCCAATGCTGCTTTCCAGGCCTACTCATAAATCTGCTCACAACTCCCACTGCATGTGCAATGTCTGGCTTTGTACACACCATAGCATACATCAAGCTGCCAATAGCTGAGGCATAGGGCACCTTGCTCATATGGTCCCTTTCTTCTTCTGTCTTCGGTGACTGTTCTTTGCTTAATTTGAAATGACAATCCAAGGGTGTGCTCACTGGTTTAGCTTCATTCATGTTGAACCTGCTGAGAACTTTCTTCACATACTCTGATTGTGAAAGCTTTAATGTGCCATTAGCCTTGTCTCTAATAATTCTCATACCAAGGATTTGCTTTGCAGCTCCCAAATCCTTCATTGCAAACTGTTTTGACAATTGCTTCTTCAGATTATTAATCTCCTCAATGCAAGATCCTGCAATAAGCATATCATCCACATACAATAGTAATATGATGTAAGAATTGTCAAAAAACTTAACATAGCAACAGTGATCAGCTTCACATCTCTTGAACCCAATTCTATGCATAAAACTGTCAAATTTCTTGTACCACTGTCTAGGAGCTTGTTTTAGGCCATACAAGCTCTTTCTCAGTTTGCAGACTAGATTCTCTTGTCCCTGAACAATGAACCCTTCTGGCTGAATCATGTAAAGGTCTTCCTCCAAGTCACCATGAAGGAATGCCGTCTTCACATCTAACTGCTCAAGATGTAAATTTTCTGCAGCCACCATTCCTAGCACCAGTCTAATTGTTGACATCTTCACAACTGGAGAAAATATCTCTGTGTAGTCAATGCCTTCCTTCTGCTGGAACCTTTTAACAACTAATCTGGCCTTGTAACGTTTGCTACCATCATGCTCATTCTTTATTCTGTATACCCACTTGTTGTGCAAAGCCTTCTTTCCTACTGGCAATTTAGTCAGTTCCCATGTCTGATTCCTCAATAAGGAATCCATCTCATCCTTCATGGCTAACTCCCACTTGCTTGAATTCTCATCTTGCAAGGCTTCATTATAACACTCTGACTCACCACCATCAGTCAACAGGAGATAATTTAAAGCAGGTGAATAACGCTATGGAGGTCTAATGTTCCTGGAAGATCTGCGGACTTCAACTACAGGTGTACTCTGATCTACCTGTGAATCTACATTCTCCTTATCTTCTTCACCCCTTTTCTGGACAGTACTTTCAGTTAATCCATCTAAGTTAACAAACTCAGATTTCTTTTGATCTATCTCTGTAACATCTGACACTACAGTTGACCTGTCCTTGTACATAATCTGTTCATTAAATATCACATTTCTACTTTTGATGATTTTCCTGTTTTGTTCATCCCAAAACCTATAGCCAAATTTCTCATCACCATAGCCAATGAAAAAACATATTTTTGACTTTGCATCAAGTTTACTATGAGCATCAGAATCAATATGAATATAAGAAACATAACCAAAAACTTTTAAATGTGAAAACTTTACCTCCTTACCGCTCCAAACCTCCTCAGGAAGTCTGAACTCCATCGGAACTGATGGCCCTCGGTTTATCAGGTAAGCTGCAGTGCTAACAGCATCAGCCCAGAAAGTTTTTGGTAGTCCAGCATGCAACCTCATACTTCTAGCACGCTCATTGAGAGTTCTGTTCATGCGCTCAGCCACACCATTCTGCTGTGGTGTCCCAGGAATAGTCTTCTCCATCCTAATTCCCTGTGCAGCACAATACTCACTGAACCCTCCATCTATGTACTCTCCTCCATTATCTGACCTCAAACATTTTACTTTCAAACCTGTTTCTGTCTCAACCATAGCCTTCCACTTCTTAAAAGTTTCAAAGACGTCAGATTTATTTTTCAGAAAATAAACTCATACCTTTCTGCTTGAGTTATCAATGAAAGTGATGTAGTACCTTGAACCTCCAAGGGATGCGACCGGAGAAGGCCCCCACAAATCAGTGTGTACTAACTCCAATTTTTCTGCCTTCGGTGTCCTGCCAGTTTTCAAGAAGCTCACTTTTTTCTGCTTTCCTAAGATGCAGCTTTCACACATGTCAAAATCAATGGACTTCAATTCTGGTAGTTTTCCTTTTGACAGTAGCATTTTCATCCATTTCTCACTCATGTGACCAAGTCTGCGGTGCCATAGGCTTGTATTAGTACTTGCATCAGCAACTGCAATTGTGTCTCTTGGACTTGAGGTCATATATAAAGTACCAGTCTTCTTTTCACGAGCCAATACTCTAGCTCCCTTTGTAACCTTCCAAGTACCATCAACAAATAGTATTGCATGCCCTTCATCATCAAGTTGTCCAACAGAAATTAGATTCCTCCTCAGGTCAGGAATATGTCGAACCTTCTCCAGTAACCAAACAAACCCATTGGGTAACAATATCCGGACATTTCCCATACCCACAACATCCAGGGCTGAACCATCAGCCAAATACACCTAACCAAAATCACCTGCAGCATAGTTCTGTATGATTTCTCGGTGTGGAGTGGTATGAAACGAGACTCCTGAATCCAAAACCCAATCATCAAGTGGACTGTCTACTACAAGAAGTAATGCATCCTGTACCTCTTCTGTTACAGCATTAGCAGAATCATCTTCATTCTTCTTCTTAGGACTTTTGCATTGGTTTCTAAAGTGACCTATTTTCCCACAATTCCAGCATTGTACTTGTTGGCCTAATCTAGACTTACTTCTGTTCCGATTAGAATTTCTGGATTTTAATCTGCCCCGATTTGAATTTCTGTTATTACCTCTGCCTCTTGTCTCAAGGTTTAGGGCAGAACCAGATCCTGAGGTTTCACCTGCATCTCTTCTGCAAATCTCCTCAGCCAGAATTAAATCTCGTATATCATTATACTTGAGTTTTTCTTTTCCTGTAGAATTGCTTACTGCCATCCTCATTGCCTCCCAACTGTTTGGCAAAGAAGCCAAGACGATCAGAGCACGAATCTCATCATCAAAATCAATTCTACAGACGACAATTGATTTGTGATAGTGTTAAAGTGTGTGAATTCAACCCAACAATTCTCCCACTTGTGCGGCTACAGTGTTTTTTTTTCTCTCTCTCTCTCTAAAAAACACAACCACAAAAAAAGCAAACCCTAATCACAAAAGAGGCTTTTATATCCTGCACACAGGATTACAATGGGCTACAAAACGGGCCAAAAAATTTAAACATAAACTAGGCTCCACAAAGCCCAACAATTCTCCCACTTGGAGACTAGTTCAATCACCAACATCAGCCGCTATCCTCCAAAAACAATCCCTCATCCCTGCAACTCATCCTCCTGTCATTAAGCTAGAAGGCCAACTGAAGCTGCACACAGCTTCAGCTTCTCAATAGTGACACCCTTAGTCAACATGTCTGCTGGGTTCTTAGATCCACAAATCTTCTCAAGTATTACCAGTTTATCTTCAACAAGGTAACGGATAAAGTGGTATTTTGTTTGTATATGCTTCGACTTTGAATGAAAAGCCGAATTTTTGGCAAGAAAGATTGCACTCTGACTGTCACTGTATAGAATGCCCATCTCCTGCTTCTTACCCAATTCATCTAAGAAACCATGTAGCCAAATCATCTCCTTTCCAGCTTCAGTTGCTGCAACATATTCAGCTTCTGTAGTAGACAAAGTAACAATCTTTTGTAGATTTGAAGCCCATTATATAGCTGTACCACCCAGAGTAAATACAAACCCAGTAGTACTCTTTCTACTATCAACATCACCAGCAAAATCAGCATCTACATAACCCTGCAGTTTCAAACTTGCACTTGTGAAGCAAAGACATGTATCTGATGAACCCTTCAAATATCTCAGAATCCACTTGACTGCCTCCCAATGCTGCTTTCCAGGCCTACTCATGAATCTGCTCACAACTCCCACTGCATGTGCAATGTCTGGCCTTGTACACACCATAGCATACATTAAGCTGCCAATAGCTGAGGCATAGGGCACCTTGCTCATATGGTCCCTTTCTTCTTCTGTCTTTGGTGATTGTTCTTTGCTTAATTTGAAATGACTACCCAAGGGTGTGCTCACTGGTTTAGCTTCATTCATGTTGAACCTGCTGAGAACTTTCTTCACATACTCTGATTGTGAAAGCTTTAATGTGCCATTAGCCTTGTCTCTAATAATTCTCATACCAAGGATTTGCTTTGCAGCTCCCAAATCCTTCATTGCAAACTGTTTTGACAATTGCTTCTTCAGATTATTAATCTCCTCAATGCAAGACCTTGCAATAAGCATATCATCCACATACAATAGTAATATGATGTAAGAATTGTCAAAAAACTTAACATAGCAATAGTGATCAGCTTCACATCTCTTGAACCCAATTCTATGCATAAAACTGTCAAATTTCTTGTACCACTGTCTAGGAGCTTGTTTTAGGCCATACAAGCTCTTTCTCAGTTTGCAGACTAGATTCTCTTGTCCCTGAACAATGAACCCTTCTGGCTGAATCATGTAAAGGTCTTCCTCCAAGTCACCATGAAGGAATGCCATCTTCACATCTAACTGCTCAAGATGTAAATTTTCTGCAGCCACCATTCCCAACACCAGTCTAATTGTTGACATCTTCACAACTGGAGAAAATATCTATGTGTAGTCAATGCCTTCCTTCTGCTGGAACCCTTTAACAACCAATCTGGCCTTGTAACGTTTGCTACCATCATGCTCATTCTTTATTCTATATACCCACTTGTTGTGCAAAGCCTTCTTTCGTACTGGCAATTCAATCAATTCCCATGTCTGATTTCCCAACAAGGAATCCATCTCATCCTTCATGGCTAACTCTCACTTGCTTGAATTTTCATCTTGCAAGACTTCATTATAACACTCTGGCTCACCACCATCAGTAAACAGTAGATAATTTAAAGCGGGTGAATAACGCTGTGGAGGTCTAATGTTCCTGGAAGATCTGCGGACTTCAGCTACAGGTGTACTCTGATCTACCTGTGAATCTGCATTCTCCTTATTTTCTTCACCCCTTTTCTGGACAGTACTTTCAGTCAATCCATCTAAGTTGACCAACTCAGATTTCTTTTGATCTATCTCTGCAATATCTGAGACTACAGTTGACCTGTTCTTGTACATAACATGTTCATTAAATATCACATTTCTACTTCTGATGATTTTCCTGTTTTGTTCATCCCAAAACCTATAGCCAAATTTCTCATCACCATAGCCAATGAAAAAACATATTTTAGACTTTGCATCAAGTTTACTACAAGCATCAGAATCAATATGAACATAAGAAACACAATCAAAAACTTTTAAATGGGAAAACTTTACCTCTTTACCGCTCCAAACCTCCTCAGGAAGTTTGAACTCCATGGGAACTGATGGCCCTCGGTTTATCAGGTAAGCTGCAGTGCTAACAGCATCAGCCCAGAAAGTTTTTGGTAGTCCAGCATGCAACCTCATACTCCTAGCACGCTCATTAAGAGTTCTGTTCATGCGCTCAGCCACACCATTCTGCTGTGGTGTCCCAGGAATGGTCTTTTCCATCCTAATTCCCTGTGCAGCACAATACTCACTGAACCCTCCATCTATGTACTCTCCTCCATTATCAGACCATAAACATTTTAGTTTTAAACATGTTTCTGTCTCAACCATGGCCTTTCACTTCTTAAAAGTTTCAAATACATCAGATTTATTTTTCAGAAAATAAACACATACCTTTCTGCTTGAGTCATCAATGAAAGTGATGTAGTACCTTGAACCTCCAAGGGATGCAACTGGACAAGGCCCCCACAAATCAGTGTGTACTAACTCCAATTTTTCTGCCTTCGGTGTCCTACCAGTTTTCAAGAAACTCACATTTTTCTGCTTTCCTAAGATGCAGCTTTCACATGTCAAAATCAATGGACTTCAATTCTGGTAGTTTTCCTTTTGACAGCAGCATCTTCATCCCTTTCTCACTCATGTGACCAAGTCTGCGGTGCCATAGGCTTGTATCAATACTTACTTCAGCAACTGCAATTGTGTCTCTTGGACTTGAGGTCATATAGAGAGTGCCAGTCTTCTTTCCACGAGCCAATACTCTAGCTCCCTTTGTAACCTTCCAAGTACCACCAACAAATAGTATTGCATGCCCTTCATCATCAAGTTGTCCAATAGAAATCAGATTCCTCCTCAGGTCAGGAATATGTCGAACCTTCTCCAGTAACCAAACAGATCCATTGGGCAACAATATCCGGACATCTCCCATACCTACAACATCTAAGACTGAACCATCAGCCAAATACACCTTACCAAAATCACCTACAACATAATTCTGTATGATTTCTCGGTGTGGAGTGGTATGAAACGAAGCTCCTGAGTCCAAAACCCAATCATCAAGTGGACTGTCTACTGCAAGAAGTAATGCATCCTGTACCTCTTCTGTTACAACATTAGCCGAATCATCTTCATTCTTCTTCTTAGGATTTTTGCATTGGTTCCTAAAGTGACCTATTTTCCCACAATTCCAGCATTGTACTTGTTGGCCTGATCTAGATTTACTTCTGTTCCGATTAGAATTTCTGGATTTTGATCTCCCCCGATTTGAATTTCTGTTATTACCTCTGCCTCTTGTCTCAAGGTTTAGGGTAGAACCAGATCCCGAGGTTTCGCCTGCATCTCTTCTGCGAATCTCCTCAGCCAGAATTAAATCTCGTATATCATTGTACTTGAGATTTTCCTTTCCTGTAGAATTGCTCACTGCCATCCTCATGGCCTCCCAACTGTTTGGCAAAGAAGCCAAGACAATCAGAGCACGAATCTCATCATCAAAATCAATTTCTACAGACGACAATTGATTTGTGATAGTATTAAATTCGTTCAGATGTTGTGCTACTGATGCATTCTCTGCCATCTTCAAATTGAACAGTTTCTTCATCAGATGCACCTTGTTGTTTGCTGACGGCTTTTCATACATACCAGACAAAGCCTTCATCAGATCTGCTGTGGTCTTCTCCTTTACAACATTATGTGCAACAAACCTAGACAGAGTTAACCTGGTAACTCCCAGTACCTGTCTGTCAAGAATAGCTCATTCCTCAGCCTTCATAGCCTCAGGTTTTTCCCCTAGAAGCAGCAGATGCAGCTTCCTCCCATAAAGGTAATCCTCGATTTGCATCCTCCAAAATCCAAAGTCCGTGCCATCAAACTTTTCTATTCCAGACGCCTTTCCTGCTTCCTCTGCCATTGCTCTCACTCAAACCTAACCCTAGGCTCTGATACCAGTTGTTGGGAATTCAACCAAAATTCCAACCTATGAAAAACAAAAAAAAATAGGGAAAACACACGTCAAAGAAAACAATCACACGCACAAGACAGTATTTATGTGGTTCGGCAATTTGCCTACGTCCACGGAGTTGCAGGGATTTCACTATTATCAGGGTGGTGAGGTGTTCATGGTCCCTACCCAGCGGGGACAGAGAAAGCCTTAATGGCCCACACACAAAATCCTGGAGAAAAGAAAAGCCTAACAAATGAATATTGCAAATGGTGCTAAACAATGATGAGGTGCGAGGTTCCCATGGACATGGACGTGCGGAGTTCCCATGGATGTGCGTGCGGGGTTGACACGTGGTTCCCATGGATGGCGTACGAGAGACCCATGGATGACGCGCTGATGAAGTGAAAAAGCCCATTAGGCAAGGGGGAGCAAGTAGGACTTATTCATGGCCTACAGAGAAGTCTTGAAGCCCACAGAGTGGCAGAGACTCACATGTGAGGGGAAGATTGTTGGGTTACACGTGTGAGTGAAGTCCCACATTGAATAAAGATGAGAAGAATGAGTAGTTAATATAACATAATTGAGCACATACCCATAGGGCTTAGGCCTTTTGGGTTAAAGTGTGTCTCTATATGTTATATTAATTACTCAAGGAAACTCCCCAAGGTGTTTATCTCCCCAACAAATGTTTGGTCTAAAATATGATTCATAGACATAACTATTCTTGGACTAGCTACTTCGGTATTATTTGTATTTCTTATTTTATTCATGTTTCTATATTTGTTTCCAGGTTAGAAGGTTTCATGTTGCACAATTTCTTGTGATTTTGATAACAAAAACAAAAAACTAAACTAAACATGTTCAATGCATAAATAATTAGGAAGAATTAAATATACTCACAAATTGGATAAATTCAAAATGATAAATACAAATATAATCAAGTCTAATGTTTGACATTATATCCTTAAAACAAATTTTGGCCTTCAAACTATTTCATGAGTGGTGCTTTGAGACTCATAAACATCTACCTCTCGGATAACCATGATTAACTGCTCACAATTGACTCACTACAATCTCTGTGCATAGCAAACTAAACTATGTCTCACTCTCTTTGAAATGAATGCAAAAAAAATAATAATAATAATAAATGGGGGACTCCTATTTGTAGAAACACTTGCACCAATTCAGATTAGGTGCAATATCGAATAGACAAATTTTTCCACTTTTCTAACATGCATTGGCTTGCCATCTCATGAAGTGCACAGTCCTAGTGGTGAGCAAAGTCACTTGCAATAAAGACAAAAGGAAAACACAACGGGTAAATTCCATGTTACTTGACACTTTTATTAATCTTGAGGGACTTTGATTTGTTTTAAAATTTGGGTTTGAAATGATAATGTAATTGATCTTATGGATTTTCATTCAATTTTTGAAAGTTCAGGGGTCAAGGTGTGATTTTGAGAGATAGGGTCAACTGTAATTTTGGGGAAGTTTCTAGCGTCAAAACGTGAAATTTGGAAAGTTTTGGGATCAAACTATAAATGCTGATCCGGGCCTTGTGTGTACATGAAGTGAGCCTGAGTTTGATGTATGATTGGGTCTGTTTTTGTATTAGCTTACGTTTTAAAGTGCATTGGATTTAGGTGTTTAGGCTTGATTTGGTTTGGGCCAAGATTAAGGTCTGGTAGTTTTAAGGAATTTCCCTGGGCCTTATGGATTACTGGGCTTGGGATTTAAATGGGTTATATGATTTTTTTATTTTATTAATAATTTGGTATATGCTGATCCGGGCGGGCCACACTAGTTGGATCGAGCCAACCTAGTTCAAATCTATGATACATATTTCCAATGAAGAATCCAAGAAGTTTATTAAGGGGGTAAATTCATTTATTTTGGTGAAATAACTCATTTATAGGTGGTTTAATAACCATCTATATAAAAATAATAATTATTTATGATTAATTTTTTAAAATCATATGAGAAATGATTGGTTTGTAATGTGACAATATTACTCAAGTTGAGTTTCTTTGGTAACAATTAAAACAAAATCCAATAAAATGCAAAAGAAAATTCCATCACATGCAAATAAAGAGCACAAAAAAATTATTTCGTTTAAATTAGTGGATTTGATTAAACATTTTTCAATTGACTCAAGTAATAAGTTTATTACTTAAAATTATACGTATTAATCTTAAAAGTTTATATTTTATCTCTTCTAAATGACATCATGACATGTAATATAACATAAATTAATTTCCCAAATATTATAACAATTAATCATTATTATATTTCTTTTAAAATATTTTAAACTGAACTTATAACATACCCTCGTATCATGCGAGACATCAACTAATATTTATCAATATTGCATACATTGTTCATAACCTGAATCTTATGAATAAAAACAGCTCATTGTTTACTTAGCAAACATGAGACTTGACAAAAAACAGAGTTGTTAATAGTATGAACCCGAAGACAACAACTATAAATCCGATCCCTCCAAGAATTTCTGCAATATGTGGCTTCCTATGGATTAAGAAGATAGCAATCATGCAACAAAGGAAACCCACTAAGTCAACAACCAAGATAGAATCTAGGAAGATCTTATTCAGGAAATGATGGGGATGTTGGTCACTGCAATGGAAGCCAATACAAGCTGCAGTTGTTTGGATTGTGACCATGATGAACATCTTTGCTAGTTTGGATATGTTCGACCTCCAATTCCTATCTTCACCTCCACTTTCCACATCACCTCGGTCTTCTCCTCCATCTCCCCTTCCTCGTCTAGCTCCACCTTCGCCTCCACCTCCATCTCTCCCTTCGCCTCCGCCTGCTGCACCTTCTCCACTTTCACCTTCTCTATCACCTTCACCTATGTCTAACCTTGCACTATTGCCTTCAATATTACTGCCAACTTCAACAACTCTTAAGTGCTGCTCATCAGGGCGCTCTTCGGGAGACTGCAATGCTTCATTGTCGTTGAAGCTCACTTGATACGAATTCATGGATGACCATGGATCATGAGTTGGTACGAGATTTAGAAAAATCAAAACGCTTAGCAACCTCACTATGTAGTCCAACAGCAACCATGTATCATGCACCTGTAACAAAATGTTACTTAAAACTTGTTATTTTCCTTATAAGAGAATTCTTTCACTAGGTTATTAACCTGGGTTGCTTGGGGCAGGCTAAAACTTATGTACAATTATTTAGTTGTTTATACTTGAGTTTTTCAATTAAATTCAACCAGTTGATTGCATTACCTTCACTTTTTTTTTTCTTTTTTGTGGGTTGAAAATCAACCTTAGAACTTTTATTTAAGCTGGGCTAAATTGTCAATGTATATTACATTTTTTTAATTTATTTATCCTTTGAAAAAGTATCAAAATTTTTGTTATATTGGTTAATACGATCATGTTTTGAATTCAATTGGAGAACTAAAGATAGATACATTAGTTAATGAATTGCACATAAGTTTTGTCCCTTTAATCCTTCTAGGATCATCACTTTGCATACTCATTTCATTATTCAAACTAAATATTACAAATCTAAAAGTGTATCTATTCTGATGTTATTTAATTTATAAAATCTAAAAAATAAAATTGTAATCATTTGCTTCGAATAAAATGGATCTGGCCCAAAAAGTACACTTAGAGCCCTAGCATCAGGATAGCTAAACTATAGTTTAGTAAAAACAATTAATTAAACTTGTTTAAATTACCCATGCATGAGGATCCATATTTTGTTTTACAATCTTATTGAGATATTGTTCATCGCCAAATCGAATGAAAAGTTTATTTTACTAAATGTGTTTGCACGCACACGTGCATATTGTAACACCATCAATATCAACCACCACCACACCTAGCCACCACCAATCGAACCAAATCCATTTGAAACCCACATCATGGCATGGCACAACCAAAGACCTAGCCACCAAAGACAAGAAAACCCAGCCAACCACTATCTAGTTGAACCAAACAATTAGCCACCACAACATGGCACCACCAACAAAAGCACCAAACACAACCACACCAATCAACTACATCCAACATCAATCCCAACAGACCTATCATAAACCCTCAAATAAGACCTAGATCTAATTCACATGGGTTGAAGAAGACCCATTTGTTGGGCAAAGATCAAGATCGAGGTAAGCAACGGCACCAAGATTGAGGTAAGCAACAACACTTAGAGGCAAAGGCTGAGTAATGATTTCGATGAAGGTGGCGAGGAATATCATGAGTGGATTTTGTTGGGTTGTGGGTGTGCTAGGTGGTTGTGAAATTTGGAATTAAAAATGTAAATGGAAGAAAATAATAATTAATAATTGAAATAGTGATATATTAAGACTGATATACGTTTATGTTAAAAAAAATAGATAACTAAACTAGAAAAGAAGAATTTTTTGGGTTTATTAGATAAAAATCGGATGAGGTTGATTAGTCCCAAATCTTGATACAATTTGAGGTATGTGTGGTGATTACACTACAAAAGCGTATCATAGTTATTGCAAACTTTCAAGGAAGGGTGTGAAATATGAATATGGCACAGAATTTAGGAAAAAAGTTTTCCTCCTAGAATTTATTCGTGGATTTGGTTCGATTGGTGGTGCTTTTGGGGGTACAAATGCTTAAGCAGTGTTTGGTTCAACTATTAGAATGCAATTACAAATTCACAACTTCCTAGGCGTAAAGTATATTGTAAAAAAAAATAAAAAATTTGTTTGGCTGGGTATTTTGAAATGGATAAATATTTTTTTACATTAGATCATATCTACTATTTCACACATGTATTTACAATTATTGCAAGAATGTTCACATTTTAACACATAAAAAATAAATACAAAAATCTGAAATGTGTGAGAATCAAAACTATTTTAAGATTCCTCGAAGTCATTTTGTTGGGAATGCATTTTTTAATTTCTTTTTTCTAGAGCAGAAGTCAAAAGTCATTAAAATTGTGACATCTCATTTTGCTTCTCAAACCCACCGATATTGCATTAAAAACAGCACCTAACTACTTTTTCTTTTTCTTCCTCTTTCAGTTTTATATTCCGGATTATATGTAATTTTTCGTTACTGTACTCATCCTAATAAAAACTGGTAAAATGTACTGAGAATATATACATTCTGCACTTTTTCAAACCAAACACAACTTCATTCAGCACAATTACTTTTTAGGAAAAGTTAATGTGTAATATCAAATGCAACTTTTTAAGGAAAATACATTCTACACTATTACTTTTACAAAATGCATTCTCCTGGAATGCATTCCAATGGAACACATCCTCTCAGTATAGTCATTCTAAACACTACCTTTAATAGCGACGAGTGAAACTCTGTGGGTTTCTCGTGCACACACGGTTTATCAATCTTCAGGCACTCAGTCACTACTCGTACTACACAAAACATGCAAGTAGACTCTTTTTTTCCCAACTAATAGATAGAACAGTACATGCAACAATCGTTTGCATGTGTAATAAAAAAAGGGGTTGCAAGCAGCCCTATATAAAGACGTCAAAAAGTAAAAATAGTCACTTGATAGGTTTCAAATGTTTGACATGACATTTTGTTATTTGCTATTTGAGAATAGGTTCAGCTTGGGTCTGGTATCTTGTGCACCAGACCTGGTAGGATGTTGCCATGTAAAAGCATCTCATATAATTCAATGCAAAGGAAACATTGGACGTAAACCTCTCTCTTTGAGAACTAAGCTAAAAAGTTTGAAATTTTAGGATTGAGGTGTTGTCTTACTTTTTAACTCTTCCTAGAGCGTGTTTGAGTATAGTCTATTTACGATAGTTTATTTACATAGTATTTTACTAGCCTCTAAGCACTCAGAGGCTCTTCTATTTTTTGGGTAAAATTTAATAATTTGCATTAATTATAATTTTAATATTTGGTACAAACGCATAACACTCATCGCACCTCTAGGTTTTTTTGGGATTAGAAAATGTAGTAATCCCAAATTATAATTGATGCTAATTATTAAATTTTACAAAAAAAAAAAAAAAAAAAATAGTAACTTTTTAACGTGGGTTTCTAAAATTTAAAAAAAAAAAAAAAAAAAAAAACTTTTTAACATGGGTTTTAAAAAAAAAAGAAATATTTTCCTCCAATTAAAAAAATAAAGAAAGAGAAAAGTTTAAATGTGAAGTTTGTTTCTGAATAAGTGGGTTAGTAGGAGAGTAATCCTATTTTGTATGCAATGTTTTAGTAGGAATTAAATATTTATTTTTACTTTGTTTTTCTTTAGTTCTGTCTCTACTTAAACTTAAGGAAATAAGGGTATTTTGGACAAAAAAAAAATCTGGTTCAAATAGGGGAAGTCCCTTAAATAGTAGTATCGATAATGGATATAGTTTTTAATAACTTTTATATTAAATTTGTAGGAAAAGGCTAAATGGTTGATTATTAAAATAAATAAATAAACGATTAGAGTATTTGTAAAAAATTGAGACAAAAAGCAAAAAACCTTTCCCAAATGCACTCTTAAAGGATTGATTATATATATATATATATTGCGTTTGGGATTTTTTTTTTTTAAAAAAAATTTACTAGCATCATTTGCAGTACGTTTTTTAGTTATAATAATATATTGGATATATATTGAGATGATATATAAGAATTCTAATTTTTGTGGTTTACACAATTTCTTTCTGGATTAGCAATCATCATATGAATAATTTAGAATTGATGCATGCAATAACTATTTTTATATATTAATTTCTGTTTGAATTTTAGTAGTTTTACTATCTTTAAAGAGGTAAGTTTTTTTGCTTCATGGAGATAAAATCTTGAATTTATGCCTCTGTTCATTTCTTACAAACTTCCTTAGACCACACACATATGCCAAAATTTTACATAAACCCTACGCCCAAAGGTTTGTATTATTCTCTCATTGTCTCTCTCTTAAAAAGGTTTTTGTTGGACTCTTTGAGGACACCACCACCACCACATGGGAACCTCGCACCACACCCTTTCAATTCCAACTACGAAAGGGAATTTGATAACCTTGTTACCTTGTCACAAACTATCATGAGCTCTAATATATACCACTTAATGAGGAGAGAACACATTGGGAAAATTCTAATAGACTAATTAATTAATACAACACATAGAAACACCACTTAAACTTCATTCTCTCTCTCATAAAGTGCTCTCTTCATAAGCACCTCCACAGGCTCCAATCTCTCTCTCTCTCTCTCTCTACACCCCTCTCATTGTCTCTTTCTCTCTATTTCCCTCTCTCTAATCTTGAAGAGCTCTCTTCACCATCACTTCCACTTCCTCTCCTTGTTTTCTCTCATTTTCTCTCCCCATTTTGATGAGCCCACTAGCATGGTACGTAATATAAACTTTATGTATATTATTACAGATGCAAATAATATGATGCAAATGGGGGGGCGGATTGGGGGAAGAAAGGAAGAAGAGAAAGTGAGAGATGAATTACATCAAAAATGCAGTCATGAAGATGAAGACAAAGCAAATTAAGATGCCTTCATGGCCTTGCATACCTCACTTGACATGACAGAGTCTCCAGCCAATTTGGAGGTTGAAAGGCCTTTTGGGCACGATCCTGCATACAAAGTATAGGACAACTGAGCAGAGACCATTCCCACAAAAAGTGTCAATATTAGCAGGCAGAATCTAATCGTAGAGAGAATTGAGGATGAGGTAGAATAATAATAATAAGAAGAAGAAGGCATTATATTGATCTTGTGTGAAGAAGAAGTAGGCTTTAGGCAAAGAGGAAATTTTCCTTTTGTAAAGAGTGGAAGTTCTAAATGATAAGAAGAAAAGGATGAAAATTATGAGAGGCGTATCAATGACATTTATATCTGCATAGAGCACTTATAAGTCAAAGATTGGAGAGAGGTGACTTATCAAAACAAAAAAATATCTGCATAGAGCACAGTACGTCCAAAAACAAAAAAAAAATGTAGATTTTGCTTTTTTATGGATATGTTCTCTCAAGCTCAACTATTACAAACTCATGGGCATCAGTACCCGGTCTTGCATATGCTATATTTTAGCATTAAAGTACAAAAAAAAGCCTATTACCTGGTCTTGCAATGGTTAAAAAAAAAAAAAAAATGTTGCAATTGTACTAGAATACCATCCTAAATTTAAGATGATATTGTAGCTCACCTGCAAAATTAAAATAATGTTTTTTATTCATTCACCTCAAAAGTATCTTCCTCTTTCTTTCTCTCCCTGACTCACCACAAAATTAAAATACTATTTTTTATTATTTTGGGTTATATATTTTATTATGTAGATATATTATTTTAATGTGTTGTAAAAGAATATAAAAGTTAAGATGTTAGGTGTGTTGTAAATTAGTATGATATAATAGATAAGATAGCTTTTGAGATGGTAAAATAAGATATTTTGTAGAAATCTGATGCTAATGCTTTAAACGTAGGAGAGGTTGGTCTTAAATAGTTATATTGACTCATTTAGGTTGACATCTTCTCTTATATTTTATCACTTCACAAAACTTCTTTGATATATAGAGCAATCAAAGAAATGATTGTTGTAAGTACATTTGATAATAAAATTTCCAATATTACACCAATATAGCTAGGATGCACTGATGCAGACACGCCAAAGAAAACAAGGACGGGCCCTGCCGCCCAAGTTAGCTTCTCCTAACTCTTATTAAGACTTTAAAGTTCAAATTACGTGCTTTGAGAAAAATTATTCTAACCCTAAAGGATAAGGATGAAGATTTTCTTTAAGGCTAAAACTTATTACACGCTAGCGTGCTATGTAGGACTCACGTTTTTTAAACCTAAGTATTTCAATGTTATTTCACACTTGTGTGCATCTATATAAGTGTGTAATAAACACTGTCATTTCTTAAAACTACTATTGGTTTGAGAAAATCTTAAAATAATTGATTGAGAGTAAGTTAAATATTTTTTTCATAAGTGAAATTTGCTTATTTTTTAAAGGTTAATTTTTAGATTTTCAAATTTGAAACTAACAATCCAAAATATAAATAATTTGTTTCCGATTTATGATTTAATTCATCATTATAAAAAATAATTTAAAAATCCTACATGTTGTGTGGCTTGTGCTGCACTTATTAAAAGAGAGTTTTAGCCCATGCATGTGTCATATATATATCCTACAAGTTGGGTTCTATTTTTAAGGATGAGTTTAGGCTCACATCTGAAGAAGTGTTGGAATATCGATTAAATGATTAAATTCATTATTTTAAAATAAAAATAAAAATCTCATATGTCAAACTCCATTTATTAAAGGCAAGTTTTAGTCCATGTGAGAGTGTTATCCTATGTTTTGGGTCTCATTTATTAAGGACAAATTTAGGCCTACACGTAAAGAAAGTGTTAGAATATTAATTAAATAATTAAATTCATAATTTTTTAATAGCTTAATCTTTTGAAAAAATTAGTATTCTATCAAGGACAAATAAAATATTAACAGATGACATGACATGTTTTAAAGGATGAAATTCAATTTTGAACTAAATTTTAATGATGAAAAACATAATTCAATCTTAAAAATAGTTATACAAAATTATATTCTATTTCAAAATAATTTCTATAAAATTTTCATGCACACATGCTACCAATAGGTTAGGTCAATTGATTGGTTTATATTCTATTGACTTCAATTAATTCATACCCAACATGGATGGAGCCATGGTTAGACTTGGGGGCAATGGCTCCCCAAATGTTTTTTTTTAAAAATACATTATTATATATATGGGTACTAATTTTAGCAATTTTGTTTTATAAAATTACATTTTTGCCTCCTTAACAATATTATTGATTCTTTTAAGAGTATTGTTATAGTCACAATTTTTTCTACAACATTTTAAAAAACTGTTAAGGTTGCAAATTCTTATTGATTCACATTTGAGCCCACCATTTATAATATTTTTTTACTTACCACATCACTAATTTGTAAAAAAAAAATTGTAGCTCTAGCATTTTCCTCATTTTAAAGACCAAATCTAAAACAAAATATATAAGCCTAAAAAAATTAGGCCAACAACAAAATTACCAATAGTAAAAGTTAAAAAAATTAAGCTTAGTCAACCAATTTTACCCAAAACAAACAATCTAACCCTTTAAAAAAATTTAAACAACCAGCAGCTAAGAGGTTAAGCAACAACAAAGCCGGATGCCAAAATCATTGCACACAACTAGTAACAAAGCCAAGCAACCATTAAAAAAGAGGGACAAAGAACATCAGGTTCCAATAAAACAAAAACTCTAAGTTCTAGCTCCGTCCCTGATACGCAAGCTACTGTCTGTGCCTTTGGTGGCTTACTAGTTTTTATGTTAATCTCCTTATTACCAAAAAACATAAACAATAATAAATCATTTGTGAATAGAAAGACTATTATCCATATAGAATAGGAAGTCTACATAAAATAGAATGATGAAATCAAGAAATTCAATTTGAACTAAATTTCAATGATTTATATATATTAAAAAAAAAAGTTAATTATACTTTACCCATACATGATTTGTGTCGTTTTAATATTGCTTATCTTTGGTTTAAAATTTGTCATTTTATCCAATTAAAGTTATTTCCATTAGACCTCTGTAATATGCACCTCATTACTTTCACCTTAAAAACACAAAAAACATAATATAAAACAAAGGTAGAGAAATCAATACTAACTATATTGCATGACATACCCACCATATAATGGTAAAAAGAATATTATTCTTGAAAGTTTTTTTGTTTGGGTGCTATGACCCACACTTTCCCACTCCTTTCTCTCCACTCTTGGTGAAATCCCTACAGTAACAGAATTTATGTTGTTTTCTAGAGAAAGCAGAGATAAAATACAATAAACCTTCACTTTATTTTCGATGACGAAAAGCAAGCAAAATCAAGTGTCAATCAGTTACATTTTAAAATGAAATTCTGGAAAAATATTGTATACAAAAGATTATTTGAAATTAAAATTAATAAAGGCGGTGGAAAATGGGAGATGGGAATAATGCTATCTTTCCAGTTTAAAGTCAATATAATTTTAATCCTTAAAATTTATAATTGAGGATTGATAAATTAACTTTTTAAATATATCGGTTGTCACACATAAACTTATCTATTAAATCAAGATCTCTGTTTTAGCATAATTGAATGAGCTTTTGAGATCTATTACAGTTTTTTGTTGTTAAATCATTATGTTTTTATCCCTAGAGCACAGATATTGTATTCATAAAAAGGAAAAAAAAGAAAAAGAAAAAAAAAGGCACAGATATTGTGTATACATACATATGTTAGAGAGGTAGATAATCAAAGAACCATTAACCTTTTTTTTTTTAAAAAAGAACATTTAAATTAATAACGTTATTATTTGTTTTGGCATTTTTCTTGTTTCGTATAAACAATTAGATGACTTTAGACGTGATTCTCAACAAAAAAAAAAAAAAAAAAAAAAAAAAAAAAAGACTTTAGACGTAACACATGCCTAATCCACCGTGCTGATTTCCAGTCAAATTCATCGTTTTTACTAGGAGGTAGTATTAATTAGTTGCTTGCGACCATTATGAAAATTGTTGATAGCAGATATATACATTCACAGAAGTTGCAGATTCAAACATATACAAATATGAAATGAAAAACAAAACTCATACCATATTTACTTATGGGATAAAGGAATTATGCAGTGTGAAAATCACAGGGAGACAGACAAAAGAGGTATGATCAAAAAGTCCAATTTCTTCACCTATCAGCCAAGGCCTTTCCAAGTTCAAACCTCAAAAAAAAGTCATCCCTATCCCTTCACCCTGAAACTTCATTACACACTCTGTTTCTCTCTGGATTTTTCTTAACATCTTCCGACATGCTCCTACCCAAAGATTATTACCTATAACAAGTATTTTTTTAATGAAATATCTTTTAAAATTTTCATCTATTTTCAGTTGTTTCATAAAGAAAAAGCCACTCAATTTGGTTGTGCCAATATTATGCTTCAAATGCATCTTTCTTTCTTTTTTTGGATAACATCAAATGCATCTTCTTGAACATTTTTTAAGGGGATGCCATTCTTACCGCATCGACATGTTATCTTATTAATCGGATGTCTTCCTATATTATTAGGAAAAAGTTAATCAATATCCTAAGAGCATTAGTTTAGATAATATTTATAGAATTTTTTTATGAGAAAAGAAAAAAAACAATTTTTTTTTTACCGTTTTTTATATTTTTTATGAAAGTGATAGCAAAACATGACTTATATCATGGATTGAGACCTTCTAGAGTTCCTAGAGTACTCTACTATGTAAAAAAATTTTAATCTTAACCTTTCATTTACAAATGCTTTTAGAACATTTAATAACAAACTATAATAGGAAAATTTTGACATAATTTTCATAAAAAAATACAAAAAAACTATCAATAAAATTAATTATTTTATCATTTTTTCATAAAATAATTTTAAAAATAATTCTTAAACCAATGTCTTTTGAACCTTGTTAACAATTTCCTATTATTATTAGGTGGGTAATTCCTCATTTTGTTTTCTAATTTCTCATTTGATATTTGGTTTTTTATGTTTTGTCTTGGTCCCAACCTAGGACATAGGTTGACTCGTAGGGCTGTCACGTGTGTGACTGTCTACCATGTTCGTTATTCCAAAAATTCGGAGAGGATGTAACTTTTAGAATCCTTGTCTAATAAGTTCCGACTTATGAGTCTGGACGTTACCTTCTTTGACGGTACTCCTTAATTTCTTCTCTTCTTTTAGAATATAATTGGATATTGATATTCTTGACTCTAAGGTGCCGTTTGGATTCGTGTTTGTGTTTGTGTGTTTGCACGTTTTGTGTTTTTTTTCTCTTTTTTTCTCTTTTTTTCAGCGCTTATGAACAGTAATTAATACTGTTTATGCACGTGATTACACTACGCGGGAGACAAAGTTATTGTTCATACACTGTTCACGCATTGTTCATGGGACCCACAACCACTTTATTCAGAAAAAAAAATATTAAAAATAGGTCTCACGGTACTATTCACACATTTAAAAATTATTTTGTTACAGTATTTTCAGTTTTTAGTTTTCAGTTTCAGCAAAAATAAATTGCTACTTTGTTGCCTTTTTTTACTGTTAGTAGATTTGCTGAGTCATAACCACACCTAGTATGTCATTGATACGAATTAATAAAGATTTATTTGATCCACCTCCTATGCTACTTTGCTTAAGGTTCCTAGCTAGCTAAATGCTTGTTCTTCTCCTTATCTTTCTATTGTTCTCTGAATATAGTTATGACTATGCAAATAAACCGTTAATTTAAACATGCCAATCGTTAATGACTGTCATTGTCGATTTTGGACAATTTCCCCACATCGATCGGTAGTTCCAATTTATATTTTCTATAATTTTTTTTTTCAATCTCGGTGTTTTAGTTTTTAATGCCAAAATGTTTTGATCTATACATTATTTAGGTTAAAATGCACAGTGTACTCTAAATTTGACTAAAATTCATTTAGTTCTTTAACTTTACTTTCGTTCAATTGAGTCCTCTAAATTTCAAAGTTATTTAATTCAAACATTTTGTCCAATTTGTTAAAAAAAAAAAAATTGCCTTTAAGTATAAAATTAACTAATGTAAAAATATTTTTTTGAAACACATTCTTAAATAAAAAAATCTATAAAATAATTTTATTAATTTTATAGATTTTTTTTACATATGAAAATAAAATATTTGTTAAGGAAAATTATTTAACAAATTTGGATAGAAAGTTTGAATGGTATAAATTTAAAACTTAGAAGACGCATTTGAAAAAAAGTAAAATTAAAGGACTGAAATGCAAATTCACAACTGTCTAGAAGTAAAATGCATTAAAAAAAGAGAGGTGTTTAATTGGTCATTTTGAGATATGTAAAAGTCATTTTGTTGAGAATGCATTTTTCAAAGAGTATTGTGTATTTTACATAATTTTACACATGTGAAAAAGAAATTGAAATCATGATTTGAAGTCAATGTAGGGGTAAAGGCCCAAATCTGGTATTGGGCCTTGGGCCTTGGCCGAGAACATGGGTGATCCGAAGACGATTAAACAGTAGTTAGTGGTTTAAAGCTCAAACCTTCATGAACATAATATGACTGGGAAAGTGGTCCGAGGGGGAATACCTCCTCGGACAAGCTAAACACGAACCAGATATGGAACCCATTAATCAAAACGACATTCTAGGAAGCTCCAGTGACAGGAACATACACCTCGAGTGTACCAAAAAGTGGAAGTTAGGAGGTACCTAAGGAAAAGCTGTTACCACTGCATTTAATGCACTGCAGCTACTTTTCTGGCTGCATTTATGTGGAGAAGACCCCTGAACAATGCTGTCTTGGCTACCATAACTCACAGAAAGCCAGAAGGGGTGTCTGATGGGACGGGCACTCAAGTGGTGGTTTAGATGATCAACAAATGAAATGTCAAGATCACTAGTAGGGAGATATATAATGTAAGAGACCTCTGAAGGAAGGGGGATCGGAAAAATAGAGAAAGAATATTGTTGCAATCAAAGTTGCACTTGTAATCAGGTTTATTGATTTATAACAAGATTTACCTCCTCGGACAGTGAATTCATTCAGTCCTATATGCCTTATTCTTGCTTGATCATCTCCCAAATCCATACTAGCCATTGTCAAATTCATTAGGGCCTAGTTCTTTGACCCACTCTCTACAAATTTATTGTACTGAGTTCATTGGGCCAACACCCCTTACAATTGGGCTGCAAAACGTGTCCTTACAATTGGCGCCGTCTGTGGGGAGAATTTGTGTGATAGTGAGTGCAATAGCTAACGATGGTAGGTTCAGGTCCACACCAGGAAGAATCCGTAGGATCCCAACGTGAAAATCCTTTTGTCAACCTCGAACGTAGAAAGGATGGTGAGGGGAGTGTACATACTGTCCAATCCGGCAAGAATCATTCTCGGGATAAGAGCCATCTCTCTCGTGAGGAAGATACCAGAGCCCTGCAACTAGAGGTTGACCAGCTGAAGAGAAAGTTGCGCCAAGCACGGCGAAAGCGAACCCCCTCCAACTTCGACGCTTCCTCTGATGATAGAGAGGATGCCAGCTATAGATGAAGGTCAAGGACCCCACCCAGTGAGTCTTTCTCCTACGAGGAAGAGCACCATCACAAACGTAGGTATAAGAGCCCGCCTCGCAAAGGCCTGGGAGAGGACGCTATGAGCAGGGTCTTGAATCAAATTTCCTAATCACCCTTCACGTGCAGGATTGAAGGGGCAAGACTTCCTCAACAATTCAACCAGCCAACGTTCACTATCTACAATGGTCGAATGGAATCAGTGGAGCATGTGAGCCATTTCAATTAAAGAATGGCTGTCCATTCCAAAGACGAAGCCTTGATGTGCAAGGTGTTCCCCTCCAGTTTGGGACCCATGGCAATGAGATGGTTTGATGGCTTAAGGGCGGGTTCCATAGGTTCCTTCCAGGAGTTCACCCAAGCATTTGGCTCTCGTTTTCTCATTTGTAGCAGAGTTCCTCGGCCTATAGGCTCCCTACTGTCCTTATCCATGCGAGAAGGGGAGACCCTAAAAACGTACTCGGATAGGTACTAGGAGATGTACAATGAGATAGATGGTGAATTTGACGACGTCACCATTAGTACTTTCAAGATCGGCCTCCCAATCGAGCACGGTCTGAGGAAGTCTTTGACTGGTAAACTTGTCACCAGTGTGCGCCAACTCATAGACCGGATTGATAAGTATAAGAGGGTTGAGGAAGACCAGTAGCAGGGGAAAGGTAAGGCTAAGGTTATCCCTCAGGAGATGAGGGATTTCAGGTCGGATTGATACAACAACAACCGGCCTCGAAGGGACTTTGCTGAGCAGTCAGTATCTGCCAATACTCAGGCAGTCAACGCGGTGTTCCGGGAACCGATGTATCAAGTTCTGGAGAAGATTAAGAATGAGCCATTCTTCAAATGGCCAAATAAAATGGCAGGAAACCCTATGAGGCACAATCAGAACCTCTATTGCTAGTATCATAAGGACCAGGGACATACTATAGAAGACTGTAGAAACTTATGGGACCATTTGGATCAACTGGTCCGAGAAGGAAAGTTGAAGCAATTCTTGCATCATTCCAGTGGCCAAGGGAATCAGACTGGCCAGGAACCCCGGAGAGATGCTTCTTCAAGACCTCCGTTAGGCACGATAAACGTCATCTTCATCGCACTAGGGAGGACCAGGTCCTACCCCTCCAGGGTAATGTCTGTCACTTGGCTAACTACCAAGGACTCAAATGCTGAGCCAAAGAAGGCTAAAGTGAGTATCCAGCCGGTGTTGAGTTTTTCCGACGAAGACAAGGTGGGAACCATACAACCCCACGACGACGCTTTGGTGGTTACCCTCAGGATTGGGGGATACGACGTGAAAAGGGTAATGGTGGACCAAGGCAGTTGTGCTGAGATAATGTACGCCGACTTGTATAAGGGGCTGAACTTGAGACCCGAGGACCTAACGGCCTACAATTCGCCCCTGGTAAGTTTTGATGGGAAGGTCGTCATTCCGAAGGGCCAAATTAGACTACCCGTGCTAACTAGTTTGGAAGTGGTGGAGGTGGACTTCATCGTGGTAGACGCTTATTCTCCCTACACGGCCATTGTGGCCAGGCCCTAGGTATATGTGCTAGGAGCCGTCTCTTCTACCTTGCACCAAAAGATGAAATATCCGTCAAGCGGCCGAATTGAAGAGATTGTTCGGAATCAATCCACAACTAGGCAGTGTCTGGTAGCCGCCATCCTACATCAGCCCGAGGATGAGTCCTCGGCCTCTGCTGCGAGGGAGTCATAGCAATTAAAAGCTCCGGATTTGCCAGTCGATAGATCAGCCGATGAGGCAAAGTGTGAAGACTTGGAAACGATTGTTGTCGGTGATGATCTGAAGAAGTTTTTTCTGATCGGAGCTCAGCTTCCTCCTCTAGAGAAGGAAGAGCTGATAGAGTTTCTTAGGAAAAATCTGGATGTATTTGCATGGAACGCTTACGAGGCCCCGGGGGTGGATCCGAGCTTCATCTGCCACCACTTAAATGTTAACCCATCTGTCACCCCAAAGAAGCAACCACCTTGGCGCTCGTCCAAGGATCACTCTGATGCTGTCAGAAATGAGGTGAAGAAGCTTAAACAGGCAGGAGCTATCAAGGAGGTTTTCTACCCTGAGTGGCTGGCCAATATGTGGTGGTAAAGAAGAAGAGTGGGAAATGGCGAGTGTGTGTAGACTTCACAGATCTAAATAAGGCCTACCCAAAAGATCCTTTCCCCATGCCTAGGATCGACCAACTAGTGGACGCAACCGTGGGCCATTCTTGGATGAACTTCTTAGATGCCTTTCAAGGGTACCACCAGATACCGCTAGCCTTGGAAGATCAGGAGAAAATGGCTTTCGTCACTCCCACTGGAAACTACCATTACAAAGTAATGCCCTTTGGTTTAAAAAATGCAGGATTTACCTATCAAAGGATGATGACTAGAATGTTTGAAGCCTAGTTAGGCAAGAACATCGAGGTCTATATAGACGACATGGTGGTGAAGAGTAAAGTAGTGTCCGAGCACGTGGGAGATCTCAGAAACATTTTTGAAATTCTAAGGAAGCACAAGTTGCGCCTTAACGCTTCCAAATGCTCTTTTGGTGTGGGATCAGGCAAATTTTTGGGTTACATGGTTACTCATCGCGGAATCAAAGTTAACCCTAATCAGATTAAAGCAATCAATAGTTTACAACCACCTTAGAATCCCAAGGAAGTCCAGAAATTGACCGGAATGACTACTGCCTTGAACCGGTTCATCTCTCAATCAGCGGATAGGTGCAGGCCCTTCTTCCTACTAATGAACAAGTGGGAGGGGTTTGAATGGACCAAGGAGTGTGCCTTAGCCTTCCAGCAGCTTAAAGATTATCTCTCTCGGCCACCTATTATGTCCAGTCTTGAGACGGATGAGGTCTTGTTTGCCTATATCGCTGTGGCCCCTCATGCTGTAAGCTTGGTCCTAATACGAGTTGATAGTGGCATACAAAGGTCAGTTTATTATGTGAGCAAGTCACTACATGAGGCTGAGGTTCGTTATCTGCCACTGGAAAAAGCCATCCTAGCGGTGGTACATGTTACACGTAAACTCTCCCATTACTTCCAGACACATACGGTAATTGTCCTAACTCAGCTCTCGCTCTGAGCTTTACTCCGAAGTGCTGATTATACGGGGAGGATTGCTAAATGGGGGACAATGCTAGGAGCTTTCGACATTAAATACATGCCTCGCACCTCTGTCAAGGGTCAAGTCCTCGCGGATCTGGTTGCTGAGTTTGCTGAATCCCCGTTGGAAGAAGAGGCAGCAACACAACACATGGATGGAAAATTGGTTGGCATGATCTCCCAACAGGGTCCTCTATCCGGGAAAGTATACGTTGATGATGCAGCAAATCAGAAGGGTTCTGGAGTGGGGCTAGTACTAGTGTCCCCCGAAAGGATCACCATCGAGAAATCATTAAGATTGGGATTCTTAGCCACTAATAGCGAAGCTGAATATGAGGCTCTGCTGATGGGAATGGCCATGGTTCGAAAAATGGGCGAAAAGGCTGTAAAGATCTTCTCGGACTCAAGATTGGTCGTTGGCCAAGTGAAAGGAGAATTTGAAGCGATAGATGAAAGAATGCAGGGGTACTTGAGCCAGGTTAGACACCTGCAGTCAGGGTTCGAATCTTTTAACCTGTTGCATATCCCTAGAAGTAGAAACACACATGTTGATTCCCTAGCCATACTTGCAACCTCCTCGGCACAAAACTTACCCCGAGTCATCCTTGTAGAAGACTTATGCAAGCCTACAGAGGTGAACGAAGGGGGTGGTTCATGTTCACCAAGTCAGGGTGGGGCCTAGCTAGATGAACCCCATAGTACTGTTCTTAAAGGAGGACACCCTACCCGAGGAGAAGTCAGAAGCTGACAAAGTGCGAAGAAAGGCTCCTCGTTTTTAGCTGTCCGAGGACCAAAAATTGTACAAATGCTCCTTTTCTGGGCCATACCTACTATGCATACACCCCATGGTAAAAAAATTACTCCTTGAGGAGTTACACGAAGGGATTACTGGAGGCAGATCTTTGGCACACAAAGCCATCACTCTAGGCTATTGGTGGCCGAATATGCAAAGGGAAGCGCAAGAATATGTAAAGAAGCACGACCAGTGTCAAAGATTCGTGCTGAACATACACCAACCGGGAGGAGTCCTTAATCCACTGTCCAGCCCTTGGCCATTCGCTCAATGGGGCTTAGACATTGTAAGCCCTTTCCTCAAGGCAGCAGGGAACAAGAAGTATCTACTGGTCAACACGGACTACTTCACTAAGTGGGTTGAAGCTGAGCCCTTGGCGAACATTAGGGATGTGGATGCCAAGAAGTTTGTTTGGAAAAAAATTGTCACACGATTCGGAGTCCCTCGTACCCTCATTTCGGACAACGGCTTTCAGTTCGATAACAAATCTTTCAGGAGATACTGCTGCGACTTAATTAATGCAGAAAATAGATTTTATGAATGCAGTAAGTAAATTCGAATATACAGTAAACATGATGTGCAGAGAGCAAATTTTATTAATGTAGAAACAGATTTTATCAATGCAGAAAAACAATTTTGATTATTGTGAAATTCAAACATGAAAAAGCATTCAGATTTGTTGTTTAAATTTAGAAAACACGATTTCAGTAGGTGTTTTATGAGAAAACAGTGAACAACTTTTTAAGTAGTGAATAGAAAATAATGTACGCAGAAAAGAGAGTGAACAATTTTTTAAATAATGCTGAACAAAAAATAATTTTATGCAAAATCGTAGAAATAGTTTTTGCAGAAAACAGTGAACAACTTTTATGAGAAAACAATAAACAGTTTTAATTAATGCAGAAAACAGATTTTATGAATGCAATATGCAAATTTGAATATATAGTAAACATGATATGCAGAGAGAAAATTTTATTAATGTAGAAACAGATTTTATCAATGCAGAAAAACAATTTCGATTATGTGAAATTCAAACATGAAAAAGCATTCAGATTTGTTGTTTGAATTTAGAAAACATGATTTCAATAGGTGTTTTATGAGAAAACATTGAACAATTTTTTAAATAGTGAACAGAAAATAATTTACGCAGAAAAGATAGTGAACAATTTTTTAAATAATGCTGAATAGAAAATAATTTTTTTGCAAAATCGTAGAAATAATTTATGCAGAAAACAGTGAACAATTTTTATGAGAAAACAATGAACAGTTTTAATTAATGCAAAAAAACATATTTTATGAATGCAGTAAGCAGATTCGAATATATAGTAAACATGATGTGCATAACAAATTTTATTAATGTAGAAACAGATTTTATCAATGCAGAAAAACAATTTCGATTATTGTGAAATTCAAACATGAAAAAGCATTCAGATTTGGTGTTTAAATTTAGAAAACACGATTTCAATAGGTGTTTTATGATAAAACAGTGAACAATTTTTTAAATAGTGAACAAAAAATAATTTATGTAGAAAAGAGAGTGAACAATTTTTTAAATAATGCTGAACATAAAATAATTTTATGCAAAATCGTAGAAATAGTTTATGCAGAAAACAGTGAACAATTTTTATGAGAAAACAATGAACATTTTTAATTAATGCAGAAAACAGATTTTATGAATGCAGTAAGCAGATTCGAATATATAGTAAACATGATGTGCAGAGAGCAAATTTTATTATTAATGTAGAAACAGATTTTATCAATGCAGAAAAACAATTTCGATTATTGTGAATTTAAGCATGAAAAAGCATTCAGATTTGACGTTTAAATTTAGAAAACACGATTTCAATAGGCGTTTTAAAAGAAAACAGTGAACAATTTTTTAAATAGTGAGCATAAAATAATTTAAGCAGAAAAGATAGTGAACAATTTTTTAAATAATGCTGAACAGAAAATAATTTTATGCAAAATCGTAGAAATTGTTTTTGCAGAAAACAATGAACAATTTTTATGAGAAAACAATGAACAATTTTAATTAATGTAGAAATTAATTCATATTTTGAAATTAAAATCTCTAAATTTTACGATGCTTCTATTTAAATAAATAAAAACATAAAAAGCTACTTATTTTTATGTTTATGTTTATTTGTTGATTATCCCAAAGAAAAAAAAAAGTTACAAGGTACTCGAGTTTATTAAATTCGAGTACCGTAGAAATATAATAAAAGAGGATTTTATTTATAAAAGGTACTCAAGGCTGGTATACTCGAGTATTGTGTTGCATGGAACTCGAGTTTACCAAGCTCGAGTACCACATAATTTTTTTTATTCTCACAAATTCCAACTCAGCAGTGCCATAGTGGCAGAACTGGTGAGGAACTCGAGTTTTTTAAACTCAAGTACCATTTGGAACTCGAGTTTATGAAACTCGAGTTCTAGAAAAGTGGTATTTCCCTATTTAGTTCCGAAACAGTGATTTTTTGCTACAAATTTCTGAAAATGGTGGTATTTGGCCATTTTCACCGGAGTATTAAAGACATTTATATTTGCATAGAGTACAGTACATTTATATTTGCTTTTTTATGGATATGTTCTCAAGTTCAACTATTACGAAATCACTAATGTGTGAACCATTTGACAGCTTGGTCTTCAATGGAGTCTATTGTGTGTTTATCTTGTGGTTGTTCTCTTTTAAGGTCCGTTTGGTCGAAGGAGTGGAATGGAAAAGTGGGATGATAGAAAATGGAGATCGAGAAAATAGAAAAGTGAGAAGATAGAAGAGATTTAGGGTATGTTTGGTAACTGTTTTTTCCTCTTATTTTCTGTTTTCAAAAACAATTTTCTATTTTTGAGACTAAAAAACTTGTTTGGTAACTCAAAATTGACAGAAAACAACTCAAAACTCAATTTGTGAAGGAAACTGAAAACATGCAAAATGCTATTTTCAATTTCTAATTTTCAGAATCAATGAAAATATGCATTTAATTTAATGAACCTGTCTCATTTAATGAGTTAGCATTAGAATTCAAATCCTAGTAACAACATATTTTAGTATTTTCTTTTTTTTTTCTTCAAAAAACTATTTTTTTAATTTCAACTAACGAAACATGTTTTTTATTTCAAAAATATAAGAAAATTGTTTTTTCCTTATATTCCCCAAAACAAGTTTTAAAAAATAGAAAACAAAAATTGTTACCAAACATAACCTTAGTTTTCTCCCATTTGAGTTTGGTTGGAAGGATGGAAAAGTGGAGGGATAGAAAACTTATTTGTTTGGTTGAGAAGAAAATTGAAAGGATAAAAATTGAAGTTAGTATAAATTTATAGTTATGTCCTTATTAAATAAAACAAAAAATAACACATTTTTTTATTAAAAAAATAGTATAATTGTATTTCAACATTAAAAAAAAATAATAGACAAGAAGTTCAAGAACCCAAAATTATTTTATATAAAAAAAAATTCAACTAACTGTTTGAGAAAAAAAAAAAACATTTTGCACATGCTAAAAGAAAAGAAAAAATTACGTCAAAAAAATGTAAAAAACTTTAGAAATGATAAGCACAAAAAAAATTATAATAATAACAATAAAGTTTTGTACGAAACCAAATTACAAAAGAAATAGAAGAAAAGGACAAAAAGGTTCAAACTTTTTGAACGTTGATCTGGGCAATTTTGTCCAAAATATTGCTAGACATTTTCCTCCTTGTTTTCACTCCAAATTGGAATGATTCAATTTTGGTCAGGCAAGAAAGAAAACTTTCGGTCTTCACTATTTTTCCTCCCTCTTTCCTCTCTCTCAACCAAATACACCAATTACTCATTTTTTTTTCTCCTATATTTTCTATCTACCATGTTTTCAACCCAACCAAACACACCTTTATTGTAGGAGGAAACTTTTTTGATGTATAGAGCAATCAAAGAATTGGTTATTGTGCATATGACAGTAAAATTAATTTCGACAAGGAATCTAAAACTTTTCGACATTACAGCAATATAGGACGCACCCACTAATGTAGGTACACCGTGAAGGAAACAGGGATGGGCCAAGTTAGCTTGTCTTAAGAGTTAAGACATCAAGTTCAAGGCCAAAATTGGGAATTAAGCCCAATTTCTAAACAATATAATTAGTAGGCACAGTTTCAAAAGTATATATTTTACTAACATCTCGAGTCTTAAAGACTCGATTTTGGGCTATAAATCGAGTCTCAAAGACTCGGTTTTTATGGTCTGATCATGTTTGATGTGACATTTTTTCCACGTGGCCTCCACCTGGAAATCGAGTCTTAGAGACTCGATTTATAAGCCAAAAAAAATTTAAGTCTAAGTCTCTCATGTACGCTTATTCCCAGAAATACCCCAAAAAAAATTTACACCTTCTCTTCCTCTCTCCCTACTCTCTGTTTTGTTCTCTCCTTTCTCTGTCTCGATCCATCTCTCTCAAATCGACGTGGAGGGTGTGGGTTTGTGGAGATCAGCGTCTGTGGTGGACATCAGCGTTTGTGGTCAAGGTTAAGGCATGGGTCACAGTGGTTGCTGGGCTGTGGAATCGATGAATCGGTGGTTGGGTTATGGAAATCGGTGACTAGGTTATGGGAATTAGTGGCTGGGTTGTGGGAATCGGTGGCTGGGTTGTGGGAAACGGTGAGTGGGCTGTGTGGGTTTGAGTTTTGGTAGGTCATTAGTTGGTGGAGTCCGATCTGTTTGGTGGAGTCCAGTCTATTTGGCAGTGGTGCCGGTGGTGTTGTTGTTGGATTTTAGGTGGTGGTGGCTGTTGTGCTATGGGTGAGTTTTTTTTTCTCTCTCTCTTTCTCCTCAGATTCTTTCTCTCTCTGATCTGATTTGGGTTTTCAAGTTCAGTTTTTAGTCAAAATAGAAAAACCCAGAAAAATTGTTTCATTGTTGAATAAATAGCGAATGTGTGTTTCTGGGATTGTTGTGCTTCTGGGATTTTTTTTTTTAAAAAATTGGTATTTCTGGGAATGGCTTGTACATGAGAGACTTAGACTAAAAAAAATTTTGGCTTATAAATCGAGTCTTAGAGACTCGATTTCCAGGTGGACGCCACGTGGAAAAGTGCCAACTCAGATCTGATCAGAGCATAAAAATCGAGTTTTTGAGACTCGGTTTATAGGTCCAAAATCGAGTCTTTGAGACTCGAGATGTTACTAAAATATATACTTTTGAAACCGTGCCTACTAATTATATTGTTTGGAAATTGGGCTTAATTCCCAATTTTGGCCTCAAGTTCAAACTTCAAACTACTCTTGATTTGACAAACTCTCATGATAAGTTTAAAGATTTTCTTAAAACTATTCTTGGTTTGACAAAATTTTAAAATAATTTATTTTAAGTAAGTTAAAATATACCTTTCATAAGTGATTTTTTTTTTTTAATTCATAGTTTACATTGTACTATTAATGTAAACTTACATCGTAGATACACAGAATATGTACAATATTTTACACATTTACAAATATGTATAATATTGCAAAAAGTGTACAAATGTGTACAATTTCTTAACAGATTAAATTTCTGGTATAGTTGATAATTTATTATGATATCAAAGCAAGAGGGCTTGATTTTTTACCCTTACTCCATCCCATCTCTCATTTAAAAAAATATTCTCAGATGTTAGGCTCTACTTATTAAGGGAGAGTTTTGGCTCACATGAGTGTTATCCCACATTTTGGGTCCCCACTTACTAGGGATGACTCTAGGTGCAAACTTGAAGGAGTGTTAGAATATTTGATTAGAGGAGGGGGACCACATTCACCCCTTTTGTAATGTCTAAAATACCCCCAAGAAAATATTAAAATCCCAATAATTCTCCTAGTGAAAAAAATTTCCCCTTCTTAGAAGTTAGAACCGTCGATCGGATTCGTCTTCTTCTTTGGAGCGATGCTTTTATCTTGTAATTGAAAAATTGCCCAATTTATTTTTGGAGGGGTAAAGACAATGTTAATTGTTAGAATGATTTTAGTATCACACACTTTTTGCCATAATCCCATGTAGCAAACTATAATTGGTTGTTTGTTACTATTATATAGACCCACAACTTTTTCTCCAATACTCATAAATAACAGTTGTGGCAAAGTTTATGGTACAAAAATCAATCAACCAATATTACATTCTAAAACCATAGACTTCATGTAGGAGAGTATAAGGTTTTGCCCAGGGGCGGCGCTATACTTTGTTCAGGGGGTTCAAATGAACCCCCTGACTTCAAATTTTTTTTTTTATATATATATATAATATTTTTTTTTGTTAGTTTAATACTTAGATTTTTTCTTTAAAATATTATTTTTGCACACCCTGACTTAAATTTTATACACCCTTATTACAAATATTTCCAACTCTAAGAGTAAGAATAAGTGTTTGTAGATTGTAAGTGTCACTCTGTCATAAATTTATATTAGAGTAATGTTACAACAACAAACTATTTTACAATTTTTATAAAATATTGATGTAGCCAACTTCTTATTGGTTTTTATTTAGACCTACCATTAATATCTAGTTTTTCATTTACCAATAATCACTCACCACATCAGCAGTTTGTAAAAAATTTTGTAAAATAGTTTGTATCTCTAGCATTATTCTTTATATTATATGTGTATGAGTGTATCTAATATTGATTGTGTGCATTATTTTTTGTTATAATGTTATTTGTGTAAATAATAATGTGTGTGGAAGTTTGTGTGTACAATATAAATATAAGAGAAATGTTTTGTCACTACTTTCATGGGAAATATAACAATTGCCCTAAGGATATCCGTTAACATGACCCTAAATATAATATAACTTTATATGATTTAGTAATTAGGAAATAAAGAAGGTTTGTTGCATGTGTGTGTATTGTTATCATGTTATAATAATTTTTTGTTATAAAGTCAGAAAAATTCAAGAAAAAAAATTGTAAAGTTAGTGATTGTTCAAGTATTTTATTGGTTAAGTAGACACGTAGTATATTATTTATGTATGAATGAATGTGATTGTGTGCATCAATAATTAATACAATGAGTTGAGTTTATCCATTTAGTTTAAAATATTTTTATAAAAACAAAGACAAATAAATAATAACAACTGCATAAAAATAAAAATGTTAGACAAACTTAATAAAATAAAATGGTCATACCTACCCACAATGACAATTAATACTCATAATGAACTATCATATAACAATTCAAAATTTGAAAACTTGTAGAAAGAAATTGTAAAATTTCAAATTTTTTTTGTCAATAACTCGATATATTCAAGTTCTCTTTTTATTAATTTTTTTTATATAAGTTTTTTAATGACCCCCCTAAACAAAATTCCTGGAGCCGCCACTGGTTTTGCCATATAGCGCATTCCTTGACTTTTTTTTTTTTTTTTACTTAAGCTTCCACCTCAATAAAGTTTGCATTCATATCAAATATTAGTTAATTGAATTAGCCAATGAAGTGGCATATATTAGTTATCTATAATTGTGCATTAATTATTTATATTAAAGGAATTTATATTATTATTTTTATAAATTTTATATAGGAAACTATTTTTATTTGAAATAATAATAATAGATTTAAGGCAAAAATGCAAAACTGACCCTCTAACTTTCACTATTTTTCATTTTAGTCTTCTAACTTTTAGTTTTGTCAATTTAGTCTTCTAACTTTCAATTTTTGTCAATTCAGGGTTCCGTTACAACTCAGTTAATAGCTGCCGTTAAAACTCCTGAAACGACGCCGTTTTGCCTTTTTTTTTTTTTAATTTAGAATTAAAAGAAAATAAGAAAAATCTGAAAAAAAAAATGAAAAAAAAAAAGAAAGAAAAAGAAAAAAGAAAACATGTCCCCTAAAATCAAAACAAAACAAAACAAGGAAGGTGCTTGCAGTTCCAAGAGGAATAGGAAGAAGAGGGAGAAGGATTTTGTTCAATTTGTCTCTGTGTTTGTCTAAATCTCCAATATGTTTTCATTTTCTGCAGGTTTTTCTTAGCAACCAAACACAAAGAAAGGGACAGAGAGAGGGAGCGAAACATAGAAGCCACGAACGGCGAGATCGGTTTTTCTCGGTGGCCGAGCTCGAACTTCGATGATACTGCAGCTCAGTTTAGAGATCCTCTTTCTCCTCTGGTTAAAGCCTGAACCAGTGAACCAGGTTTAGTTTGTCCATTACACACTGCAAATCGTCAAGGCTCAAGATTCTTTTTATCCTTAAAAAAAATTATTTATAAATAACTTAAATAAGCTGAGAGGGGGAATTTGGTAATCAATCTGTGGAATTGTATTTGTGAGAGTAGGAATAATCAGGAATTTAATTGGGTTAGTAGTGGATTCGAACGGTTTTGTCGCCGCTGCAAGAGGCAAAGACGAGAGGGGTTTCGGTGGTGCCGGTGGCTGGGTTCTAAGCGAGGCTCCATACTCTGTCGGTGTGGCCTTCAAGAGTTTGGAGTAGTTTCATCTCGCAAGCTCCTTCGTAAAACTCCATGGAGAGTTGAGTGATGAGTCTGTGAAAAAGAAGTTTTTGAGATTTGGGGGTTTGGGTGCTCTACATGTGCACTGTGTAGTTTTGATTCAGGGGAAGGGGAATGACAACGTGTTGTCGTTCCCCTTAATGTTTTTTTTTTTTTTTTTCAAATTAAAAAAAAAAGAAAAAAAAAAAGCAAAACGGCGTCGTTTCAGGTGTTCTAACGGTAGCCACTAATTGAGTTGTAACGGAGTTCTGAATTGACAAAAATTGAAAGTTAGAGGACTAAATTGACAAAATTGAAAGTTAGAGGACTGAAATGAAAAACGGTGAAAGTTAGAAGGTCAGTTTTGCATTTTTGTCTAGATTTAAAGTATGACAATTTCCCTCAGGTTTAGTAGATTTGACAAAAATTGACACAAAAGCCATCAAAAATTAGATATTTGTGAATTAACTAAACTTAATCTTAACCAGTTCCTCAAAAAATAAATAAATAAACTAAAATTAATCTTAACCATTATATTCTATGTAAATAAAAAGGTTACTAATAAGATAAATAGATTTATTTCTTATATTAATTATTTTAAGGGTACATTAATTATATAATATTACTGAAATTTTGATGTAATTTTTCTAAGATTTTGATGAGAAACAATTGATTTGAAATATTGTATTTCTACTCAAAGTTGGTTGCTTTTGCAACAATTAAAATGAAGTCCAACAAAAGAAAAAATAAATAAATCTAATTACACACAATTAAGAATGTAAAAAAATAATTGAAGGATATTTGTAATTTTATTTTATCAAAACAATACTTGCAGTCTTGAATAGGTATGAAATATGTCTATCTATATCAGTGATTATATCATGCAATTTTCAAATTTGTAAACATATATAGTATGATTAAATCACTACACCACTTTTATTGTCTTTCTATTTTGTCTATAATTACCTTTTTTTATAAGAAAAATTATTGAAAAATTGGAGGAAATTATAATTAGTTAATAATATAGTTATCATAAAGTATTTCAAAATGTACCGCACATCGTATAGGCCAGTTATTCTAAGCATGCATTTGGATTGGGCATTTTTCCCAATCCGTGCATTCTACGTTTTTTAGTGTGTCCTATGAGTACTGTTCACTTTTCCACCAAACTTAGCAAAACACAGATTTCAATGCATTTTTGGGTCCCACAGTATTATTCACACATTTAAAAATTATTTTGCTATAATATTTTCAGCAATAAGTTTTCAGCAAATTAAGCAGTATCTAAACACACCCTAATTGTTATGTTTCATTGTCTAATATTCAATAATCTGGGCATTTAGCGTTTACAAATTACAACACACAATGATGTGTAGACTCTACTATAGTCCACATGCTTAGTTCATTTATGATGTGTAAAAGAATTCAGTATGTACTTTATCATTAGGGAGCCAAATTCTCAGAAGGTCCGTTTTATTGTTGAGACTCGAGAGGATGTGGGAGGTTGAATTTGTATTTTGACAGGATGATTATTTCTTTATATCTTCATTGATCATAATCATTTTGTTGTTAAACTATATAACAGTTCTGTTAATTACTGTTATGATCACAATCCTTTTTGCCAGGTGCAGAGCCAGAAATTTTTGTTTGGGGAGCTAAGTTACAACTCTAATATATTTATCAAGACAACCCCCACATACTCGTATACACACGCTTTTTTATTATACACACACACTTTTTTATTTGATAAGTTATATATATACACACACCAAATAGCAACAAAAAGAGCTTAGTAATTTCAATCAAAATTATGTATGGTGGCGATTTTTCATAAAATAAAATTCATTTTTACTATTTTTATAGTGAAATTCTTTTAAAAAAATTCATTTTCGATACAAATTATCAAATTTTATAGCAAAGTAAGTAAAAAATCTTTCAATTGAACTAATGAAATTTTCAAAAACATGAATGATCCAAAACTTGGAGGAATAAGTTAGGCTTCAAACATATTTGAAGCTATCTTGCCCTAACTCATTATGTAGTAACTAAAGAAACATTCCGTATGTAGTTTTAGTGACATTATTTTTTTAATGAGTCAATGACTTGTTAATTGCCACATAACTGGTTGAAAAAAATATAGATTCAAACATGTTTGGTACCAAACTTTATCAAATATTTAACAGATATAAGAGCATATTTTATAATAAAAAATAGAATTGTGAAAAATAATGTTATATCTCTATAATTATCAAACCAATTTTTTTTTTTTTTTTTAAGAGCATCAGTGGACTAAATCAAATATTTGGGGGGGCCAACTCTTATTTTTGTAGACTAAATTTTGAAAACATTAAAATAATTATATATATATATATATATATATATATATTTCAAAAAATTTCAAAATTTTGGGGGCCACCCTTACACATAGCTACGCGTTTTTGTTATTAAGTGAATTTGTTTTTGAGATTAAATTCTATAAGGACGTGGTGTAAAACTCATGTTTTACCTTTTCAATCCCAACATGCCACATCATCTTATCACATATTTAAGAATAAACTCAATCACACTCAATCAATTCTAATACCCATATATAAATCCAACCAAATTGGGAATCTATCGAGATGTTATTAGGTGTGGTAGGATGTATTGAATTTTAATAAATTTTAAGTAAAATGCTGATGTGACAATCACTTATGGGATGGTGTAAAACATAGGTTTTACACCCCATCCTTATAGAATTTAATCTCTTTGTTTTTATTCACATTCAGTGATTACATATTTACATTGATAAGAAGCTTACTGGAAGAAGTTTTTGCCACAAAAAAAAAAAAAAAAAAAAAAAAAAAATGCACTGCCAAATCATTGAATTGTTTTTTTTTTATTAAATTCAATAAGGACGGGTGTAAACCAAAGGTTTACACTAGCCAATAAGGACATGCCACATCAGACTTTTATTTAAATTCATTGTAAAATCAATACATCTTAATGCATCTAATAACATCTCAACAAATCAAAAGAAAACCTATTTCACGTTTTCCCTAAAATCTCACTCCCTCCTCATCTCCTACCTCTCCAGCCACAATTCTCATCGGGCCTCCGTTTACCGCCGCACTATCTCGCTGGACTTAGGTGATTTGTTCTTGTTCTTAATATTGATGGGACCTACTTCCGCCAGCCACAACCCTCTTACTTTTTCCTTATTTTATTCGTTTCATTGTTTCTATGATGTAGTAAAATCTGGTTTTCCATTACTCACTCACATTGTTGCTTCTTACAGGGTGAAGCCGATTGTCCATTCTACCTCAAAACTGGGAGGTGACTATTTGCCTATTTATGCTCAATTATTATTATTATTATTATTATTTTGGATATATATTTATGCCCAATTGACTTAAGAATTCGTATAGGATAAAAAAAAAGTGTTCTACAGTATATATGCCCAATTGAGTTTTATCCATTAATTGTTAGGTAGTGCGGCGGTGGAAGTAGGCCTGGAGAGGTAGTGCGACCACAAACGGAGGCCTAGCGACGATTGTGGCTAGAGAGGCAGGAGTTGAGAAGGGAGTGAGATTTTAGGGAAAACGTGAAATACGTTTTCTTTTGGTTTGTTGAGATGTTATTAGGTGCATTAGGATGTATTGATTTTACAATGAGTGTAAGTAAAAGTCTAATGTGACATGTCATTGGCTGGTGTAAACCAAAGGGTTTACACCCTGTCCTTATTAATTTAATATCTTTTTTTTTTTTTTTTATTAGGGGAATTTTTAGGATTTTAATATTTACATGGTCTATATTAGACATTACACAATGGAATAAGAAAATTCCGTTAGGATTTAACTGAAAGAGTAATGAAATTGGAGTATTTGCTCATTTCTTAAACATAGAGGAAAACTGTCTAGTTTCAATGTTTGGGAGTGAAAATTGTGAACTAAGGGGAAAATTGCATTTTTTTTGTCCAATTAAATAAATTTTACAACAATATTTGTTCTTGATTTCTATGATTTAAAAAAAAAAAAAAAATTTGTGTGTTTTTAATTTTGAAAATGATGAGATGAGTTACGGAAGTTTAACTAGAGATAATTTTAAGTGGATAAAGTGAATTTTTAAATCATGAATATGTATTTGTAACATTAGATAATGTGTGGGTGTGTCATTAAAGATTAAAAATAGAACCTCATGCCCTATTATGGGGTAAGAAAATTATGCGTCATGAAAATCAAAGGGGGAGAGAGAGAGAGAGTACAGCAATCCTCCGACAAAAGAGGTATGGTATAAAAGTCCAATTTCTTCACCTAACGCTATCGGCCAACGCTTTTTCAATAAGGAAAGCCTCCCCCCACTTCACCTTGAAATTTCAGTAAGTCCAATTTCATCCTCCAATCTAGGTCTTTCTTCTACTCAGATTTTGCTTCCAAATTCCAATGCCTTCTTGGGATTCTTCTAGTATCCACTCATTGTGGGGTCTCTTCTACCTAGATTTTGCTTCCAAATTCCAAATCCCTCTTGGAATTCTTCTAGCATCCACCGATTTGAAACGATAAACAATGGTTTTGATGGTGAAGAAATTCCCATTTGACTGAATAAGCTTTTAAAACCATGTCTGTTCTTGATTTTTACACAATACTAATCTTATGATCTTGATTTTTTTTTTTTTTTTTTAAATGGTTGTAACTATAAAAATGTAACGGAGATGACTTCAGATAAGTAAATAAAGTGAACTTTTTTAAATTTAAGCAATATCAAAATAACTCATAATTAATTCAAAAAGAAAAAACACAAAAGGTCTTCATAGTGTCAATTTGCACATGCAAGATTTGACTTTTGGATTAATGTAATTGCATGCCTCCTATAGGAAATTTAAACCTTTTACAACACCCAAAGTGTCCTTTTAGGTTTTACCATTTTGCAATTATTGTTTCGACTCTCCTATTTACATTTCTTGTATATATAATCTCAACACTTTACATGAGGTGTCCATGTTTTTGAAGGATATTACCCGTTTTAAGACACTGACACATAATGTGTAGGAAAGGTATACAAATTGAATGTCTTCAAAAAAAATAAAATGTTAAAATGAAAATTATACTCTTTAAATTTGATTGAAATTCATTTTAATCCTCTAACTTTACTTTCGTTCAATTGAGATTTTTAAGATTTAAATTTATTCAATTCAATCATTCCATCCAATTGCATTAAAAAATATTTTTCTCACATGAAAATAAACTATAAAAATATTTATAGATTTTTTACGTGATTTTTTTTCAAATAATCTTTTTTATTAGTTAAATGCATACTTAGCAGGAATTTTTTAATAGAATTGGAAAAAAATGCCTAAATTGAACAAATTTAAAACGTAGACAACTCAATTAAATAAAAGTAAAATTAGAGGATTAAAATGAATTTTAGTCATATTTAGAGGATTCAATTTACATTTTAACCAAAAAAAAAAAAAAAAAAGTGTGTGACATTGACAATCAAAGTCCTTTTTGGTAAACAATTACAATAGGACATATCTACTATCGTGAAAAAAAAAATTATAAACAATTGTATGTCCTTTAACTTATTACTGTAGTATCAATCATGATTGTCGGTATGGTTTGTAACAGTTGTCAACTCACTAATAAGATGTTGGCACATCAACAGAGGAATATGTGTTAGTAACACTTAGGAAGTTAGGATCCTCTCAATCTCACAATTCTCACTTGAAGTAGTGAGCATCCATTTTACCTCTAAGATTGTATTTTCAAGATATAACAATCTATAGAGTGTCAAATGAAATTTTAAATGGCGTGTCATTGGTTAGATTTCAAATGAAGAGGATAGAATGTTCTACCAATTTTACTTTTAAAAACTTACAAATTGATATAGCAATTAATTATTAGTGCCACATCTAAAATATTATAAATTAGTTTCTTAATTATTTATTTATTTTGTTTTTAAAAATTGACACATGTTTTTGTAAGGGTTATAAAATAAAAGTTATAGTGTCCCTAACATCATTTGATGACTCAAGACAATGACTTTCTTTTATTAAAAAAAAAAAAAAAAAAAACTAGTAATATGCCTATACAATGCACGACCTAATTAAATTTTAGTTATGAATTGTAGGGATATTGGGCCCAGAAGTTCATTATCTATTTGTACATTGGGCCTATGGCCCAAGCCGAGGACGAGGTTTTGTCTGAGGATGAGGAATCTTTGTCAGAAGGGACTGTGTTAATAAATGAATAAGTTAGTTTTGGCCATAATGGCTCAATGGGATGAGTCGAGGATATATGTCTCCTTGGCCGACCAAGGCTGAGGTCCGAATAGGTAGTCTGTCAACTAAGGTAACATTCTAGGAGGTTCCGTTGGTGCAGATAAGCATTGTAAAGACACCAGACAGGGAGGAGTCCCAGAATATCTAAAGATAAAGCTGCTGCCTCCGCATTAAATGCACCACAACTAACTCTCTAGCCGCATTAATGTGGAAGTGATACCTGAACAGTGAATTTAAGCCCTACAGCTACTATATGAAGACCTATGGGAGGTGTTGATGGGACAAGTATCAACACCAACCATCTAGCATGCATGTGGAAGGTGGAGATGAAAAGGAAAGAAAGTATAAAAGAAGAAGGGAAGCAACGGGGGAGAGGGAGAGAAATTCAAGAGAAAAACATCGTAGCATTCAGGAACCAAATTTGTAATCGGACTTAAGAACAATATATAAGACTAGACCTTTTCAGACCTTACCAAGGACGATTTTCCTTCAACCCAAACCTTTTTCTTTCCATTCTCTTATCATCTGAACCCATTCTAACGTTTGTTTGATTAACTAAAGCCCAGTTTTCCAACCAATTCTCTACAAATTCATTATTTTGGGCTTTTTGGGCCTAAGTCCATCCACGTGTTGGGCTAGGAATTCAAATCTAGTCCTCACAATTGGTGCCGTCTGTGGGGATTACTGGTGTTATAGTGAATCCAACTTTCAATGATGGTAGGGTCAGATCCACACTAGGCAGAGTCTATGGGATCTCAGCGTCAAGATCACTTCCGTAATCTTGAACGACAAAGAGACCAGGAGGGAATTGTACATACTACCCATACCAGTAAAATCCAAGCTCGGGGTAAAAGCCACATCTCTTAGGAGGAGAATGTCAGAAACATGCAAAAGGAGATTGATCACTTGAAGAGAAGCTTGCGCCATAAACGGCGAAAGCGAGCTCCATCCAATTCTAACTTCTCCTCTAGTGAAGAGGATGGTAGCTATAGGCGCAAATCGAGGACTCCCCCTAGCGAGTCTTTCTCATATGAAGAAGACTATCATCATGAGTGTAGAAACAGAAATTTCTCCTCGGTCGGCCTGGGAAACGACGCTATGAGTAAGGCACTCAACCAGATTTCTAGGTCACCTTTCACGCGCTGGATTGAGGGAGGGAGACCTCCTCGGCAATTTTTGCAGTCCACGTTCACCATGTATAATGGTAGAACAGACCATGTGGAGCATGTTAGCCACTTCAATCAAAGGATGGCCGTACACTCCAAGAACAAGCCTTTGATGTGCAAGGTATTCCCATCCAGTTTGGGGCCCGTGGCGATGAGGTGGTTTGATAGTCTAAGGGCAAGTTCCATTGATTCCTTCAAGGAACTCACCCAAGCGTTTGGATCTCGCTTTATCACGTGTCGCAGGGTTCCTCGGCCTTTAGCTTCCTTGTTGTCTTTATCCATGAGAGAAGGAGAAACCTTGAAGACATATTCAGACAGATACTGGGAAATGTTTAACGAGATAGATGGTGATTTTGACGATGTAGCCATTATCACTTTCAAGCTCGGCCTACCTGCTGAGCATGGCTTAAGGAAGTCTTTGACTGGGAAACCGGTTACCAGTATACGCCAACTCATGGATCAAATTGACAAGTACAAGAAGGTTGAGGAGGACTAACAGCAAGAAAAGGGAAAGGGCAAGGTTATCCCTCAAGAGAGGAGGGATTTCAGGCTGGACCGCTACAACAATAATAGACACCGAAGGGATTTTGCTAGGCAATCTGAGCCTGCAGCTCCTCAAGTGGTAAGCACTATATTCAGAGAACCGGTGCATCAAGTTTTAGAAAAGATCAAGAATGAGCCATACTTCAAATGACTGAACAAGATGAGTGGAGACCCTTTGAGGCGCAATCAAAGCCTTTATTGCCAATACCACCAGGAGCAGGGGCATACCACCAAGGACTACCGAACATTGTGGAACCATCTGGAGCAACTGGTCAAAGAGGGGTGATTGTAGCATCTTTTGTACCACCCCAACGGGCAAGGAGACCAATCAAGGTCTGGGGTTTAGAGGAATGCTTCTTCAAGGCCCCTAATAGGCATAATCAATGTTATCTTTGCTGCACCTGGGAGGACTGGTTCACAACCCTCTAGGATGATGTCTGTAGCTCGGCTACCAGCCGAGGACACTAATTCTGGGCCGAAGAGGGCCAAAGTAGAAATTCGACCGGCGTTGAGTTTCTCAAATGAAGACAAGGTAGGAACCATCCAACCACATGATGATACTTTGGTGGTAACCCTCAGAATATGAGGGTATGATATGAAGAGGGTGATGGTGGATTAGGGTAGCGGTGCGGAGATTATGTACCTTGATTTGTACAGGGGGCTGAACTTAAAGCCCGAGGACCTGATAGCCTATGATTCACATTTGGTAAGTTTTGATGGAAAAGTTGTCATTCCGAATGGTCAGATTAGGTTGCCCATGCAAGCAGGTTCAGAAGTGGTTGAAGTAGATTTCATTGTGGTGAATGCCTTTTCTCCCTACACGGCTATAGTTGCTAGACCCTGGCTTCATGCCCTGGGGGCTGTCTCTTTAACTCTGCATCAGAAGGTGAAGTATTCGTCAGGAGACCGGATCGAGGAGTTGGTGGGAAACCAATCCATGGCTAGACAGTGCCTTGTGTCTGCGATTTTGCATCAGTTAGCAGATGAGTCTTCGGCCTCGGTTAAGGAAGGCTTATAGCAATCAAAGTCTCTGAAATTACCTGCGAAGGGGCCAGCCGAGGAAGCCAAATGTGAAAATTTAGAGAAATTTGCCGTAGGTGATGATTCGTAGAAATTTTTTCAAGTTAGAGCTTAGCTACCGCCTCAGGAGAAAGAGGAGTTGGTGGAATTTCTCAAGAGGAATGTTGATGTATTCGCTTGGAATGCTTACAAAGCTCCAGGGGTGGATTCAGGCTTCATCTTCCATCATCTGAATGTCAGTCTATCTGCCATCCCCAGGAAGCAACCACCTCGGCGTTCATCCAAAGAACACTCTGATGCTATCAAGGACGAAGTGATAAAGCTTAAGCATGCTGGGGCTATTAAAGAGGTCTTTTACCCTGAATGGCTAGCTAACACAGTAGTGGTGACAAAGAAGACTGGGAAGTAGCGCATGTGTGTAGATTTTACGGACTTAAACAAAGCTTGCCCAAAGGACCCTTTCCCTATGCCTCGGATTGACCAGGTGGTGGACGCAACTGTGGGCCATCCTCAGATAAGCTTTTTGGATGCCTTTCAAGGGTACCGTTAGATACCTTTAGCTTTGGACAACCAAGAGAGGACAGCTTTTGTCACTTTTATTGGAAATTACCATTACAAGGTGATGCCCTTTGGTTTAAAGAATACAGGGGCTACCTATCAAAGGATGATGACTAAGATGTTTGAGTCGCAGTTAGGGAAAAACATCGAGATTTATATCGATGATATGGTGGTAAAGAGCAAGGTAGAGTCCAATCATGTTAATGACCTCGGAAGTATCTTTGATATCTTGAGGAGACGCAAACTACGGCTTAATGCTTCCAAGTGTTCTTTTGGTGTCGGGTCAAGGAAGTTCTTAGGCTATATGGTCACACACCGTGGAATTGAAGTCAATCCCGCTCAGATTAAGGCGGTCAACAATCTGCAACCACCTCAGAATCCCAAAGAGGTCTAGAAGCTTACAGGGATGATCGCAACTCTAAACCGATTCATCTCTCGGTCAGCAGATATGTGTAGACCTTTCTTTCAATTGTTGAACAAGTGGAAGGGATTTGAGTGGACTGAGGAGTGTGTCTTGGCCTTCCAGCAGTTGAAAGAGTACCTGTCTCGGCCATTCATCATGTCTAGACCCGAGGTGGATGAGGTTTTGTTTGCCTACATCGTAGTGGCCTCCCATGTGGTGAGTTTGGTACTTATACGGGTTGATAATGGCGTTCAGAGGCTGGTGTACTATGTGAGTAAGTCCCTACATAAGGCCGAGGTTGATTACTTACCATTAGAGAGGGCCATTCTGGCTATGGTGCATGCTACGCGTAAGCTTCTCCACTATTTTCAGTCACATAAGGTTATTGTCCTAACCCAACTCCCACTCAGATCTCTACTTCGAAGTGCTGATTACACATGGAGAATTGCGAAGTGGGGCATAATTCTAGGGGCTTTTGATATCAAATACATGCCTCGCACCTATGTGAAGGGTCAAGTCCTTGCCAACCTGGTAGCCGAGTTTACTGAAACCCCAGTAGAAGAGAGGGTAGAGCAGCAGAACATGGATGAAAAATCAGTTGGTGTAATCTCCGTACAAGAACTTTTAGCTTGGAAGGTCTACGTTGATGGTGCAACGAATCATAGAGGATTTGGTGTGGGGCTAGTCTGATATCTCCAGAAAGGATCATGATTGAGAAATTCTTAAGATTGGGCTTCTCGGCCATAAACAATGAAGCTGAATACGAAGCTCTGCTAAAAGGGATGATTATAGTTCAAAAAATGGGGGGAAAGGCAGTGGAGTTGTTCTTTGATTCAAGGCTGATTGTGGGCCAAGTCTAAGGAGAGTTGGAAGCCAGAGATCCCAGAATTCAAGAATACTTGAACCAGGTTAGACATTTACAGTCTGGGTTTGACTCTTTTAAATTATGACAAGTCCCTAGAAGTAAAAATACACATGCGGACTCTCTTGCAACATTGGCAACCTCCTCGGCATAAAGTTTACCTCAGGTGATCCTCGTAGAGGACTTATGTAAACCTACCGAGGCAAGAAGAACTGTGGTTCATGTTCATCAGATAACGGTGGGTCCTAACTGGATGGATTCTATTGTATTGTTCCTCAAGGAAGATGTTTTGCCTGAGGATAAGTCTGAGGCTGACAAAGTACAAAGAAAGGCTCCTCGGTTTTAGCTATCCGAGGACCAAAAGTTGTATAAGAGATCCTTTTCTGGCCCATATTTGCTGTGTGTACACCCAGAAGTAGTTGAATTAATCTTGAAAGAATTGCATGAAGGGATTTATGAAAGCCACACGAGGGGGGGGGGCAGATCTTTATCACATAGGGCCCTTACACAAGGCTACTGGTGGCCGAATATGCAGAAAGAAGCTCAAGACTATGCAAAGAAGTGTGACCAGTGCCAGAGGTTTGCCCCAAGCATTCACCAACCTGGGGGATTCCTTAATCCTTTGTCCAGCTCTTGGCCTTTCGCTCAATGGGGCTTGGATATTGTAGGCCATTTCCCTAAGGCAGCAGGGAATAAGAGGTATTTGTTGGTCGGTGCAGACTACTTCACCAAGTGGGTTGAAGCTGAATCACTGGTAAACATCAGGGATGTGGATGCCAAACGATTTGTCTGGAAAAATATTATCACATAGTTTGAGATTCCTCATACCCTCATCTCGGACAACAGACTCCAGTTTGACAGTAAAGCCTGTAGGAAATACTACGGTGATCTGGGAATAAAGAACAGGTATTCTACTCCGGCCTATCCACAAGGGAATGGACAGGCCGAGGCTATCAATAAGGTCATAATGAGTGGACTTAAAAAGAGGTTGGATGACGCAAAGGGAAATGGATGGAAGAATTACCACACGTTCTTTGGACATACCGGACTACTCCTTGTAAGTCCAATGGGGAAACCCCATTTTCAATGACTTATGGGGCTGAGGCTGTTATCCCGTTGGAAACTGGTTTCCCCACATTGAGAACAAGTTCTTTCAGTCCGAGCAGCAACGATGGGCAATTGGAGAAAAGCTTAGACTTAATTGGAGAGCGTAGAGAAAATGCCATGGTCCAATTGGCCTATTATCAATACAAGCTCAAGTAGGGATATGATGCCAACGTAAGGATAAGGCCACTAACAGTTGGAGACTTGGTTTTATGAAAATTTTTAGGAACTGCAAAGAACTCGGCCTGGGGAAAATTGTGGCCCAATTAGGAAAGGCCATATCGTATCACATCGGTAGTCGAAATAGGTGCCTATTATCTTGAAGATTTAGAGGAAAAAGTTGTACCACATCCCTGGAATGTACATAATCTTAGAAGATATTATTATTAATGAAGGTTTTCTTCACCCTATTTGGGTTTGTTATATTACACGTCATGCATCTCTACTATCAATCTAAGTATCAAACAGAACATTGGTCATGTCTGGCTCCTCGAACCACATACCTTGGGTAAATTGATACGTTAAGTTATTTTTCTAAGTATTAAACAGAACCTTAGCTATGCATGGTTCCTCGGACCATCTGCTTTGGGTAAATTAATACTTCCTAGCATCAATCTAAGTATCAAACAGAACCTTGGTCATGCCTAGCTCCTCAGACCACATACCTTGGGTAAATTGATACGGTAAATTATTTTTCTAAGTATTAAATAGAATCTTAGCTATGCCTGGTTCCTGGGACCATCTGCTTTGGGTAAATTAATACTTCTTGGCATCAATCTAAGTATCAAACAGAACCTTGGTCATGCCTGGCTCGTCGGACCACATACCTTGGGTAAATTGATACGTTAAGTTATTTTTCTAAGTATTAAACAGAACCTTAGCTATGCCTGGTTCCTCAGACCACCTGCTTTGGGTAAATTAATACTTCCTGGCATCAATCTAAATATCAAACAGAACCTTGGTCATGCCTGAATCCTCGGACCACATATCTTGGGTAAGTTGATACGTTAAGTTATTTTTCTAAGTATTAAACATAACCTTAGCTATGCCTAGTTCCTCAGACTATCTGCTTTGGGTAAATTAATACTTCCTGGCATCAATCTAGGTATCAAACAGAACCTAAACTATGCCTGGACCCTCAGACCGCATGCTTCGGGTATAATCGCTCCAAACAACAATGATTTTCACTGCAACAAGAGTTCCAAATGGATGCTTATGAGCATCACTTAAAGCATTTACAGACATACCTGTGTTTGTGTAAAGGTTAACTATCCCTTTGACCCTAGGAACTTGTTGATGAGTAAGGCACGAAGTAATTTTAAACCTATATGTGTGTTGCAATACTGTTTATGTTCTTGAAATTAAGATTATGCTTTGCTGAGATGATTAACTTAGTAAATTTCACCTGCTTTTGCTGCTGATCATATGAAACAGGACAATTTATCTGTTACTCAAGTAGATTAGTGAGAGAAGTGTTACCTCACTATTACTTTTATTATGTGTTTGCTAAAATAGAAATCATATCAAACTTCAGTATGTGAATCATAGGAAGAAAGAAAATACCCATAACTTTCATTAATAAAAGCCTTAAAATAAGGCAGATCAAGTACAAAAAGGCAAGTTGATTACAAACTGGGAAAAAAAATAAAAATAAAAAAAAATAAAAATAAAAGAGAAAGAAGGGCAACCTATTTCTTCATTTTTATTACAAGTTTTTCTTTTGAATCCTTGGGAGGTTGGGTATTGGCTGTTGTGGTGGACACTTTGGCTTTGTCTTTAGGATCCTCTTTTGGCGGTATGGAGAGGGTTTCCAACACCAACTCCATGCTTTGAGAAGTTTCTTTTTCCTTAAAGAGATCCTTTGGAGCCATTGGAGGTAGGTCAGAGACTTGGACTACTTCCTTATTGACATCCCCTATCTTTGTAGTAACCTCGACCTGCTCTGCCCCCTCTGAAGAAGTGTCGGCTGCAAGAGGAGCTTTGGGTGGGCTGCCTTGAATTTCACCTGCCTCCAAGGACACTGGGTCGGCCTTGGAGTCTGCAGAACTTGGAAGGCGTATGGCTGGGGGGTAGTAGACACTTTCTGCCTTCTTAAGCACGAAAGAAGCCTCAACCCCGGCTTGGTTGAGGGCTTCACCCCATGTTAGGGCACAGTAAGTTCTACATATAGCAAGGACCTCGGCCCTAAGGGCGTCCTCGGTCTCAGCCACCCCAACTTCGTATCCATGTTGCTCAGCTTCATCCTTGGCCTTCTCTGCCTTATCCTTGGCCTTCTTGGCTAGAGCTTTGGCCTTCTCGACTTCCTCCAGTTTTTTCTTCAAGGCAATAATTTGTTCCTTGGAGGCAGTCAGTTGGTCCTCAGCATTGCGGAGAAGTAGCCGCTGGCACTCGACCTGCTTCTCAGCGTTATCTAAGGCGGCCGTGGCAAATTTTCTTTCCTTTTCTTCCTCGGCCAGCTTAGCCTTTAGGTCCTTGTTGCTTTTTTCAGCTACGTGGAAAGCATCCACAGCTGCTATTCTCCTCCCCTCTTCCTCCTTCATCCTTCGATGGGAATGGTTCACCATCTCCTCAGCCCTGTAGGTGGCTTGGATGGCCTGAAAGGGAAAGGAACACAGTTAAAAAAAAAAAAAAAAAAAAATCATTTCAAAACCTGCTTACCATAGCCAAGGCCCTCTTCAGTTTGAGGAAAACTTCATGCTGCCTTAGAGACCTGAGGTCAGTCATATCCTTAGGAAGAAGTAGGGATTGTTCCATAGCGTTTGCTACATACCCAGCTGTGCCCGGCTGGAAATCTCAGGTAGAGGCATCACTAAGTAAGGGAGCCCCATCCAATTCCATACGAGGGGCCCAAACTGGGACTGCGGCTGCGTGGTCATCCCTCCGCTCCTCCTTGGTGGCCAACCTCGTCTGTAGGCCTCTTGTTGACACCCCATTCTGCAACCCGCATTTAACCTCATATGGAGGGTAAAAGGGTAATTTCACCTTGGGAATATGCATCTTGATTTTGGTCACTAGATCCTTTTCACCAAAATGATCTTGATGTTGTAATGATCAAATCGACTAGTCATAAGCCCTAATCGGATCATCAGATTGAAAGTTATCATTGGACCTCTCTGAAGCACGTCCAAATTCAAATCCATCAAACCTCTAGGAAGCATGTCCAAACTTCAAACCATCGAACCTCTGGGAAGCACGTCTAAATTTCAAATCCACGGACCTCTGGGAAGCACGTCCAAAACTTCAAATCCATCGGACCTCTGGGAAGCATGTCCAAAATTCAAGATCACGACTGAAATCCTCATTTTGTCGTGACCACTGGTAAGCATGTCTTGTACTCATTTCTTTTCCCAAAAAAAAAAACAAAAAAAACAAAAAAAACAAAAAAAACAAAAAAAAACAAAAAAAACAAAAAAAAAAGAACAAAAAAACAAAAAAAAGGCTGCATGTATGAATTACGTTTGGACCTGATCCTCTCACCAAGAGATATGTAGGAAATCTCCCCAAAGATTCGGTCCATATTGATCCACAACATGACCGTCTACATTTTTATCTACATGCATCATATATTCACCACGGTTAAATACTGATTGCAAAGTTAGGGGTCTCTTTCATACATTGACATTCACTTTTCAAGCTCTGCCAATGAGGGGCATTCTGTTGACACCCCATTTTGCAACCTGCATTTCACCTCACATGAAGGGTAAAAGGGTAATTTCACCTTGGGAATATGCATCTTGATTTTGGTCACTAGATCCTTTTCACCAAAATGATCTTGATGTTGTAATGATCAAATCTACTAGTCATAAGCCCTAATCGAACCATCAAATTGAAAGTTATCATCAAATCAAGTTTTAATGGCTAAGATACGCTATCACAAATTGAGTCTGACTATATGTGATTATGAACAATTGATTCCAATTGGTTATAATTATAATCAATTTGAGATTAATAATGTGTCATAATTTGATTGGTTAAGACTGCATTTTATGGTGAGGTTGCATATACCTAATTAATTAGATAGTTAAACATTAATTATTCAATGAGTAATTTGTGCAATTATCTTTTAATTAGAGTAAATTTGGAACCAATTAAGTTTGAAATGGGTGTGATTGGAGCCATTTAATGTTAATTGGGAGCTAATTTGGGACCTATTAATGTTAATTGTGCTGAAACCATTTTCTAACAAATGACCTCTGCTCACCATTTGATCAATATCTCTCAAAATATTTTGAATCTGTGAATGAGGTTAATTTTCTCAGAAACTAGACATCCAGGACTTCAATTTGAGCATAAAAATGAGACAATTCCGATCAGAATTGAGTCAGATATGATTTTTTGAAATTGGCTCTACAGACTGTTACAGTAGTTACGGGAAAACTGAATTTTGGTTTACTCCTCACTCCCACCAATCTTTCCATTTAATGCACCAGATTTTCTTCAAGGCTAAAATGAGGTCTAGGTTCATGATTCTTTGTCAACCCTTATTAAATGGTCTTCCATTCATATTTCTTTCATCACTTCTATATAAACTCTCATTTTCCTTCATTTCAAAACACACAAAAAACCCCCTCTCTTGAGTTCTAGGAAGTTGAGTAGTGTTGTCACATCTTGGTCTTCTTGAGACTCAAGGTACTAAGTGAGACTTACTCTTCCTCTCTTAACTCTTCTTTTCCTCCACCTTTAGGACCTCCCTCAAGAGTCTCATCTTCCACCATATAGATCTTGCATGAAAGTATAATCATTTTCCCTAATTGTTTTTTATGTTGCCATGATGAGAGTTTAAGATTAAAGCATGATAATAACCATTTAAATTCCTTTGAATATGTTTGAATGTTCTTAATTGTTCTTATATGTTCTTCACATGTTCTTGGTTGTTCATCACATGTTCATGCATAACACTAGTTTCGATCTCAAATCCACATCAAAAACATGAAAATTTTGTTTGTTTAATAATTCTTTTAAATTCTTGAATCTAGGATATCACCATCCACACACATTCACTAGAATTTATTTTTTCAATCTAAATCAAATGCATAAAAAATTGAATTAGGGTTTATCACATGCACACACTTTAAATTCAACATGCAAATTGATTGATAACATATTGGATGATATGATATGAATGTTGGCCACCATAGTCTAGAAGACCGGTTTCACCGGGCAAGGTAAGTGCCTAACACCTTCCCACCTTGTAACATAGCCTCCGAGCTTAGATCAAGGGTTAGTAGATCAAATGCTTATCCATATAGTTTTCGATTTTTAGATTATAACTAGGAAATAAAGCCATGTACTTTATCTTAGATTGTATCTAGGACCAAAGCCATGTAATTTTCCTATGATCAATATAAATTCAATTGAAAATTAATAAAATGAGGAATTTTTCAATTTTGGTTTTCTTATTTATCTCAATAATTAAATAAGTGGCGACTCCATTGTAAAACCCTTAATCTAAAGGGGAAAATATAACTAGTCGAACCTCCATTTTGAGAGGCAATAACACAACTTCATCCATTTACATGGGTTTGGCCCAACATCCTATAAAAACGGGCCAGGGGCGCGGTCTCTCACAGTGGCGACTCCGCTGGGGATATTGAGGGCTAAGTTTCAATTAGGTTATGGTGGCCAACCATGTCATTGTTTGTTTATTACTTTTTTGTATATGATATGTCTAATATGTCATTATATTTGCATGTCATGCATCATTTGCTTGAATGAAATTTATTTTATTTGTGTGCTAGCCCGGAAGCCCGATAGTATTAGTCGTGGATTGTGGTCTTCCTAAGACTTACATACCCAGCGGTGAACCTACCACCCACCGCGATAAGGATTATCATGGTTATGCCATGGTGGTTCATAGGGACAAACTGTACCGTTCGGACCAACGCAGTGCTCCTGGCATCATAAGTGGGGAGGTACGACATCCTAGCTTGTAGGGACCTTTAACCTACCTTTTACCCATGTTGTAATGACCCATAAAACCTACCTTTAGGTCGGTCTATATTAATTGCATTGCATTATGCATGTGTTTGGCCGTTGTTTGAACCATGATGAGCCCAAGTCCAACGCTTGAGCCCATCATTATTGTTTGAACCTTGTATGCTAGGAATGAACTCAAGCCCAAAAGCCTATGATTCAATTGTACTTGGCATGAAGCCCAATTTGTTTCTTGAATGAGTCTGAGCCCAACACTTGAGCCCATCAAAGGTGTATACACATGATCAACATCAAAGGCCAAAAGCTCACAAGATGCATGCCTTCCATGTGTAAGCCCAAGCCATTTCAAGCAAATACCAAAAGATCATAATCAAGATTCAAGCCTTCCAAGTGCAAGCCCAAGCCATTTCATCATAATCAAGGTTCAAGCATACCCAGTCTCAAGCATCCTAAATGGACCAAGAAGAAGCAAGTGACCCAACTTTGCCTCACTCCACATTTGGTTTGCAACATCATGGTTAAGCTTAAAGTTTGTTTGTTTATTCCATGTTTCTATATTTCTTTGAATTCTAAAAATCCATGTAGCATTTGATGTACTTTGTCCATGTATATATTTTAAAAAAATTCCAAAAAAAATAAATAAAGATTCCCAAATCTTTCCAAAAAAAAAAAAAGAAGAAGAAGAAAAAGAAAAAAATTCAAATGAGAAAGTGTTTGGACTAGGGGCATTGGGCCTTTGAGTCATTTAAAAAAAAATCTTTGAACTAGAACCATTGAACTTCCTAGTGACTTTTTCAAAAAGACCCAATTTTTTCTTTCAACATTTAAAAAAAAAGAAAAAGAAGAAGAAGTCTCATTTTCAAAATGGTACATGAGGATCCCTTGAACAAAACTTTTTCTAAATCTTGATGTTTAAAGGCTTGAGCAATCAACTTGTTCCAAGGAATGATTAATTTCATTTGATCCATGTGAAGACTTTTGCTACTTGACTTAGAATATAAAAAGAAATGGTCTTAAAAGGCAATAAAAAAGAATCCATGCACTTGATCCAATTTTCAAAAGTCTTTTGTTTCACATCATTAGAGCATTCATACTTTTTCTTTTAAGATGAATTTATTAAAAGAGCTTGAATCACTGTGCCTACAAGCAAGCATTACTAGTGATAGGAGGCCATCTTTGGTTAAACCAAGATTTTCCCTAATACCTAGAACGATCATTATCCATTGCTAGCCCATTTGAACCTTTAAACACTTAGCCTCTTTTTCGCATGAACCCACTAAAATCTAAACCTAGGGTGGGAAAAACCAAAGTATGCATGCTTTAATCTCATGTTGAGGAGGAGTCAACCTTGAAGCTTTGAAGCTAATTGATAAATCTCTCCTAAAAGACATGAAAGACAAGTGGAGAATTCATTAGGCTAAAGAAAAGAGATCATCAAAGAAAAATGAGGTTTCACACAATCAAGGAAAGAGGAATGAAATTCCATCAATGTGAAAAAAAAAAAAAAAAAAGTGTCCGTAAAGTTGAAGAGCCTAAAATTTATCGTGCCAAGAGGAATACAAGATTCATCTAAAAGAGAGTTCATCAAAAAAGGAAAAGATTCATCAAGCATAGAAATGTGCAAGCGCATCGAGGCAAGAAAGATGTATAGAGAGTGCATCAAAATAACTTAAGCTGAGAAAAACAAGGGAGGCAAAAGATCCCCAAAAATTTCATTCAATCAAGAAATAAAAGACGGCAAAAAAAAAAAAAAAAAAAAAAAATGCCCGCTAGGCTGAAAACCCAAAAGGGCAGTCTAGGCAAAAGCTAGAGCCCAAAGAAAAAAAAAAATAGAAAATCCTAGCAAATTGAAAACTTGAAGATGTAACCTAAAAAGAAAATGATTTTACAAGATGAAAGTCTAGAGGTATGATTCAAGGGAATTAGCATAAAAACAAATATTGATACAAGTGATCAATGAAGACTAGTGAGAAGATGGCAAAGAAGAAATGGGAAAACTCCTCCAATACTTGATTTTTGAATAATGCATACTTGGGGGAACACAATAAGGAATTTTGAGCCTTTTTGTATCATTCATTTCATAACCTGAACCCGGCCTACATTACAACCCATGAATAAGACCTCTTTGAAGTCTTGCTAATTGTAGGCGCATCTTAAACTCTAATAATATTTTTCTCTTGAATTAAAAAGGAAAAGTGCTTAAAATTGTCAAACCCCACAAGATGATATGTCCAAGGACAAAATTTCTCAAATTCTCAAATCTTCAAAATGACTTAAAAGAACTTTCAAACCTGGAGCACTCTCCTTGTTTGCACCCAACAATGTGATTCATTTCATTTCTTGATTGCCTTTGGAGACTTAATCTGATGATGTTCAAAAGGATGAAGCAAATTTGATTGCATGAGTTTAATGATCTTGATCCTTCCTAATCAAAGAGATTTGTTTGATTCTTAAACACTTTGATTTGCCAAAATAGTTGTTCAAAGGATCACCTCTTGTTCATAAAAAAAAAATAAAATAAAAAAGAAGAAAAAAGAGAAATCTCATTTCCACACAAAAAAAAAAAACTTTCTTTTTCAAAATCCAATCCTCTTGAACTACGTCTTGACCTGATCCTCTACGAGAGAGGTACGTAGGCAGCCTTTCAAAGGCCCAGTCCTAACACCCAAACAACCTTGCGGAGCAAAGTCAAACAATGTGACAAAATTGTTTGGGTGCATGTTAGGTTAAGCCCATTTGTTTGCATTAAACATGTTTAAACTTGGAGCATTGGCCTATTTATATTGTGTGCAAATATGTTCTTCTTGTATGGAAGTATGTTTTCATTTGAGGCATTAATCCATTTGTTTGCAAGCATGTCCACACTAAGGACATTGGCAAAAAATGTTTTCACGATAATTGGTTTCTAACAAGCTAGAGAAAGAAAGCCTTTTTGCAGGAACCAAGGATGGCGGACCATGATCTTCTTTCATGTTCTCCAATGGTCACAACATCAAATGAATTCAGCTTCAATCTAAGCATGGAATATACCCCAAACTAGGGGCATTGAGTACTAGGGTAAAAGGCCCATAAACATCGGCATGAATAATGCCTCCCAAATCCTTGGACCTCTGGGAAGCACATCCAAACTTCAAACCATCAGACCTCTGGGAAGCACGTCCAAATTTCAAATCCATTAGACCTCTGGGAAGCATGTCCAAAATTCAATTTCAATGGACCTCTGGGAAGCACGTCCAAATTTCAAATCCATTAGACCTCTGGGAAGCACGTCCAAATTGCAAACCATCGACCTCTGGGAAGCAGGTCCAAACTTCAAATCATCAGACCTCTAGGAAGCATGTCCAAAATTCAATTTCAATGGACCTCTGGGAAGCACGTCCAAAATCAAATCCATCAAACCTCTAGGAAGCACGTCCAAATTCAATCTCAATGGACCTTTGGGAAGCATGTCCAAAATCCAATTCCACGGACCTCTTGGAAGCACGTCCAAACTTCAAACCATCGGACCTTTGGGAAGTACGTCTAAAATCCAATTCCATCGGACCTCTGGGAAGCACGTCCAAACTTCAAATCCATCGGACCTCTGGGAAGCACGTCCAAACTTCAATCCATCGGACCTCTGGGAAGCACGTCCAAAATTCAATTTCAATGGACCTCTGGGAAGCACGTCCAAACTTCAATCCATCTGACCTCTGGGAAGCACGTCCAAAATTCAAATCCTTGGACCTCTGGGAAGCACGTCCAAATTTCAAACCATCAGACCTCTGGGAAATCGAACCTCTGGGAAGCACGTCCAAACTTCAAACCATCGGACCTTTGGGAAGCACGTCCAAAATTCAAATCCTTGGACCTCTAAGAAGCACGTCCAAACTTTAATCCATCGGACCTCTGTGAAGCATGTCTAAATTCAAATCCATCGAACCTCTGGGAAGCACGTCCAAACTCAATTTCAATGGACCTCTAGGAAGCACATCCAAAATCCAATTCCATCGGACCTCTGGGAGGCACGTCCAATTTCAAATCCATTGGACCTCTGGGAAGCAAGTCCAAACTTTAAACCATCGGACCTTTGGGAAGCACGTCCAAATTCAAATCCATCAGACCTCTAGGAAGCATGTCCAAACTTCAAACCATCGGACCTCTAGGAAGCACGTCTATATTTCAAATCCACGGACCTCTGGGAAGCACGTCCAATACTTCAAATCCATCGGACCTCTGGGAAGCATGTCCAAAATTCAAGATCACGACTGAAATCCTCATTTTGTCGTGACCACTGGTAAGCATGTCTTGTACTCATTTCTTTTCCAAAAACAAAAAAACAAAAAAAATGCTGCATGTATGAATTACGTTTGGACCGGATCCTCTCACCAAGAAATACGTAGGCAATCTCCCCTAAGATTCGGTCCACATTTTGATTCACAACATGACCGTCTACATTTTTATCTACATGCATCATACATTCACCACGGTTAAATACTGATTGCAAAGTTAAGGGTCTCTTTCATACATTGACATTCGCTTTTCAAGCTCTGCCAATGAGGGGCATTCTGTTGACACCCCATTTTGCAACCTGCATTTAACCTCACATGGAGGGTAAAAGGGTAATTTCACCTTGGGAATATGCATCTTGATTTTGGTCACTAGATCCTTTTCACCAAAATGATCTTGATGTTGTAATGATCAAATCGACTAGTCATAAGCCCTAATCGAACCATCAAATTGAAAGTTATCATCAAATCAAGTTTTAATGGCTGAGATGCACTATCACAAATTGAGTCCGACTATATGTGATTATGAACAATTGATTCCAATTGGTTATAATTATAATCAATTTGAGATTAATAATGTGTCATAATTTAATTGGTTAGGACTACATTTTATGGTGAGGTTGTATACACCTAATTAATTAGATAGTTAAATATTAATTATTCAATGAGTAATTTGTGCAATTATCTTTTAATTAGAGTAAATTTGGAACCAATTAAGTTTGAAATGGGTGTGATTAGAGTCATTTAATGTTAATTGGGAGCTAATTTGGGACCTATTAATGTTAATTGTGCTGAAACCATTTTCTAACAAATGACATCTGCTCACCATTTAATTGATATCTCTCATAATATTTTGAATCTGTGAATGAAGTTAATATTCCCAGAAACTAGACATCCGGGGCTTCAATTTGAGCATAAGAACGAGACAATTCCAATTAGAATTGAGTCAGATATGATTTTTCGAAATTGGCTCTATAGGTTGTTACAGCAGTTACGGGAAAACCGAATTTTGACTTGCTCCTCACTCTCACCAATCTCTCCATTTAATGCACCAGATTTTTCCCAAGGCTAAAATGAGTTCTAGGTTCATGATTCTTTGTCAACCCTCATTAAATGGCCTTTTATTCATATTTCCTCCATTACTATTGTATAAACTCCCCCTCTCCTTCATTCCAAGAGACACAAAAAACCCCATTTCTCTTCTCCTCTCTTGAGTTCTAGTGAAGTAGAGTAGTCTTATCATATCTTGGTCTTCTTGAGACTCAAGGTATTGAGTGAGACTCACTTTTCCTCTCCTAACTCTTCTTTTCCTCCACCCTTAGGACATCCCTCAAGAGTCTTCTCCTCCACCATATGGATCTTGCATGAAAGTATAATCTCTTTCCCTAATTGTTTTTTGTGTTGCCATGATGAGCGTTTAAGATTAAAGCATGATAATAATCATTTAAATTCCTTTGAATATGTTTGAATGTTCTTAATTGTTCATCACATGTTCTTGGTTGTTCATCACATGTTCATGCATAACACTAGTTTCGATCTCAAATCCACATCAAAAACATGAAAATTTTGTTTGTTTAATAATTCTTTTAAATTCTTGAATCTAGGATATCACCATCCACACACATTTACTAGAATTTATTTTTTCAATCCAAATCAATTGCTTAAAAAATTGAATTAGAGTTTATCACATGCACACACTTTAAATTCAACATGCAAATTGATTGATAACATATTGGATGATATAATATAAATGTTGGCCACCATAGTCTAGAAGATCGGTTTCACCAGGTAAGGTGGGTGCCTAACACCTTCCCACCTTGTAACATAGACTCCGAGCTTAGATCAAGGGTTAGTAAATTAAATGCTTATCCATGTATTTTTCGATTTTTAGATTGTAACTAGGAAATAAAGCCATGTACTTTATCTTAGATTGTATCTAGGACCAAAGCCATGTAATTTTCCTATGATCAATGTAAATTCAATTGAAAATTAATAAAATGAGAAATTTTTCAATTTTGGTTTTCTTATTTATCCCAATAATTAAATAAGTGGCAACTCCATTGTAAAACCCTTAATCTAAAGGGAAAAATATAACTAGTTGAACCTCCATTTTGAGAGGCAATAACATGACTCCACCCATTTACGTGGGTTTGGCCCAACATCCTATAAAAACAGGCCGGGAGCGCGGTCTCTCACACCTCTCTGCTGCTTGGCCCCCTCTGGTACTCAACTTCTTTAAAGGGGGCATTTTTCCCTATCTCCACCACCTCCTTTTCTTTTTCCTCCCGCTTTCTCTTATGATCGGCAAGGTCAGCTCGATGGGTTGGGATGGGTGGAGGAGGGGGGAGCTTTGTCTGGGCGGACTTCTCGGGAGCATCCCTCCCCGGTTAGGATTCCAATAGCTCCTGTAGGGTCGATCTCTGTTTCCTTTGGATCCCCATCTCGTCCAATAAGGGTGTAGCTCCTTCGGGGTGACTAGATTGGGACTGAAAAGATTGGTCGAGGTCACCAATTGATATCACAGGAGATGAGGGCTGGTTGAAAACCTAGTAGAGGTCGTCTGAATCCAAGACGTCTACTACTTCCTTTTCTTTTTCTTCTTCTCCCTCGCCTTCTTCTTTGTTGGTGGGTTGGGAGGAAGTAGATTCACAGGTTGCGATTTGGGTTGGGAAAGCTACTTTAGGAATGCCCTCCGGGATTGGTTGAGAAATAAGATCGCCCCATGGGATGGGTTAAGTGGAAAAGGTGCTTTTTGGAAGAGGTGTGCCTTCAGGGAGGAGAAAACCAGGGACAGCTACACTTATGCGGTGTAGACGGGGGTCCTTGGCCTTGATCACACACTTAGGCACCTGGAAGCTGGACGATATGGGCTTGTATCCTAGGATCAGGTGAGCCACTCGTAATTGACTGTCCGAGTTCACAAACACCTCTGCTTTAAGGATTTTGTCTAGGTTATCCTTGTTAACCAAACTGAAGTTCAGCTCAGCAGCACGTCTGTTTGCAAAACCATCAAAGAAACAAAGAACTGTTAGAATCAGAAACGGCACAAATGATAGGAAACGGGTTAATTAAAACAATCTTCCTAAGCCTAAAGTCCCACATGGTTGCTCCTCCCTCGTCGAGCAGGGGAGGCCATCGTGTCATTCCCCTGACAAGATTAGAAAGTCTTTTTTCAACTCCTTGTTGGATTCAAGAAGGCATTGGATAAGCCTAACCTCAGGGTATCTTGATTTCAAGTAGTACCCCTGTCCCTTTAGATGATGAAGATTGTAGACCCAGTTGACATCATGATGGGTCAAACCTAAACCCATTTTTTCATTAAGGGCCTCTATGGAACCTAATATTCTAAACATATTAGGGGCACACTAAGTGGGAGCCAACCTATGAGCCTTATGGTAATCTCTAGTGACTCTGCCCATAGGGATTTTCATCCCTCCTTCTATGAAGGCAATCATTGGGATCACTACTTCTCCCTCTTGCCTATCCTTGTGCCACTGACCCTCCTTACAGTACCTAATACCTACCCTTTGAGGGATCCTATACAGAGTTCTAAAGCTCTGTATTCCCTCCTCAGGGTCTACCAAGCTTTTGAATCTACCCATTTCTAAAAGAGTTTGAAGAAACCTAAAGTGATTGAGAGGAAAAAATAGAGCCGAGGAAAGGAAAAGTGTGCAGAACAGAAAAATGTATGGAGAAGTAAAGTGCAAAGATTTGTAAAGACTTACAGATATAAGGAATGTGTCCTCAGACGGGCTTTTAATATTTGTAGAAGCACGAATAAGGTAAGAGAGTTGACAGGTTTAGTGTATGTGCGCTAAAAACTAAGTGAATGCTAAAGAATTTGTTTGATTTGAGTGGTATTTATATTAAAGGAAGAGCTATAGAGCGGGAAAATTCCCACCCAAGTCCCAGCAGAATTCTCAGCTGTTGGATTTGTATCGCACCGTAGAACATGGGGAACATAAGGCCGTAAAAATTTAATGAGGAGCGTGTCTCATAAGCCGAAGCGTCAAGAACGTGTCTTGGGTAATTAAAAAGGCGTCTTTATGAGCAGAAGTGGGACAAAATAAGCGCAGAGTGGACATAGTGACGTTCAAAATCCTCCTTTCTTCCCAAGGAGCCAGAAAGAAGAATCTCGAAGGGCTATTGTAGGGATATTTGGCCCAAAAGTTCATTATCTATTTGTACATTGGGCCTATGGCCCAAGCCGAGGACGAGGTTTTGTTCGAGGATAAGGAATCTTTGTTAGAAGGGACTGTGTTAGTAAATGAAGAAGTTAGTTTTGGCCATAATGGCTCAACGGGATGAGTCGAGGATATGTGTCTCCTCGACTGACCAAGGCTGAGGTCCGAAGAGGTAGTTTGTCAACTAAGGTAACATTCCAAGAGGTTCCGTTGGTGCAGATAAGCATTGTAAAGACACCAGACAGGGAGAAGTCCCAAAATATCTAAAGATAAAGCTGCTGCCTCCGCATTAAATGCACTACAGCTAACTCTCTGATTGCATTAATGTGGAAGTGATACTTGAACAGTGAATTTAAGCCCTACAACTACTATATGAAGACCTATGGGAGGTGCTGATGGGACAAGTATCAACACCAACCATCTAGCATGCACGTGGAAGGTGGAGATGAAAAGGAAAGAGAGTATAAAAGAAGAAGGGAAGCAACGGGGGAGAGGGAGAGAAATTCAAGAGAAAAACACTGTAGCATTCAGGAACCAAATTTGTAACCGGACTTAAGAACAATATATAAGACCAGACCTCCTCGGACCTTGCCGAGGACGATTTTCCTTCAACCCAAACCTTTTTCTTTCCATTCTCTTATTATCTTAACCCATTCTAACGTTTATTTGATTAACTAAAGCCTAGTTTTCTAACCCACTCTCTACAAATTCATTGTTTTGGGTTTTTTGGGCCTAAGTCCATTCACGTGTTGGGCTAGGAATTCAAATTTGATCCTCACATGAATAAATATTTAAATTATATTAATAATTAGTGAGTCACTAGAAATTTTAATTTCTGTTACAGATCATACATTTATCCTATATTGTAAATTTACTAACATCTCAATTCCTTTTAGATAGGAATAAAACAATAGGAATTAACAAGATAATTTTTTTCTTCTTTGCCTCACTTTCTTTGTAGCCAAAACACACCCACAAACTTAGAACCTCAATCCCGATCCCACGGTTTCCACCAACTAAATAAACTCACTTAAAATATTTCATAAAAAATAATAATAATCAAATCATTAAATCAAACTTTGCAACCAAAAAAAATAAAAATAAAAATAAAAAACAGAAAGAAAGATAAATGTAGATAAGATGTGATTGACCATTCCATTTTTTTCATTGTTCCAATGATTAAGTAAAATAAATTCAAAACCCAATACCTCAATTTCACTCTTACATTTTCCAACAAACCAAAAAAAAAAAAAAAACCCACAAACAATTTTTAAAAAAAAAAATCAATCAAATTTACATAGTACCCTTGGATGAAAGGAGTTCAGACCAATTTTCCATTCCAAAGGTTCTGTTACTTCTCTTAGCATGTACTCCATTCCAAGAACCAAGTGGGTAAGGTTTAGAGGGTGAGTTTACAAGATTTATGTAGTGATGGAAGAGATAGATTTGGAAATTTTTAAGTGACTTAAAGATCATTACCCAACCCCAAAAAAAAAAAGATTTAGAAGACAAATGGACGTGCACTACAATTTCATTATATCTTTTTGGCATTTTTTTTTTACTTAGTAGTTTGATAGCCATTCTAAAATACTATTAAATATACATATATTTTTTCACGGTATTATTAAATATATTGTTAAGACTTAACTTGATTAATTTTTTGAGAAGGATTATTAACTTGATTTATAAACTGATTTATAAAATATTATTAAATTATATCAATTCTTTTGTAAGAAAACTAAAAGGTAGAGGATTCATTTTAATCACACTTTTATATAATTTAATTTATAATTCACAAGATTTCTCACTATTCTTCTTCACCTGTTTCTCAATAAATACATACATACATACATATATATATATATATATATATATATTTATTCTTTTGTAAGACAAATAAAAGGTAGAGGAGTCATTTTAATCACTCTTTTATATAATTTAATTTTTAATTCATAGGACACTATTCAGATTCTTTACCTGTTTCTCAATATATATATATATATATATATATATATATATTCTTCACCTAAACATTTCTTTTACATCAAATTAAATGTTTACTTAAATTTTCATTTTTCAGAACATGCCTTTCAGGTTACTAAAAATCTTCCATTTTTTAGAACATGTCTTTTAGGTTACTAAAGGGAAAAAGGGAAAATTGATAGAGTATTTAAAGTAGATTATAGTGGATAATTAATTAAATGGTGAAATTTATAGTGTGCATTTAAGTTTCTTAGGTGGTGTTTGGTACATATACTTAAAAACATGTGTTTTGTTGTTTGAAAACATGTATGGAAATACGTGTGAGTGAAAAAGTGTGTGAAAATATATATAATGTTGTTTAAAAACTGAAAATTGTTGTTTGAAATGATGTACCAAACACCCTTATTATTTATTGGTGACATATAACAAGAAGATTGGCATGTGCCAATAGTTGTTTACCACGTGGCGACGTGGCGTTTGAGATGTGTCATTGTTTTATGCAATGTTAAAGAGAAGAAACTATTAGGTCCACCAGGAAAACTGCAGACATAGTCCTTCCTGACCTCCTAACCAATAAAATGCTGTTATTTATACAAATGTGACATCACATGGTAATTTTTTATTTTTTATTGCTTGTGCTGATTAGGAAATTCACTCACACATTTGCATAGATGGCATCGTCTCATTAGGTGGAAGGACCACGTCAACAGTCCTCCCGATAAACCTAATAATTTCTTGTTAAAGAGACATGTGTTACCATTTTGTGCATCCACTAGTTATAGAGATCTAACTTCTATAATATATTATAAATTATAGATAGATAGACATATTGATTTTCTTAAAAGGATGTGCATGACTCAGTTTCGGTTGGGTACTTGGGTTTGGGGTGTTCTTCAACCCAACTTAATTTTATCGGATAAGAAATCTTCAACCCCACCCAATTCATAACAACTCTAAAAATCAGTCCAACCCAACTTGTAGTGATTAGGTTGGTTTTGGTTCTTAGGTTGAGAACATTTTGCCAAGCCTAATAAAAGAAAATTGAGTTCTCATTGAGCAATTTAAGCTCATTATTCAATAAATGATCACAATTTTCACAATTTGACTTGATATTCTAACATCAAAGTAGAGTTTCAAAATACCAAAATAAATCAAAATATCAAATTTAAATGGAAGTCCTAAATTCAAAATAAAACAAACCAACAAAATACTTACTTTTATGTTGGTGGCTTGACCTTGTAGTACACACCAAACTGTACAAACCAAGTTTTACACTTTTACTTAGATATTAATTCGTGCAGAGCAAGCTTGGATAAGCTGACTTAGCATATTATGTACGTTGCTTTGAGGCAATTGTTTAACGGAAAGAGTACCGAAATATTAGAGCCATATAGAATAGGGTGGTTTACTCTATTCTTGTAAAAGAGAGCTCTGTGGGTGTATTTGATGTTTGGATTTTGTGAGATTGCCCTCATGCTATTGTAGTAAAACTCCTGCTTGATCGATTCAATGAAGATAAAAGCTCTGATTCAATGAAGATAAAAGCTCTTATTGCCAACACAGAGGTAGTTAAGTTTAACAGAAGTACAAGATTGGTAACTGAGTTATGGCAGAGAATGGGGAAAATTTTTTTGGTATAACAAATTTTGGTGAACTTATATTTCATCTTTTTAATGCAAAATTAACTTTCTTATCGATCAATATATACATATATTGATATGTAAGCAATGGAGTTCAATTAATTAGAGAAAATATAAACTCTGAGTTCATAATGATGAGCACAAAGGAACAAAACGAAATACAAAAATATCATATGGCAGGTCTAACAGAAGCTAGAAACTCAAGGATGGATGAACAATCAGATGAACCCCAACACCATGACCAATCAAAAAGAGTGTGTGTGTATATATATATATATATAAAGTTCTCTGATTCCTTTCATCCCAATACATGCCATCTTTTTTCAAGGGCACAGAGGCAGACTCTTTAAAACAGAATTTTGAACTAGCTAAACATTAAATAATTTTTTTTTTAAAAAGTACTTTTATTATTAATAAGTTACACATTCACCTAGTGGGTCTTCACGACCTCTCCCTCATCTTGCTATTACAATGGGAGAAAGTGACATTTGAGCTAGAGCTCATTGGCTTAAGTCAGAACATGACTGACTTAAGCCACCCTCCAAGAAAAGATTAATGATTGATAATCTGAAAATTGTTTCCAAAGGCATGACAGGAAAGTTGTATTTGATAGTTTCTATTCTTCCAGATGCATGAGAAACCAAAAGATGCAATACACCTGTGAGCAAATCTCTATCTTAAAGTGAGACGGTTAGATACATTTAACAGCATTTAAAAATGTTATATACAAACTTGTGCACACAATAAACCACAGTAAGAGAGAAAAAACAAAAAGAAATTAATCTCCAAAGCTCAAATTCAAACAGGTCCTCAGCGCTTCCTTCCAAAGTACCCCAATATTTACTGGTACTCCTATTAGCATGCTTTACCAACGCCCTAGCTCCATGAGTCAAGGTACAATCTTCAACCTCAAGCCAATGAGAAAATTTACAATCAAGCCATATATAACTTTCATAAACCAGTCTGTCATGCCTCTCAGAATAAAGATGAGCAAGAAATACAATTATGGAGTTGCAAAAATATAAGTTTTCTTAACCATTTGACCAACAAAGCCTGTGTATAGTTGTCACAAAACTATAAAACTAAATCCATCCAGGGTAGTCTTAGAGGAATGATGTACAGAAGATGAATCTTACTTATTATCTACTTCTATTAAAGTTCCACGTTCCTGCTGCTGTAATTGGTTACAAATTGGCCTTAGAATTTGTTCTTCAATCATTGATAGTTTTATGTAATGTACATGAAGTTTCAAAGGAGAAGATAGAATGCATCTGCAATATAATTGTCTACAGATTCTGCAATTAGATAAGCTGTTTTGGATTGAGATCAGGTGCAATACCCTAGGTATTGCACCTGATGCAATTGCGATGGATGTAAATTAAAAAAAAGTTAAAAAGTAAAAGCAAAAAAGTTATAAAAAAAAAATGTTGTGAGAGGGAGGGGGGGTGAATTGCATCAATCCAGCTGTTTCAAGTGCTGTTTCGTACTTTCAAGTGCTGTTAGATAATTGTACTTTCAGTATAATTGTACTTTCAAGTGCTTTCAAATGCTGCAGTATAATTGTACTTTCAAGTACTTTCATCTGCAATTAGATAAGCTGTTTCAAGTGCTGCAATTAGACAATTAGATAAGCTGCAATTGCCTAAGAAGCTCTCCCTTAGAAGCTATTAGGTTTCAGGAGTTAATTGCTGGTTACTGTACTTTCAAAAATCTTTCATAAAAATTCAATTTGCATATGAGATGAAAAGGAAAAGAGGGGGGGGGGGGGTGTGTGGAGGGGAGAGAGAGAGAGAGAGATTGCAGGGTCGTGGGTCCCACCCATTCTTGTTTAAGAACTAAATCACCAATGCTTATAATTTTCAATATAAACTATTTTGTTATGAATTTTCAAAATGAAACTCATAAAATGATTGGTCCTAGCTCCACAGCTTAGGTGCCAAGTGTGTGGTGCAGACAAGGCAGAGCTTCTTATTGTCCCTTACAGATAAGATTGATCCTCCTTATAACTTAACTGCATAGCTGCTGAAAGGTGGCTTCCTCACAAAAAAAATATGAGCTTTTCTTCATTTGACTTGATGATTTAGATGTTAAAAAGTTAGCTAAGCAGTTCCAAAATGTATAACAGAGAAAGTGGTTCCTAACAAGGCATAAATAAGTATTCTGCTTGCAGCGCAAAGGACAAGCAATTAATTAAAAGTCATCATCTTACATTGGGCTTACATAGAAGGGTAAATGATGATAGCAAAGTTCATCTTGGTGGGGAAAGTGCATTTGGAATAGTCCCTGTGGTGTGTGTCAGACCAAGAAGGCCTTGAACACCCCCATAACTCAATACCTGGACAAAACATACAAGTCAGGTTCACATTAAATTGCAAACTTTAAGTGGCATAAGGCATGCAGCAGTCATTAAGAAAACTAGTTCCTACATCAGGTCACTGGAGCATTAAGTGCAGATGCACTCAAGAAAAAGAGGCATAATATGCACATACATATGCATGTATTTAACTGTGCACACCGGTGAACAGGTACTTGGGAGTAATAATCTTATTATTGATTACAAGAAGTGAATGGCATGCAAGAAGCAACCAAGAGTGCTGTATTAGAAACACTAGATCATGCATCCTTAGGACATATACATATAAAGAAGGCAATAAAAAAAGCCAAAACCTAGTGAAACCATCTTAACCAAGAAAATGGTTGCCATATACATATCACTAAATTTAATACGCATAACATGATTGTTTTATTAGTGAAAATTTTATTCCATTAACGGAAAAGGAGCCAAATGATAGTAGTGAAGAGAATGGGATTTGGGGTGAGAAGGAGTAGGTGGATCCGCAACAGTCCAATTCTCTGTCTTGTTTAACGGGTCTCCAGTTGATTTTTTTGGGAGTTCGAGGGGTTTGAGACAAGGGGACCCGCTATCTCCCATGTTGTTTCTGGTTATGATGGAGGTCTTCAGTAAGATGATGAAAAGAGCTGAAGGGGCTGGTTTGATTCGAGGGTTTAGGGCTGCTAGTAGTCAGGGTGGAAGGGAATGTGTCTCGTATCTTTTGTTTGCGGATGATATGATTCTGTTTTGCGATGCAGATGAGGAGCAGATTCTACATGTTCGAATGCTTCTTCTTTGTTCCGAGGCAGTGACAAGTTTAAAGGTTAACGCGTTGAAGAGTGAGATGGTTCCCATTGAGGAGGTCCCTAATGTCTATGTCTTGGCAAAGATTTTGGGATGCCGGATTGGGTCTTTGCCTATGACCTATCTTGGTATGCCATTGGGGGCATCCCATAAGTCCCCCACTGTTTGGAATCCGATCTTGGAGAAAATTGAGCGTAAGTTGGCCTGTTGGAAGAAGATGTATTTGTCTAAAGATGGAAGACTAACGTTTCTTAAAAGCACGTTATCTAGTCTTCCCACTTATTATTTATCTCTTTTTACCATCCCTATGCATGTGACCAATAAAATTGAGAGGTTGCAAAGGGATTTCTTGTGGGGGGACTTCAAGACTCATTTGGTGGGATGGGACAAGGTGCGTGCACCTTTGGAAAATGGTGGGTTAGGAGTAAGGAAAGTAACTACTTTTAATAAAGTCTTATTAGGGAAGTGGCTATGGCGGTTTGGGATTGAGGAGACAAGGCTTTGGAGAAGGGTTGTAGCTCTAAAATTTGGGGAAGAATGGGGGGGATGGACATCCAAGCTAAGTAGAGGGGTGCATGGGTGTGGCTTGTGGAGAAGCATTTGCATGGGTTGGGAGGAGTTTAGCAAAAATATTCGCTTTGAGGTAGGGGTGGGAGATAGAGTTAAGCTTTGGACAGAGCAATGGTGTGGGGATTCTCCTCTTCAATTGACTTTTCCGAGGGTGTATGGGATTGCTTCCTATAAAGAGGCATTGGTGGCCTCTTCTCTTGAGCGGTTGGGGATAGAGGATCGGAGAAGCTGGAATGTTCATTTTATTCGAAGACCTAATGATTGGGAAATGGGTGGGGTGGATGGTTTTCTACATACCTTGGGTTCAAATCTACCTCCCACTGAGAATGGAGATCGTATGAGGTGGAAGTTGACAAAGAATGGGAATTTTGATATCCGATCGTTTTACAATAAGTTGAGAAGTCCCTAGCCCATTATTTTTCTTTGGAAAGGTGTTTGTAAGGTTAAGGTTCCTCGGCGTGTTTCCTTCTTTGTGTGGACTGTTGTATGGGATAGGATCCTTACAAGTGACAATTTGAGAGGTAAAGGGATGGATTTTGTTGACTGGTGCATCATGTGCCGCTGCAATGGGGAGACGATGGATCATTTGTTACTTCATTGTGGCAAGGCTTATCGGTTGTGAAGTTTGGTGTTCAGATCTTTTGGGATCTCTTAGGTCTTGCCAAGATCGGTTGCAGATACTCTTTTTGGGTGGTAGAATTGGCTTGGAAAGCATTTGTCTAGTATCTGGAATTTAGCTCCATTATGCTTAATGTAGTGCCTTTGGAGGGAGCGAAACAGGAAGACTTTTAAGGACATGGATAGCTCGGATGACCAGCTATTGGCTTCTTTAGTAGCTCTCTGTTTGACTGGTCTAGGGCTTGGGGACTCACCTCTAGTGATTCTCTTCCTATGTTCCTTAGCTCGCTCCTGTATAATTAGTATCTTTTCTTTTCTTTTTTCCTTCTTCTCTTTCTTTTCCCTTTGTAATTTTCTCTCTACCCTATGTTTTTTTGCATAAGGTAGTGTTCTTGAATATATATCATTATTACTTATCAAAAAAAAAAAAAAAAATGTTAGAAAAGTTGGGCTGCTTCTCTAGGGAAGATTTTATCCGCTGACATTCTCCGGAAGAGAGGTATTATTGTATTGGATTGGTGCTGTATGTGTAAGAGGTGTGGGAAGTCTGTGGACCACCTTCTCCTTCATTGTCCAATAGTTTACGAGCTATGGACACTGGTATTTTGTTTATTTGGGCTCCAATGGGTGACGCCAAAAAGGGTTATCGATTTTTTTGCAGCTTGACAGGGCTCTTTTGGAAGGCATAGAAATATTGCCTTTTGGAAGGCTGTGCCACATTGCATTGGGTGGAGCTTTTGGCAAGAATGGAATGCTAGAAGTTTTGAAGGTTGTGAAGGGTCTATCCTTGATGTTAAAGCCTTCTTTCTTCATACCTTGTTAGATTGAAGTGTTGCTTTTCATCCTTCTCCCTGTTTTATCTTTTAGATTTGGTTGAGCATTGTAATTTGAGAGCAGTTTGTAATTCTGCTTGACTACACTCCCGGTGTGCTTAGTATTGTTTTTATTAATAAATTTTTTCATTACTCAAAAAAAAAAAAATGTTAGAAAAGTTTTTATGACTAAAAGCCACCTGCATGGTCACAAACCTTCACTGGGTTATTCAAAAAATCCAATTCATGGTCACATTTGATGTGAAAATTCATGGCAAGCAAAAAGAAGTATATTATCATCTTAATTACAGATTTCAACACAATTGCTGAAACTTCCTTGCACTTATTCAAGAATTGTGTATTTGCAAGGGCATTACAGTTTGGAATCCTGTGGAATTGTAGGATTGGTGGGTTGGGAGCAGAAACAATTGGAGAATTTGTTAAGTTGTTGATAGCACTCCAGGGAGATGATGGTGGGATGAAGTGTGTAAGAAGGAATGGTTTGTGATGGCTGCTGTAACTATTGGGTCTTTCTGGAAAACAAGGAATGACTTGGTTTAGTAAAAAAGTTGTAGATCCTATAGACATTGTTAAATGGGAGATATCTAGGATTGACAGCTGTAGTATGCAGGAGTCTTTAAGTAAAACTCTGAGTGGATTCCACCTCAGAAACACTGGCTGAAATTGAATGTTGATGCTGTGTTGGGATCTTGTAAAGCCTTTGCTGCAGCTTTACTGAGGAATGAAGAAGGCAGTTTGCTGCAGCATGGTCCTTTAAAGTGAGCTAAGTTAAACAATGCTTTCTGAGGCATTGTCAATCAGGAATGCAATTCATATTAATGAAAGAACAGAAGCTGATAGAGTAATAATTGAAAGCAATGCCCAAGTAATAGTGCAAGATACTAAGAAGCAATCCTCAGCAGTAGCCCGTGAGATCAGTTCGGTAATTCAAGGCATAAGGGGTTTGGTTTCAGCATTAGGGGGGAAGAATTGTATTGTTTGATTGGGTGGCAGGGGAATGTAATTCTATAGCTCATGGGTTCAGTTATTGGGCATTGGAAAATAACTTTCATAGGTTATACCCCCATTTTGTTTGTCTGGGATTTAGAAGTCTATTCTTTGTTGTTTCTGAATGACAATTACATTCCAGTGACAGTTCCAGTTTGTCCATTGAAATGGTATATTTTGGTACCAGTACCAGTACCATTTCAAGGTTACCACTAATTTTATAATAAATAGAGACATATAATTCAAACCAGAACAAGATATATATCTGGTTGGGTTCTGGTTTGGTCATCAAGCCTGTTAGGACTTTTGCATGATTTTGTTTGGGACTTGATATGGTTCTATGTATTTAGTTGGGCTTCTTCATTTAATAGATTAAGGTTTAGGGTTACTTATTAAAAAAAAGCTTAAAGTTTAGAATTGGATACTCCAAGATGAAGGTTACAAAATTCATGCTACATACTTCAAAATAAAGCAGGACAATAGCAATATTTCAATAACTGGTTCTCATTACCATCAGATGCAAGTCATCTGTTTACATTCCATGATCCATTTTAACTTATTTTTTACACAGACAACAAAAGAAATTAATAATTACAGAAATTACTAATTTTATCTGTGATTTCTCCACTGCAACACCATTAGAATGTAGCATTACATACGCTCTTCATGTCCCAAAAAAGTGTCTTGGTTCTAAAGACACGATTATTAATGAAAAGAAAAAAGTTCAAGTCTTCATAAAATGCCATTCACCCTATATTAGAGATTAGATAACTTTTTATGAGAAACTTGTTTGCTTCTTTAGAAAAGGTGAGAATAGTTAGAGAAAATGTCGAAGTATTTCCATTTGAAAAGTGGATACTTATATTGGGTCCTTCCAATAAAGAAGCTAAGACATATATTTTAGAATGGTGGAGTATATGTTTACCCTAAAATCTATGAGATTTAAATTCTATCATGTATTCATTATATCCCTTATCTCTGGCTGACATATCCAATGCTCCAACAGCATGATGAAAGCTAAGTCACAATTAGATATAAGAAATTAGGAGAAAGTTCTCTGTTAAAAGATTTGAATTCATGCACTTATCCAAAAAAAGAAAAAGGTCATTCTATTCATGCAATTGGATATGCAAATCAGAACAGAACAGAAACTAAGCACTTACAGAGAGTAGGGTCGCCAGACAAGTGTAAGGCTGAACATCCACTTTCGAAACATGGATTGCAAGAATGTCATTTGTCTTTCTTTCTCTTCTGTGTAGAACTTCCTATAGATTTGTACACCTGAAAAAATGCGTGCCTATTACTCATGGACTACTACAAGTAGAAATCACGTTAAAATCAGAAACCAAATTCATAAATAAATTTTATTAGGTGAACCTCTCAATTGAGTACATCAAAGCAACCACAAAGCCGAAAAAATACTTAACACAAAGCAGAAAACAAATAATTTTAATTTTTATGACATTGTTATCTAAATCCCTAAAACCTAGTAGTCCTTTCATATAGTTACTACACGCCTTCCCATGGTATTATAACAGATTGTTCCAGAGGTCAAGGAGAGTTCATAGGAAGGCAAAGTCGAATGAATGCAGCCCCTATTTCTCATTATCAGCTTTAAGAGCTGATTTTCTCACGAGGTGATTTATCACCATACAGGAAGTGAAACTCAATAAAAATAGCAGCTGTTACCTTCTTTAATGGTTTCAACTCCAGGAAGAACCTTTGCAAGACTCTCTGCCCCCAACATTTCAGAGAACGAAGCATACAGGTGGACATCCTGCAAATTTATGAAGTTACAAAGAGTAGAGCCAGGTGGAAATAAGGAATTACAAATTAATTGAAAAAACAGGATTGGCACCTGAACTTCAAGGACCACACATTTGTTGAAAAGGATCAAAGTTCCTGAACCAATTCTTTGACCATAAAAGGTAAAAAGTAATGCAAATCAATCAACAAAGAAATAGTGAAGTAAAATTACCAAACATATAGAAAACACAATAAAATAATAATCATTTAACTTTGGAAAAATTGCTGTACTGGATGCATAAAATTGAAATAGAAAAGATTGTCAGGATCCTAGAAGAATTTAATATATTTATAATTCAAACTTTTTTTGGATCATCAAACTATATGATAAACCAGCTTATTTGCTTAAAGTTACCTTTTGTCTTACCTTTAAGTAAATAAGCAATAAGCTGGCCAAACGCATACTTACATTAATGGGTATATTCCGTCTACTTTTAGGGTGAAAAACTAGTTCAAGTAACCTTGTCCTATGCATGTATATGTTACATATTACATTTTAAGCAAAATTTGATCAAATCTAATTAAGTTGAAATGGAAACAGGATCCTCTCCATCTCAAATGAATCAATGTCATTGTTTGGATTTTAAATATTACAAATCTAAATATGTCTCTAGTGCCATTTTGTATACCTTTTAGATACAAGAAATAAAATATGAATAGTGAAATGGACTATCTCCATTCCACTCGAAATTGAGAGGAACCTTGTCCGTTCAAATGATAGTGTTCTTAGGGAAAATTGTTAGGTTGAGGAGTATAGCATGGCTGCAATTATAAGTTTTTTGACATCCTAACCTTTCGATTAATTTAGAATCAGTGACAAAACCAACAAAACAAAAATTACACCTCCTACATACATAACATAGCATTTTGTTGCCAACATCTGCTATCCATGATAGGCACAAAAACCCATTCATACTTGTTCTCATTAAAAGTATGAAAATAAAGAATTATATGTCAAACAAAAAACAAAAATGAGAAAGTACCTCAAAAATCATTTACCAACTGATTCCTACTGATTTATGCATAAAAATTGAATTTTTCATACCTATTGTAGTCACCAACGGCACACCTTCCTTCAATTGTTTTCTTGCCATCTATAGACAATGTCAAATTACCAAAGAGGATTCACTTCAAACAGGATTGGCAATAGCACATCAAGAGATTTAGAATAAAAGGTGATGAGATTCATGGTTTCTTTTTACTTTTTTATTGGTAAGAATAGATACACACGCATCTGGTGGGTCTTGAACCCACAACCTCACCCACCACCTTGCTCTTACAAGAGAAGGAGGTACCTTTTGAGATAGAGCTCAATGGCAATGACGAGATTCATAGTTATAACAAAGAATTACTTAAAATCTAGTTATGTTCAGACAATAAACATGGATATTCATAGCAGAAACGCACTGATACCTTTTAGCTGCGAAAAGAAAGGCTCCTGAACATGAAGTTCATGGACAACAGACTTCAAAATCTGATGAATGACAACATCTGTTAGATTAAAATTAGACGAAGAAAATTTGGCATTGAAGGACACACTTAGTTAAAGCTTAAAACTCACATTCACAATTTCGGATCCCTTTTCCAAAACCAGCTTTTGCCATTCATTTTCTTCCTGCTTCAAGGAGCTTCCTTCTGGGATAAACTTCAAACTGCTCTGTGTCCTACAAAAGGTTTTAGAATTGATTGATTCTAATAAAGCTGATGCTAGATGCTTGTATAGGGGATATGGAGGAACTCCTTCAACAGATTCTGCATAAGGAGTATGAACCATGAAGAGTTAACATCCTCTTTGAATGTAATAAAGCAAACATCTAAAACTCCAGTGCAAATTGCACTTTTGCCCCTTAATTATGGTGCAATTTGCAATATCCTCTAAACTTTAAAACTCAGTAGAACTATGGTTCCACAATTTCTAAAAAAACTTATTAGTAATACAAATTTCATTGATATAAAAAATAGAATCACCCAACTATATAGGGAGTATACAACTGGGGACCATACAAATTAATCATGCAAAGTACATGAATCTATCAAATCAACAACAAACCGTAAGGACTGACTGCAAAACTGACATCCAATCCAATGAATTTCTAAAGAAAAATGATTTTAGATAAGGCATAAAGGCATAGTTTTCTCTGTCTTCAAAAACTCCCGTTGTTCCTCTCCTCCACGTCAAACAATTCGGGGCAGCCACCCACAAATGACCATTCCAATGACGCTGAAAACAACCTAGCCAACAAGCTAACAACTCAACAACACTCTTTGGCATCACCCAACAAACTCCAAATAGACCCAACACCATAAACCAAAATTCCGAAACAAACAGGGCGGTGAAGTAAAAGATGGTCTACTAATTCCCCATTGCATTTACATGTATAACACCAGTCCAAAAGCCACATAGTCTTTCTCTGTAAATTGTCAATTGTCAAAATTTTCCCCAATGCTGCAGTCCCAAACAAAAAAAGCAACTCTAAAAGGAATCTTTGATTTCCATATGCTTTTCCAAGGGAAAGGTTGGTCACAATTGCAATGTAGAATCCGCTCACTGTAAATCCCTTGCATCCATCTCCCGGTAAGCTTCAGTCGAGATCCATCTCCTACCTCAAACTGGAGACACCATCTAATATACTTCCACAAAAGCGAGAAAGTCACTTTCCCAGTAACACTTCATTAAAGTACCTCAAAAGTGAGAAAGTCAGCATCTTATTTATTCAATGCTGAAGTGCTATGTGGATTACAAGTATTTATACAAGTTGGTTGCAAATCCTATTAGCCAAAATAACTAACCAACAACTTGTAACCAACTTTAACAGCAAGAAGTGCAAACTGGTAACCAACTTGGCTCCACCTCTTGCAATCTCACAACCAACTAACTAACTTGACCGTTTTTTATTACATGTTTGGGTTCACAATTTGCCCAAAATTCTAATAAGCTAGAAAAAGAACCAATCAGGAACTAAGTACATTAAAGAAAAAAAAAAAAAAAAACAACAGCAACAACAAAAAAGTGTTGAATTCATCAAATAGTTACCGGACGTTGTGGTGGTGTTGGGATCGACTTTGAGGAGGTCGGAGCAGAAAGAGTTGGAGAGTCCTAGATCGAATTCAAGGGTTCCATTTATGTGGGACTCCAGAGTGTATTTCACCACCTCTTCCATACACTCCCTCAGGTTAACCGGAGACATTTCCGTGCGGAAAATTATCGGTTATTTCGGAGTAGGACGGTGAGGCCGAAATATTTCTGCCGATATTCGATCTTTCCATCCACGCTTAAAAATAAAATAAAAACCGACGTTTCATTTTTTTTTTTTTTTTTTTTCATAAATTTTTTTGTTTTTTATTATCTGTTTGTTTGCGGTAGCTCAATTTTGCATGTTTATTAAAACTCGGCCGTTTGGTAACGGTTTATAAATTATAAAAATTGTTGTTTATACACTATAATATGTATGTTTACATACTTTTTTACTTACGCATATTTTTATAAAATTTAAAAAATATTATTAAAAATTTCTTACCAAATAAGTCTATCATCTTAAATGGTTCTTTATGCTAATTAATAATAAATCATTTAATAAAAGTTTTGACATCATTTTTATGAAATATATAAAAAAAATTATCAAAATAATTAATTGTTTTTTTCTTTTCTCATAAATTTTATTAAAAAAATAATTCATAAATCAATATTCTTAAAGTATTCATTAATATTTTTTATTAAAAAATATATAATTTTGAATAATCATAATATTAAATATGTGGCAAAAAATAATAGCTAGAACTTTGATAATTCAAAAAAAAAAGAAAAAAAAAAGGAAAAAAAAAACTACAACTTAGTTCATTTATTAAAAAAATAGAAGAAAAAAAAATGAAAATTTTGTCTTTTCCCATATTTGTTTTGTCCTAACACCCTGGTTATTAATTGTAATTTAGAAGAAGCTTGATAGGCAGATTGGTAATTTTACTTGCAAGATATTTTAGGGGCAATCTTGAAAATGGACTCCATCTCCTTAAGTCACCCCCCCCCCCCCACCTCCCCCTTCACTTTCACATTCACGTCTCTCTCTCTCTCCATGGCCTTCCACTAAAAATGCTTCAACCATGAGTTTCTTTTCAAGCCATCACCACTAGTTGTGAAGAAAAGATTTCGGAAAGAGAGGGACCCATTCAGCCAAGCAAGGAATTTGAGGTAAAATTCCTATTTTCCTAACAAAACTAAGGGCATGTTTGGTACACTGTAATGATTATTACATGGGAATAGGAATAAGTATTACAAGGAATACATTAAGTTGGAATGTAATAAGTATTACTATTCATTAGTTAGGTGACCATTTAGGAATAAAATTCTGAATATGCATTCACAATTTAGTAGAGTATAAAAAGAATGTGTAATTAAATCATTTTTAAGTCAAATTTCCTAAAATACACTTATTTTAGGATGTTCAAAATAGAGCTAATAATTAACAACAAGAAAAATTTATTTTCTTTCCTTTTGAAGATGTGGCAACTAATAGCTTTTTAGGAATTTTTTTTTAAAAGTTATTACATAAGGTGAAGGAATAGATATTCAGTATTTTTGATAAGGAATAGTTATTCCTCATTTTAAAGAATAACTATTCATTATAATAAAAACATAACCAAACAACCAAATAGTTATGTCATAGGAATATCTATTACATTACAGTGTCTATTACAATCTACCAGACGTGCCCTAAGTAAAATTTAGCTATGGGGTTTATGCTAGAGCGAGCTTATTGGGTTTATGTAAGAAATTATTATTTGGAATGAAAAGTTTGGTTTGGTCTTGAGTCATTTTGCTCTAGTGTTCACCCAATCACGATTTTGTCTAGGGTAATGGGTTTTGGAGGTCTTAGAGTTGTGGAGAGGTGGGTATGTGAAACTTTGATGGTTTGGGTGCTATGAACTTGTTTTAAAACAAATGGGTAATGAAAGTGTTAACCATGAAAGTTTAAGTGCCTTGAGGTTGTGCTTTTTGCACATCAGGTGTTTGATATTTTACCTCATTGAGTTATGAGGTTGGGTTTAATTGTTTATAGTTGTTTATTCAATTCAAAGTTGGACTTTGTGAGATATATAATGAGTTTTAGAACTTTGAAAGTGATTTGATGATGTTATAATTGATTCCTATATGATGTAATATGTATTGACATTATTAATACATGAGTTAGTGTAAGACTAAAACAGGGTTGTTTCATTGTGAATGCGTGGGAATTTAAAAGAATTGCTATAATGGCTTGGTTTTATTAGTTAGAACCCAAAATAAATTCTTGAGACTAGCTACCTCTTTTTTTTTTTAAGTGATGTGTTATGTTATCTAATAAATGCATATTGTTTGCGGTAGTGTATTAAAGTGCTTTGGTTGTGTTTTGGTCCTTTGGACCATTTGTATGCTTGTTTGGTATCCTTTGGGAATAGGTGCCTTTGGATAGTCAAGTTAAGCTCTAGGTCTTCAATTTGATTTTAGGGGACATTTTCGATCTATGGAGACAAGTTTGATGGTACTTTGTGATGGGCATTGTTATTGATAGGCTTGATCCTTTTGTTCTAGGTTCCTAGATTTTTGATGATGGACCTAGTGATGGGATTGGTTGATTTCATGGTGCCCGGTTGAGGTAGACTTGGTAAGCCTTGCAAAATTGGTTGGCCTCTTGAGGTAAGTAGCTTTTTAATGGGATTTTTTAAAAATAACCATATTGCATAAAACATTGTTTTTGGGTTAAACACATTTTGAGAAATTGTTTATGGAAACTATATTTTTCCTAAAAAGTGTCATGTTGTAACCTTAACGGATATGATTGTTTATGAAAAGTGCATCATATTTGTTATTTCATATGGGGAGATGCTTGATTTGTTAGCATGGAAATGACAAGCATCTTTGATTTAATTCTTGGTAATGGATTTTATGGATTTATTGCATTATTTACAAAATTTAAAGATGCTTTTATCTTGACTTGTGATATTTGGGAAAATTGATACAAAATCTTCTTGACAAGAAATGAGTTGAAGGCTTTGAGAACCTTGTGGACATATTGGGTATGGTATTTCAAAGGTTTTTGTGAAACTACTTGAAATTGAATTGTGTTTTGATTTCATGTAAATTGTGAGCTCTTCATATTTTACCCTTGGGCTGTGACATATGATTACCCAATGACTACCTAGCTAGATACTATAGTCTATGTGACATTAGTATCTTAACACCCATCTTTCTAATGGTTATGAGTTCCGGCTTTATGTCGGCGATTGTCATGTGGCCCTGGGTTAGATTTTCTGGTTTGGAATGGTGTTGTTATTACTCACAGTGTATAGTATGTAATTTTATGTTGAAATATTTTGAGAAATATATACTTATGTAGTTTCACATTGAGATATTTCAAAGAAGCTTTGTGCTATGTTGTTTAAAGCATTCTTGTCATGCCATTATTGAAATAGATTTTTTCATAAGTCAAAATGAATTCATAGATTTTATGATTTACTAGAAAATTTAAAGATGCTTACCTTGTCTTGTATTATTTGGGAAATTGAAAGAAAATCTTTTCGACAAAGAATGAAGTTGAAAACCTTACAAGCTTTGTGGAAGTTTTGGTTGTTTAAGGTTTTTCTAAAACTATTTGGATATAAACTATGTGTTTCAAAGTATATATAACTTGTGAGCTTTATGTTGTTTTAACCTTATGCCATGTGTGATTTCTTGGTGATCACCTGATTTGGTTTCCGTAGTCTTTGTGACAACGGAATCAGATTCAGGTCAGTGCCCTTTTACTTTGGATGATGTGTTCTTTCCTACTGCCCATGGGGGGAAAATGTTTCTTGATTGTGTGTAGGCAAGATTGCTACCTATGGGGCCAAAAGACCACACGCAAAGGAAGTCTTATTTGACGTGTCCTCCCTACTGCCCATGAGGGAAGAGAAAAACCTTAAGGGTATAGGTGAGGCTGTTGCCCATGGGGCCAAGAGACTGTATATCAAAAAGGACAATATCATGCCAGTTGTGAATGGGTGGATCCATGGAAACTATAGTGGCCATACATAGTTCAACCTATATGAATATTTTCTCAAAATAAATAAATAAATAAAACCTATATGAATAGTTCCCATCTTCAATGCAACCTAGCCTAGACTAAGAAAACTTCTTATAGACATGATGGAGGAGATGCCTAAGTAGGGGCTTTACCTGATCTTATAATATGAACCCAACTAGTGTGTGTATATATATATATATATTGGTTGAGTTATGGATTTTTTTTTTTTCCTAGTGTACAATGTTCATATTCTCACAAAAATTGATGAGGAGAATTGAAACCCAAAGTAGAAAGAACCAAATAATACATAGAATCACAAAGATCTTGATATTTCACATACTTGTCAGTGCTTACTAGTAATGTTAAATATTAACACATAAAGATTCCTTTCGGGTGGGATTTAATAGCTGGCCGAATTCCTGGCCAAAATGCTATAGAAGTAGAGAGATTTTGGATAATGAGACACCATGAACATGAAGGGGTCACTGGTAAAAGAAAAGTGCATAAGAAAGAGAATTATAAAGTCTTTGGTCATTGACTTTCAATTGCTACATAAATTAAAGTTCTTTCTTTCTTTCATTGATTTTGTCTTTTGATCTTGATTAGAATTCTAAATTGTTGGGAACCTCATATTAATGAATAAATAAGCAATCTCTGGCTCCACCCTCCTACGTTTTATTGGCCAATGTTACGGGCGAGACAAATATAGGTAAACTATGTAGAATGATAAGTTTAAAAAATTTGTCATATTCAAGGTTTTGCAGTGAAGCAGATTAGACACCAATTTCAAAAAGCATATAGCAACATATTTTGTTGTCATTGCTGCCACTGTTCCAAGTCAAATCTTATCTCGATTGCTATGATTTGAACTCTAGATGTTGTTTCATTCATCTCTGGTTTTTACAATTTTCATGACTATAATTTGATGGGGTTGAACATGATATATTTTGAATTTTTCAACATTTTCAAATCTCGATACTTTGTGTCATTCTTACCCAAGATGTTAAAATTAAAAATATTTAGAACTTTTTTGAACTTTTTATTGTGACTTGATTATCTATTTGCATCTCAATAATTCTATTCACATCATTTATTTCATAACATGTTGATATGTCACCTCATCATATTCTAATTAGAATATAATAACAATGATATATAAATTGGGATCATATAAAAATGATATTGCACCAATACCAACTTGCCACTTTTCTCTCTATTTTGAAAAAAAAAAAAAAAATTTGTTACCACAACAAATGATAAATTGTTAAAATTTTATGATTTCCTTTTTAAACTTTCTTGTCATTGAAGTAATGTTATATTTCATGCCCATCAAAAAAACAAAATTGGAGCCTTATATACCAATAATACTAGAAATGGCCGGTAACTATAATGTAATATTTTAGTATCGATATATATTGATATTCTATTTCAGAATTGCCTCTCTCTCTCTCTCTCTCTCTCTCTCTCTCTCTCTCTCTCTCTCTCTCTATATATATATATATATATATTACACTTTGTTTGTTTTGTTGTTACATTTTTCACAACATCAAAACTGCATTGGAAGATAAAAATTTTCAATTTCCAAAACTAGTCAGGATCAGAACTAGCAAAAAACTTACCAAAACTAATTAGAATGGTCTGTCTGATCAGTCAATTTGGTCCACCATTTTTTTAAATAGCCCTATCTTTTAACTCTTAATCTTGAGAAAGAAGAGGACTTAAACGTGAAGTGTATGTTGCTTTGATGTATATAGGAGTGAGACCTTATATGGTCAATATCACATGTAGCAATGTTGAAGACAATATTAAGTATTGTATGGGTGATGTTAAAACTGAGGTTGTTCTTGAAAGTGAAACTTCAAGAGACACTAATCAAAATGTAGAGCATGACATACTTGATGTTGATCTTAATATAGATTGTGATATGTAGAGTTCATAACAATTGTGTTAAATGTTTTATGCTTATCTTAAAGTTTTATGCTTGTCTAAGTAGCAATTGTTTTAAAGTTTTGTGCCTATCTTGAACTTGATATGGATATTGATGTAGTCATTTATTATGTTGAGTTAGTAGCAATTGTGTTCAAATTTTGCACTTGTGAATTACTTGATATGGATAATGGTGTGGACTACGATATGTAAAGTTAGTAGTAATTTCTTATAGTTTTGTATTTATCTTGAACTTGATATGGATATTGATGTGGCCATTTGTTGTGTTGAGTTAGTAGCAATTGTGTTCAAATTTTGAACTTGTGAATTGCTTGATATGGATAATGGTGTGGATTATGATATGTAAAGTTAGTAGTAATTTCTTATAGTTTTGTACTTATCTTGAACTTGATATGGATATTGATGTGGTCATTTGTTGTGTTGGATTAGTAGCAATCTTGTTCAAATTTTGCATTTGTGAATTGCTTGATATAGATAATGGTGTGGATTATGATATGTAAAATTAGTAGCAATGTACTTATCTTTTATGTCAATACATAGTTTCAAAAAATGCCTAAAAAAGCCAAATACATTCATATACTGAAGTATAAGATGACAAGATTTGATAGAATGAGGCAAAACCAAGAGAGAATTGATGCTTTGGAATTGAAACACATCTCAACTTTTTTAAAGGATTTTGCTTAGTCTAATTGTGCAAAAGTGAAAAGAAATAGATCTAGTGTTGTGGTAAATGATGATTATGTACCACTTATTAGTGACAATGGCAATGATGATGAGTCATCTAATTCTTTAATCCATAAGGTACTATAAATGTGATGTATTGTTTGCTACAATAGATGTTATTCTTATTAGAATTATTACATTAGATAATAATTTTGTTGTCTCATTATTTGTAATGACTTTGTTGTTCCATTATATGTATATTTGTTAGTTACAGATAGCACCAGAACGACTTACACGCTCGCGAGGTGAGGCATCTATCCTGGTGGTCCAATCTATAAGAACACCTCCTGAAGCAAATCCTCTTGCCAAAGTTCTTCTAGTATGGAAGCGCAACTTACCGACACATTAGCTAGCACAACTGGTAATTACATAAAACATACTTAATTACAACTGCACCTTGTCTTTACTATTGAGATTACACTTCACTTAATTTAGCTATAATGTACGGAATGTGTAATTTTTTAACATTGATAATGTCTAAATAGGATCTACTAGCGGAAATACCTGTGGAACAACACGTGGTATAACAGTACGGACACTTGTTGAAAAAAGTGGTAAGCATTGTTAGAAATGTTTCTTATAACATAGTTAATGTTTTTACTTTACGATTTTAATGTAGTATTGTTTTTATATTTGTGCAGATTTCTTATTGGTAGCTTTTAGTTGAAGACATTTGAGGACATCTTCTGTTGGTCCTAATTTTATTATGCTACGCTTTTTATATTGTTATAAAACATCTTGTGTTATTGTATGTGTTGCAAACAGTTATTGTATGGAAAGAGTTTAAATTGGATACTTGTTTTATTTTTTAGTTGTGGAATGTATGAATCATTTTTTTTTATAAATGTGTTGTTGAAATAAATGTATTATTCAAATGTTTGGTTTTAATAATATAATGACAGGTTACAGGTTAATATCAAAACCATGAAAAAAATAAAAACAAAAAATAAGTTTTAGCGACGAATTTTTCCATCACCAAATATAGCAACAAATTTTTTTTTAATGACGAAATATTTCATCACTAAATGTAGTAGAATTTTATAAGAAATAGTTTTAGTGACGAAAATTTTTGTCACTATATGTACTCGAAAATAGTTTTAGTGAAGAAATTGTTCGTCACTAAATATGATTTAATAAACTAAAGTGTTTTTGCGACGAAATATTTTCGTCCCTGAATAGTGTTTTTAGCGAGGAAAACATTTAGCGACGAAACGTTTTCGTCACTAAAAGTTTTTTTTTTTTTTTTTTAAACTAATCGGACTTTTAGTGACGACATTTTTTTTTCCCAGGACTTTTAGCGATGGGATTTTAGCAACGAAATGAGTTTCGTCGCTAATTTGTAGATTTCGTCGCTAAAGGTCCTTAGCGACGAAAAACTAGACTTTTAGTGACGAAAATTTTCGTCACTGAAAATACATTTTGTTGTAGTGTTTATAAATAAATTAGCTATACGTCGGGTATGGAGTTTAGTTTATTGGTGGTGATTGGAGTATTATGCTAAGTGGGAGATTTGTGCTATAAATTGTTGGTGCTCAACTTACTAAATTATTTGGGGCCATAGTTAATTCTACTGGAGGCCTTGGACATGATAGGGCTAGATTTTCTGTTGAGGTTACGTATCTTAGAAAGAATCGTGATTTTGTGTTTATTTATTTAGAGTTTTGGATTTTCATGTATATTTAGAGACACATGATTTGTAGTTTGTATTGTTTGTAAGTGTGTCATTGAGCTCTGATTTATATTGTGGAGAGATCAATATATTTATTTATTTAATCAAATGAAAAGAAAAAAAAAAATCCCCCTACAATATCTCTTGAAGGTTTGGTTTTTCATGTTTTGGACCCTTTTGGGTTTGGGGTGTGACATGTCTAGTCTCCACTAAAATGAGAAACTTGTGTTTAGTTTCATGCTCAAACATTTGAAGAAGACAAGTCGAGGCAACTCAGACTTGCCATCACATAAAGTGCACTATACTCATGGTGAGCAAAGTCATGTGAAACAAAGACAAAGGAAAACACAATAGGTTAATTCCATGTTTCACTCAACAATATTATCAAACTTGCAGGCATTTGATTTATTTAAAATTTGAGTTTGAAATGGTAATGTATTTGATCGTATGGGTTTTCATATAATTTTTAAAAATTTTAGGGGTCAAAGTGTAACTTCGAGAGTCTCAAGGGTCAAAGTGTAATTTTGGGGAAGCTCTAGTGTCAAATTTTACTTTTTGGAAAGTTTTGGAATTAAAATTGTAATTTTAGAGACATTTTGTGGTCAAAATATAATTTGGAAAAGCTACAAGGTCAAAATGTGGTTTTTGAGATTGTTTGTTGGGTTTGATTGTAACTTTAGAAGTATAGGTGGCTGGTGGGCCTTGTAAGGCTGGGTACATATTAGGCTTAATTTTTAATGGGGTTTGTTTGGTTCCTTGTTAGGTTACAACCTGATGGGTTATGGCTTAGTTTTATTAAATGGAATTGAGCTTGGTGGGTTTGGTTCATTTCTCGGATTGGGCCGTTTGTGTACATGAATTGAGCTTAGCGAATTTGATGTACAATTGGGTCTATTTTTGTATTGGCTTAGGGTTTTAATAAATCATTTTGTATTATTTTTTCTAAAATTTATATGTGTAACAATTGGTTTGGAATATGATATTATTACTCAAGTTGAGTTGCTTTGGGAACAATTAAAATATAATCCAAGAAAATGCAAAAGAAAATTTAATCATAGGCAATAAAGAATACAAAATAATTATTGTCTGTTTAAATTAGTGGAATTTATTAAAAAAAAATTCAATTCACTAAAGCAATAAGTTTATATTTTAAATTTATTATTCTTAAAAGTTTACATTTGCTCTGTTTTTGATGACATCATGACATAGAGTATAACTCCAACTAATTTCCCAAATGTTAAATATTAGCATTGATACACCATGTTGAATATGTTAGTATGGATGCGGAAGCGAAAGCATAAAATATAGAACACAATAACACACGAGGATTACGTGATTCAGCCTAACGGCCTACATCCACGGAGGAAACCCTAAAGGGCTACATCAATAATATATTATAGTGTAGTACAAATCCTGTGTTACAATGAATCATAACATGTGTATATATAGTAGACTAAACCCTAGACTAATAGACTTCTAGTACAAGTAGGAGACTTGGCTTGCACACAAAGTAGAATTAGGCTTGGACCTATGCTAATGTGCTAATATTTCTCTAACACCCCCTCTCAAACTCAAGATGGAAGCTTGATGAAATCTTGAGATTTGATAAGGTTGAGAAGATCTCTTGAATGAAGTTTGGCTCTGTGACGGTAGTTTGAGGAAGGCAATGGTCTTGCAGTGTTGATGCGACTTCTAACGGTGGCATGACTATACCGGAGAGTTTTGACGGCAGCAGTAGGAAGCCAAAGAAGATGAACGCAGCGAAAAAAAAACACCGAGGAAGACAAAGATTGCACTTAAATATACCGTAAAGATAGTCACAGGAAGGTGGCTCTGATACCATGTTAAATATTAGCATTGATACACCATGTTGAATATGCTAGTATGGATGCGGAAGCGAAAGCATAAAGTATAGAACACAATAACACACGAGGATTACGTGGTTCAGCCTAACGGCCTACATCCACGGAGGAAACCCTAAAGGGCTACATCAATAATATATTATAGTGTAGTACAAATCTTGTGTTACAATGAATCATAATATGTGTATATATAGTAGACTAAACCCTAGACTAATAGACTTCTAGTACAAGTAGGAGACTTGGCTTGCACACAAAGTAGAATTAGACTTGGGCCTATGCTAATGTGCTAATATTTCTCTAACACCAAATATTATAACACTTAAAATATTTCTTATAAAATATTTTAAAATGAACTTATAACATATCCGTATATCATGGGGACATCGGGTAATATTTGTCAATAATGCATGCATTTTTTCATGATCAAAATCATATGAACAAAGCCACTCCTTATTTTCTTAACAAATAAGAGACTCGACAAAAAACATAGATGTCAATAGTATGAACCCGAAGGAAACAACAATAGATCCAATCCCTCCCAAAGTTTCTGAAATTTGTGGCTTCTTATGGATTAGCTAGATAGAAATTATGCAACAAAGGTATCCCACTAAGTTCACTTCAAAATGGTATCCCACTAAGTTAGTGACCAAAATAGCAACTAGGAAGATCCTATTCGGGGAATGTTGGCCACAGGAGCGAAAGCCAATGCTAGCAGCAGTTGATTGGACTGTGACCATGATGGACCATCTCCCCCTCCCCCTTCCCGTTCACCTCCACTTCTGCCTCTACTGCCACCTCTGTCTTCAGCTCTGAGTTCACCATGGCCTTCACCACAGCCTTCACCTTCTCCTCCACTTTCACTTTCTTCGTCACTTTTGTCTACTCTTAACCCTACACCTCCAAAATTGCCTTCAACATTACTGTTAGGTACAACAACTCTTAAGGGCTTCTCACTAGGGATCTCTTTTGAACACAACAATATTTCATATTCATTGAAGCTCACTGGAAATGAACTAATGAATGACCATGGATCATGAGTTGATATGAGCTTCAACATGCTTACCAGTCTCCCTATGCACTCCAACAAAGCCCATGCATCACGTCCCTGTAATAGAATGTTACCCAAAACCTGTTATTTTCCTTGTATTAAATAATTTTATTACCAGCTTATTGGGTTGCTTGGCCTAGGTATAAAAAATATATCAGATGTAAATTGAATCCATCTCATATATAAGCTAAAACTTATGTACAATTATTTAGCCATTGTACTTTTAATTTTTCTAATTAAATTCAACTATTTTGTTGCATTAATATATATATATATATATAATTTATTTTTAGAATCAGCCTTAAAAGTTTTATTTAAAATGCGCTAAATTGTCAATGTATATTATATTGTTGATTAAAATATTCCTTAGAAAAATATCACAATTTTTGTTGTATTGATCAATACGACTATATTTTGAATTTAACTGGAATACATAAGATAAGATCCATTGATTAAGAAAGTATACATAAGTTTTGTTCATATATGTATGTAGTAACCGCACAACAAATCCTTGTAATCCTTCTAGAATCATTATTCTGCCCATTCATTTTATTATTCAAACATGAATGTGTATCCACTCTTACTTTATTTAAAATTGTTAAATTAAAAAAAAAAAAAAAAACAACAATAACAACAACATCATTCTTTGTTACGAATTAAATGGATCCATCCAACCTAAAAAGAAAATTATACTTATTAGTCCCAAATCTTGATACTAATTCATGAGGTCGTTGGCAGATTAAGGCCTAAGCCTAAGGCCCCAATTAATAAAAAGTTCTAACCCCTTTACAAAAGACCCCATCCCATGATAAAATTAAAAGACACAAAATTGTAAAATGGTGTTAAGGATACCACAAATTTTACTACATAGAATTTACAAACTAATGTGTTGTCAATAAAGAAAAATAAAATTGAAACATTCTTTTGTTACGTATATAGTTGAAACCTATCCTTTTGAAAACCATAAATTGCTTGGCAAAGAAAAATGTTTTAAGACTTTAATTTTTGGAAACCAACATTTTTCATGTTAGATTGATAACACTAACTACCTAATCTCTCACATGATGATGCACCAAACAATTTGTATTTTTTAACACAAAAATCAAAATTTATAACAATGTCTCGTCTTACAATATGGAAATTTTTGTAAATGATACGATATGTATCGCATATTGTACGAAACTAATAACTATAGTTCCAAACACAATCTTTAACCATGTCGAGTAATACTGCATGGGTTTATATGCACTCTCCAAAGAGGGGTTCTTCAATCATCCTGCACTCAATCACTACCCATATATATATATATATATATATATATATACAAGGTAATGTTAATTACACATGAGTGTGTGCGCAACATGTTAGTTGAAATTGTGGGTGCAAAATAAAATTTCACAATTTAACTATATCAAAATTATAACTGAAATTGATTTTTTAAAACACGATCTTGCCTCTTGTGTGTACAGTTGTGTGCAATTCCATTTGTGCAACAACAATTTTCCATAAACAAAACATGCGAGTAGACTTTTTTCAATAAACATAAGACTAAAGAAAGAAAGAAAAGAAAAATGGATGGTACAAAGCTTGTAGACATTCGTTTGCATATGTAATGGAAAAAGGGGAAACTACATTAAACCCATGGAGAGTGCATATATATAGATAGTGATTGAGTGTAGGATGATTGAAGAACCCCTTCAGAAGTACTCCAGAAGTACCCTCGATGTGTTATATTCTCTCATCGTCTCTCTCTCTTTAAAAAACAAAATCTCTCATAAAAAGGTCTTTGTTGTACTCTTTGAGGACACCATTGCCACTCTCTCTATCTCTCTGCACACCCTCTCATTATTCGTCTATCTCTCTCCCTCTTGAAAGAGGAAGTATACCTTGTTTCGGGTGTATGCTTCCTCCCCCTCACAGTTGGAAATATACATCCTAAACAAGGTGTATACTTTTGTAACAGTATAAATAGGGTAATATAGAAGAAGAAGACCATGCGTGCTTCACACTGAACGGAGACCATTCCCACAATAAGTGACAATATCAGCAAGCAGAATCTAATGGTAGAGAGAAACAGAAAATTGGTGATAAGAAGGAGGAGAAAATGAGGCTGAAAATTTGCCCTCAATTAAAAAGTGGAAGTTTGATGTCGCGGAAGCCTAAAGAGAAGCACACACGATGCTCTCTTTAATGGACAGAAACTAAACTGTTAGTTCCTGGGTAGTAAACCTCGAATCCACGAGGGGTTTCTTGAATCCACAAGGAGATAAAAACTGGAATCCACTAGAAGAAAATTTGACAAAACGTCTGTGTTTATTGATAATAGTTTGATTTGCCTCTGACGGCTACAAAACATATAAATACTGAGAAAAACGTCTAAAATCTTAATTCGCACTAATTACGCAATTAGGTGACAAAATATCGAAATTTATCAAAAATGGCAAAATTGAGTTATATGCAGAATCATAAACTACTGACCTTAAAGGTCGTCCCAAAACAGACGGGACCTTATTCTGACTTTTAAACTAAAAGTTATTAAGGAAAAACAAATATGACTATAAATAGCAAAAACACTATTTTCAAGGCCTTAACGAAGGAATTCGTCTAAATTTTGGCAATGCTCATGACATATGAGTCTGGATTAGAATGTCGTTTCCCTTCAACGTGCCAAATTTCATGCAATTTCAACATTGTCGCCTAGATGGCCTTTACTAGCACCCCCCTTTGATCTTGCGTTGTGACTTTCTACGCCCTTGTTGCTCTAGGAAGGCATGTGTTATCTGTTCTACATCAGTCCCCCCCACTTGAAGAGAACTTGACCCCGAGTTCCCACTATCTGGTTCATCAGGAGGATGATAGTCATACAAGTCAGCAACATTGAAGGTAGAAGAAATGCTCATGTCTGGAGGAAGAGCAACCACATAAGCATTGTTGTCGATCTTCTTAGTAATCTGAAATGGTCCATACTTCTTGTCCTTCAATTTGTTGTAGGTACCAACAGGAAATCTCTCCTTTCTAAGATAGACCAGCACTAAATCCCCAACATTGAAGATCTTCTCACGCCTCTTCTTATCAGTAGCTTCCTTGTACTTGGCATTTGTAGCTTCAAGTTTCTGCCTCACCTCCTCTTGCATAGCCTGAATACGATCAGCCATATTTTCTGCTACTTGACTCACTCCTGGAAGCTCAGGTAAAGGTACCAAGTCCAAAGCGTGTTTTGGGGGCACGCAGTAGACGATGGCAAATGGAGACTTACCAGTGCTTCTACTGACTGAGCTATTGTATGCAAACTCTGCTTGGGACAATGCAAGATCCCACTGCTTGGGCTTCTCGCCTGAGATACACCGGATCAGATTCCCTAAAGTGCGATTAACCACTTCTGTTTGGCCATCAGTCTGTGGATGACTAGTGCTGCTGTAATTCAAGGAAGTGTCAAAATGCTTCCACAAAGTCCGCCAGAAGTGACTAATGAACTTGGTATCCCAATTAGAGGTGATGGACTTTGGCACTCCATGCAAACGCACAACTTCTTTAAAGAACAGATTGGCCACTCGAGTAGCATCTGAAGTCTTCTTGCATGCAATGAAACGGGACATCTTTGAGTACCTGTCAACCACAACAAAAACAGAATCCATACCTCGCTGGGTTTGAGGAAGACCCAGTATAAAGTCCATAAACAGATCTTCCCATGGTGCTTATGGAACTGGCAAAGGCATATATGAACCAGTATTCAGAGATTGACCCTTAGCAGTTTGGCAGATTGGACACTTCCTCACATGACTGCCAACATCCCTCTTGAGTTGTGGCCAATAATACCTCTCTTCCACCAGGGCTATATTCTTATCTTTGCCCATATGTCCACCCAAACCTCCACCATGCAGCTCCCTAATAATTTGCTCCCTCAATGAACTTTTAGGGATGCATAATTGGTTACCTCGAAAAAGGAAACTATCCTGGATGTACACACTATTGATAGTAGTATGAGTTTGTTGACACTTACCCCAGATATCACCAAAATCCTCGTCATTCTCGTACAGCTCCTTGAGGCAATCAAACCCTACAACTTCAGTACGTAGGGTGGTCAACAACGATGCTCGCCTGCTGAGTGCATCAGCCACCTTATTGGTGACACCAGACTTGTGCTTCAAAGTGAAATGAAAGCGCTGTATATAAGCTACCCACCGAGCATGCATCCTGTTAATGCTAACTTGACTGTTGATGTGCTTCAATGCCTGATGATCTGTATATAATACAAACTCCCTCTGAATCAGGTAGTGCTCCCAATGCTTAAGAGTCCGTACTACAGCAAAGAACTCCAGCTCATAGGCTGACCATTTACTTCGAGCTTCACAAACTTTCTCACTGAAGAATGCTACTGGCCTGTTGTCTTGTGAAAGAACAGCGCCTATCCCGACCACAGATGCATCACACTCCACCTGAAACACCTTATCGAAGTTGGGCAATGCCAAAACCGGGGCTGTGCTCAACTTCTCTTTGATCAAGGCAAAGCTCAGTTCTGCCTCCTTCCCCCATGAGAACCTCCCCTTCTTCAGACACTCAGTGATAGGGGCTACTATGCTACTGAAATCTCGAACAAACCTTCGATAAAAGGTTGCTAGCCCATGGAAGCTTCGCACATCACTCACTGTCTTTGGGGTTGGCCATTCTCTGACTGCACGGACCTTGTCCTCATCAACATGAATCCCATCCGCACTGACCACATACCCTAAGAACAGCAACTTATCAGTCAAGAAGCTGCACTTCTTCAAGTTGATATACAACTCATTGGCCTGCAACACCGCCAATACTTCTCGCACATGATTATAGTGGGCTGCTTCTGTCTTACTGTAAATCAGGATATCGTCAAAATAAACTACCACAAACCTTCCAATAAATGGTTTCAATACCTGATTCATAAGTCTCATGAAAGTGCTGGGAGCATTAGATAATCCGAAAGGCATAACCATCCACTCATACAACCCCTCCTTTGTCTTAAAAGCTGTCTTCCACTCATCTCCAGGTCGGATCCGAATCTGGTGATACCCACTCTTGAGATCCAGCTTGGTGTAACACTTAGACCCACTCAACATATCAAACATGTCATCTAGTCGGGGAATAGGAAATCGATACCTGACTGTGATCTTGTTGATGGCTCGACTATCCACACACATACGCCAGCTCCCATCCTTCTTTGGTGTTAGTAGTGCCGGTACTGCACATGGACTCATACTCTCCCTGATCTGCCCCTTGCTCAAAAGCTCATCCACCTGCCCCTGTAGAATCTGACCCTCTTGAGGATTCATCCTGTAATGTGGCAGATTAGGTAGACTAGCTCCAGGAACTAAATCAATGCAATGCTGGATGTCACGCATTGATGGTAAACCTGTAGGCAGCTCTTCTGGAAACAGCTCTTCAAACTCCTCGATCAATGGTTGAATTGCCTCAGGTATCTCAGTAACCTTCTTTGGCTCACCATCTGTCACCACTACAGCATATACCTGTTTCAACTCCTTACACTCCCTGTCAAACTCATCTTCATTGTTCACTATGAGGAGTGCTGGCTTCCCCTCCACTTTAGAAGCTTTGGGTATACAGCATTCCTTAATAGGACCAAGGACAATTTTTCTGCCATTCTTAAAAAAACACATACACATTATCCTTACACCTATGAGTAGCATCTACATCATACTGCCAAGGTCTACCCAGAATTAAATGACATGCATCCATTTCAACAACATCACAAACTACTTCATCTACATAACATTTACCCATAGAAAATGTAACACGACATTGTTGAGTAACAAGAGTTTCCGTACCTTTCTTGATCCAACCTATCTTGTACGGAGAGGGATGCTTTTCTGTTTTCAGTCCTAGCTTGGTAACCAAACTCTTCGATGCAATGTTCTCTACACTGCCACTGTCAATGATCAAATCACAAACCCTCTTACTGATGTCGCGGAAGCCTGAAGAGAAGCACACACGATGCTCTCTTTAATGGACAGAAACTAAACTGTTAGTTTCTGGGTAGTAAACCTCGAATCCACGAGGGGTTCCTTGAATCCACAAGGTGATAGGTCTGGAATCCACCAGAGAACACAAAAGACACAAGTCTGAATTTTTATTGATAATAAACTATGCAAAAACGTTTACAGACTTTGGGGCCTATTTAAGGGCTCCTTAAAACTTGATTGACAAGAAAATATAATCTAAATTAACTCCTAATTGATACCTAACCATAACAGGAATCAAATTTGACCTAAAAAGCATTAAATGCGCCTAAAAATAAGGAAATAAATGCCATAAACCTAAAATAACGAAAATTACATAAAAATACCAAATATAAAAGATTACAGAAATTAATTAGAATATTTTGTCCTACATCAGACCCCTCCACTTGAAATAAACTCGTCCTCGAGTTCATCTTTGAATTCTGAAATCTCCCATGCCAAAAGAACAAATACTTTGAATACTTCATCTTCTTTGTCTTCTTGCCAAACTTGAAAGTCATTAATTGGGCAACTTGAACTTCTTCTCCCTTGATCTTCATGTAATTGACAATATTCACCAAATAGGAGTCAATGATCAAATCAAATCTTTCCACCCCAATAAAATCAATAACCTTTGTTTCAGTGTCTCCCAATAAAATAATAGGAGTTTGAATGTTGCAATCATCTAACTTGATTTCATCGAGATTGTTGACACCTTCCTCTATAATTTCTTCTTTAATGGTCTCTACTATCTCAACCTCAAGATCTTTCTCTATAATGGGGTCTTCATTAATCTCCTCCACAATTTTGATTTTAGGTTCTTTTTTTATAACAAGGCCTTCATTAATTTCCTTAGAAATCTCTATATTTTCTTCTATATTCAATTCTTCCTTTAACGGTGGAATATTTGGCTCTTCAAAATAATTCAAGTATGAACTTCTTGGCCAATAATAATCTTGTATTGTATACGACAAGATTTCTTCACAATCCAAAGGATAAAATTTGATAGCAAGCATCTTTTTCATCCTTGGCCATGAACGAATTTTGTCTTTACCTTGTCGAATTCTATCAGATTGTACTCGTTCCCACCAACATAAGGCATACTTACTAAGTTTATACAAAGCAAGTCCAACTTTTTTCTCATAGCAAATATTCTCATAGTCAAATAAATCCTCTAGATCAAGTAACCAATCAAGAAAATCTTCTTTTAAAAAATAACCATTAAAACTTGCAATTCTCTTATAAGGTCTATATGAAATTTGCTTACCAATAGGTTGCCCGTGAGTTATGTCTCCGTTGCAGTTATCCCTATTGTTTCCATTCTTCAACGGCGCCATCCTAGCATAGATATTTGCGAGTGCTTGTTGTACGTCACGTAATACTTGCTAAGTTATTCGTCGTTGTTGTGGTGGTGGTTACCGTCTCGCCGGTTAGCAATCAGACCAGGGTAAGTCAAGGCTCTGATACCAACTGATGTCGCGGAAGCCTGAAGAGAAGCACACACGATGCTCTCTTTGATGGACAGAAACTAAACTGTTAGTTCCTGGGTAGTAAACCTCGAATCCACGAGGGGTTCCTTGAATCCACAAGGTGATAGGTCTGGAATCCACCAGAGAACACAATAGACACAAGTCTGAATTTTTATTGATAATAAACTATGAAAAACGTTTACAAACTTAGGGGCCTATTTAAGGGCTCTTTAAAACTTGATTGACAAGAAAATATAATCTAAATTAACTCCTAATTGATACCTAACCATAACAGGAATCAAATTTGACCTAAAAAGCATTAAATACACCTAAAAAAATAAGAAAATAAATGCCCTAAACCTAAAATAACGAAAATTACATAAAAATACCAAATATAAAAGATTACAAAAATTAATTAAAATATTTTGTCCTACATCAAAGTTCTAAATGATAAGAAAATAAGGCTGAAAATTACTAATATATATATATATATATATGTCTCTATAACATACAATACAATAAAGGAAAATTAGTATCGTTGCACACATATAAGCAAAGTGTGCAATACAAGGAAGGAAGATTATTATTGCAGACGTGTAACACGTGTTACACACAACCCGTAAGCAAAGAGGTTGAAATTGTGTGTTCAAAACACAATATTATTGGCTGGGCAGAGTCTGTCACAATAATTGCTCTGCAAGAAAATGTAGGTTTTTCTTTTTTATGGAAATTTTGTCTCAAGCTCAACTATTAACGAACTCACTAACGTATGAACCATTTGACAGCTTGGTCTTATATAGTTAAATTGACTCGTTTAGGTTGGCTTCTTCTCTGTTATTAGTGTATCACTTCACAAAACTTATCAAGAAAGTTTCCACATGGTATCTAAAACATCTCAACATCATACCGATGAAGGATGAACAAGGATGGGCCCAAGTTGGCTTGTCTTAAGAGTTAGACTTCAGGTTATTCTTGGTTTGAGAAAAATAAAACAAACCAATTTAGGTCGACACTTGAAGGAGGAGTGTTAGAATATTAATTAAATGATTAAATTCATTATTTTAAAATATAATTTTAAAATCTCATACATTGAGGCCCACTTATTAAGGGTGAATTTTAGCTCATGCAATTTTTAATCCACGTTTTGGGCTCCATTTATTAAAGATGAATTTAGGGTCACATGTGAAGAGAGGGAGAGTGTTATAATATTGATTAAATTTAACATTTCAAAAAATTAAAAATCCCATATATTAGGCCTCACTTATGGGAGAGTGAGAGAGTAGAGTACATTTCTTGTACTGGGGGAGATTAATTCATTTTGATGTACTTGCTTTTCTTATCTCTTCTACATTTGGTTTTTGTAACCGTTTATTTTTTTATACACTTGATGCTTTATTGCTATATTTATGATATTGTGTATTTTTTCCACATGTTTGTTCTTATTGATTATTATATTGTGCATGTGTTGATTCACTTGAGCAATGATATTATTACTTGTCATGTTTTCCAAAGATTCCTTAATGCGTCTCGTTTAATGTAATCCAACAGAGATAGGTTTCTAAGCCGTATCAAGACTCAAGCTCTATTGTTGCAAAGTTTTCCGGAGTTCAAGTTTTAGATTAGGCTAATTTTGATGTATTGCAAGTAGAATATATCAAAGGACATTCATGTACTATTGTGGTTTTGTCATGGATTGCCAAAGGAGGAGATTGTTAGGGTCAAATGCTGTTGTGTTGGCAAATCCAAGTCATATATTTGAGTTTTAGTTTTTAGTATCCAAAAATGTTGAAGACAAAAGAAAACAACTCAAAAATCTGCTCAAAACAATGAAGATTAGTGGTCTTGACTCCTGCCGGATCTATCTTGAGATATGTGCACTGTGGTTCCCAGAGGTATAAAAACAGAAGTTGCTGTGACATTGTGGTCCGAAATCAACACACAAATCCATACCATCTAGGCTATCTAGCTATTACAGTCTATGGATATAGTTTGCTAATTCCAACCATGTTCTTAAAGAATGTTGACATTATGTGTAGGTTCTCACTCTTTCCTTTTACCAAGCTATTCATCTCGCGGTTGGTTTATACTTTATAGCGCTATTTGAAAAGAAAACTGCTAAACTAAAACTTTAGCATTATTTAAGCAGCATGTGTCACAATCTGGGAAAATGTTAATCACATCTAAGTTATAACCAAACACGTCTAGATCGATATAGTACACAATTGGTGTGAGACTCAACACATAATCAATCAGCATATACTCATACAATCAAATTCATTACAATCCACACCATTTGAGGTATTACACCACACATTCGACTACTTCATATTATAGTTTCAATAATCATTAAACTGCAGCAGAATAAGTTGTTGAAATATTTTAGTGTTGGAACTAGTCTTCATTGTTGAAAACTCACAAAGTTTGATTGGAAAGGTAGTCCTTCACAAATGCAAGGATAGAGATGCACAATGTCTTTACTGTTTTGGTACTATTAAAATGCTGTATGCTGCAATTAAGATTTGAATCAAGTAAAATATATTATTGCTTGACATATTTCCTTACACTTCATTATGGGGTTGGTCCCCTGCTTTGGCCTTCTACTGTATCAAAAAAACAAAGAATTGTGTTCCAGTTTTCTAGTACAATAATTTCGTTGCACCCATCTTAATTTCTTCTTGATCTCTGCTTTCTTTATGTACATATATAATCTTGTATATGATAATCCTATCCTATTCTAGAGATTTTGGAAGTTGCTTTCGCGTTTGTCTTCCAGTATTTTCCTTGAAACTAATTGCTAGTTCTAGACTACGCTAGAATTTGGGTAACAGTTAGTTTCTTTAGCTGTTCCTGCATCCAGCATATTTGCTTTAGCTAAATTGGGTTTCACAGAACCATCTGAAATATGATGATTCTTCTCATGATTAGCTTGTGCTATCCATATCAAAATTAAAAACACCATGATCATTGACAGAAAGACCATTGACACCCAAACCATCTGAACATTTCTCTTCAAAGGTTTGCAGTGGTTTAGCAGGATCTCAGAAAAGGCATCCTTCACTGACTGACATTCTACCAGACTTTCCATACCTGGGTACGCATTTAGCAGATTTTGTACTGAACTTGAGTAAGACTCCACTGTCTTATAATCGGTATTGGATATAAATCCATATTCACATGTCGCATTGTTGGCTTCAGAACAAGTAAGTAACTTCAATACCTTCCAAAACAAAATAGATAAAAATAATCAGAGATAATGGATTAGACAGATTTTGTCACTGATTTCAGTGATACTACAAGATCCCGGGGATTCATAATGCAGATTATCGCTAAATAGTAGAGATAAATTGTCAATAAAGAAAGCACAAAGTTTTCTCAATTTCAACTGGCATACCTTTGGGATGTCACCTATTCGAATTGTATCAGCTGGACAGTTGTCTGGCTGGTATTGGTACTTTGGTGGTGAAGAGAAAGGATTGCAGACATGAACAAGATTTGGATAAGATGTTGCCTGTAGAACTGATATATTCAAGTTCACCTGGAGAGCGATTTAGCAACAAAAGAAAATTATGAATTTTCAGTATTTTGTGTACATGATAAAGTTAATGAGGTTCAACTTGAAATTGGACTGGTAAGTACGTAATATTTTGTTATGTCAGTGTGCTCTTCCAATTTTGATTCTTTACTTATGGTTAGAGATCATTCATAAAAGGGCACATTTTGAAGAGGCTACAAAGTACATAGTGGTTGAATCAATTAGAGCATTGGCCCCTTTCTTTTTTTTCCTTGACTTGATCCTTTTTTTCTACTTTATGACTGTCAATAGTACATTTCTAAAAAGATACTATTTTAGGCTAATTGAACTCTTCCCTGATTTTGGCATTGTAATGATTTACACGCTATGTTAAACTAAATCATTTTAGGATTGTACCTAGTATCTATTTTCTATATCAAATTATATTCCATTGGCTGGTATGTAATGTGTTTAGGAAATTTCATTGTAGGCAGCATATAGAAGGCAAGAAGGAATTATAGATAACCAATGCCACTTGAAGAAAATGACCGGAGCCTTGTGGCTAGGTGATATTGCACAGTCTCTTCATGAGAAGAACCAGGGTTCAAATGCTCTCATGTTGTGAGCAAAAAAAAAGAATCAACTGACAAAGATGCAACTCATAGCTAATTAAATATGCAGGCAAGGTTAGTAAAGTAATTATATAATAAACCCCATAGTTTGAAACTGTATGGCAAATATTGATGCAATTAAGACTTTTAAGATTTAATTTGACACCAAGATCAACTTTTTTGGCGCTTATTATGCAATTAATCATAGAATAGGAGACATTTACTTAGCAACTTAAGACAATTTTCCATTAATTATGTGACCAAAGGAAACTAATAATTTTACCTCATTTACAAGGGTGTATATCCCTGCACTGACATCAAATAGGACTGATTTAGCTGAAAGCAATTCATCACAAGGAAGGATTGAGCTCAAGCTGTTGTTGTCGGGATTTTGTTGGAAGTTTTCAAGAGCTGTGCAAGTATCACCTGAGAACCTGAAATAGAATTGATTTTCTTTTCAATTATTATGTGCAAACTTCCTTTCTTATGTCAATTTCTTATTTTGGTAAATATTATAATATTTTGTAGAGATAGAAGTATAGAACACATGAGAAATGGCAAAAAAAAAAAAAAAAAAAAAACTTACTTTTCCAAGAAGAAGTACATTCCAAAGAACAACCAGCATAGAACTGTAAGGAACCAGCATAGTATGATGAATCTGCAACAGAAGTTACATAATGAGTTTTAAAAAACTGTACAATAGCAAATAAGCTAAAATCAAAAGCTGTTAGCAAACGGATACAAATGGGCTAAAGTAACAGCTATGATAGTTTGTCCATGTTCAAATGGTTCCATATACTTACAAGTGAAGAGCACGGCGAACCCTCAGAGTTCCAAAGACTGCAAACAAGAAGAATTTTGACTTCAGTGATTTTATGTCATTGATGATGGACTGGAGCTACTGAAATTTTTATGTTGCTAAACTCAAGGCAAGTTCTAGAAACTAGATGTTTAGAATTTTCACTTTTTTTAGTAGAAAATTTTCTGCTCAAGTTAATTTGAGGTAGCTTACTTGGAGTCTTTGGATTCTTTTTTAACATTGAGCAGGTTTGAATTGAAGTCCCAAGCAAACCTTAGAACTTAATTAAAGTTGACCCTTTTAACTATTTAGCTCTAAATCACTAATGCTTGGAAACGCACACACACACACACACAGCCCCACACCTGATAAAGCTATGACCGCAACCAGGTTCAACGAAATAATGAATGTGGTTAGTATGTACCTGCAAGTATAAAAATGTCATTAGCATAAAAATTTCATTTTGATATCCAATAGAGAGAAAGAGAGAGCGAGAGAGAATTACACTATCCGTAGACCCTTGTCAATCAGACGCCTGTTCTTCTTAGCCTGCATTTGTATGTCTGCAGCTTCAACATCGAGTTTCGTGGATGTGGAGGTAAGGAAGCTAGAAGTTTCACTGTTTTCACTGGATGTTTCTAAGTTATTTGCGATGTTATTCATTGCCTCTGTTGTGTTGTGTATGGTTTCTGATGCCTCATTTGCGGTGTTAATGATAATGTTCACAACAGTTTTTGCTTGTGAGTGAAATTTTGCACTGCCCGCCAGAACTAACCCAGATGCAGCTCTGAAAATAATAGAAAGATATAACCACAGTTATACTTGTACCGCAGCAGGATGTCTCTTATCACCTTGTTTCAATGTCTAATGTGTGGATGATTCACTTGACAACGCAAATTGTAAACTTGCTTTGCTGTCAATACATTTATTTGGTTTTGATCATCCATGAAATATGTTCATCAGATCATCTCCAACTAACTATGGCTCTCCTAACAACCTTACCAAGCACAAGTCCTTTTAACTTCCATATCATGGAGACCAAATTTTGTAGTTAGATTTGTTTAATTCAGTTAGAAATGCAAACAGTCTACATGTGACAATGAAGAATCTGAGAATGGAATTAAACATTTGTGTGTTACGATCAGGTTTTCTGAAATTTAGAAGATGGTAAGGTTTGAAACTTGAATTACACAAACTTGGAGATTAGTCAGGTGCTATAAGAGCCCTGGACACTCTTGTCAGCCAAAAAAAAAAAAGTACCATAGATTTATGCAAATTTTGGTGTAGTGCTTTTAGCATTGTATTCTGTGTGGACTACAAAGTTGAATGACTTACATTGCCAGGATTGTCAAGGATATGACCACGAGAATATGCCAGAGGTAACACTGCCTATGACAAGGTGATCTTTTCCTCAGCTTTCCACTCTTTCTAGTTTTACTACAATATATATTTGCCAATAGAAAACCTCCATATACAAGTCCACACAAAAGCCACAACACCCCAATGCAATATCCATAACTTCCAGTAAATATAGTAGACTGCACAAAACAAACAGCAATTCTAAATACCAAGTTACATTAGAATTTAGGAGGAGAGAGAGAGAGAGAGAGAGATTTACACTCCAATAATGCTTGTTGGTAATGTTATATCCTCCTCTGTATTTCTTAAAATGGTCTAAAGGATCCACCCTCACAGTAACATCTGACTGTCCAATGGGTTCTGAGACATCGTCTGTCTGAAGCAAATTTCTCCCTATGAAACCAGGTAAAAGGAACATTAGTTTACTAGACAAAGAAAAATTAGTAGCTCAATTAAGTTAACTAGTATGGACTCTGAATCCAGCTACCTAATTGACCTTGAAATGTTCTTCATATGAATTTATGAGCCAACATTAAAATTTAAAATAAAAAAAAAAAATGATATTTTAACTTGCTTTCTACTTTTGCACTATATATGCCATTCTTATCCTTGTTGCTCCTAACATTCTTCTTATCCTTGTTGCTCCTAACATTCTGAAAATTAAAGACCTTATATATATATATATATATATATAAAGCAAGTCTTAACTATTAGGCATGGAATCAATAGGTGGACAGGAATGGCAATGGGTTAGGTTTAGTATATTTTTCGACCCAACTCAATCCTAATGGTGAGGGTTTAAGATTATTTAGATGGATTTGGGCTTCAAATTTGTAAACATGCTAGAATTTGGAAAAGGTTTGGATTTTATAATTTAGGTACTAAATCCAACTCTGTATTTAAATTACTAAGATATTGCCATTAAAGTTTTTATAACAAAAGTAAGTGTGTCCTTCTTTATGCCTTAATATATTGTTTCACTTTTTTAATAACAAATATTGTTTGGTATAGTGTAATAGTATATGTTTTTGATGAAAAGTGTAATAGTATTTAATAGTGCCTAAATTTAGATGCATCGTTAATTTAACTTGGACCCAATTGAATAAGTCCAGTCAAAATGCAAAAAGCTTTATAACTCAATCATGTGGTCTTTTTTTTTTATTTTTTTATTAAGAGAAGAGTTTTAAAAAGTCTAGTGGTGACAACTTTTCCTATAACTTGTGGGGGAGAATAAAAATGATGTAAGTAGCCTATGTAAAAGTGATTGTGCAGCACTTATAACCTGCATTTTTAATGAATTCTTAAAAAGTTAATAAAAAAAATGTTATAAAAAATGTTATGTTCCAATGAAATTGGTACGGAGATTCATAGTTAAACAAATGGGACATTATGACAGATATAGTTTTGCAAATAAGATGGAATGGATTTTGGATGAAAATTCTAAAATTTAATTGGATGTGATATGTAAAACATTTAGAAGATTTGAGTTTGAAAAGAATTCTTTCGCCCCAAACAGAATGTGTTGCCATTCCCTAAATGTGGATGGGTTATGGGTCATACCCTTCACATGATTATTCTCCCGATGCCGTGGATAGGGAGTTATCCTTTTTCACCGTAAAGGAAAAATAAAATTAAAAACACTTTTAGTCTTAGGCCCGACCATATTTTTTTTATTTAATTTTTTTGATGAAAGAGTGCACTTATATTATTTAATGGGCTATAATCCATTGCAAATTTGCAATATAACACATACTTAGCATCTTTTTTATTTTTTGAACTTTATATTCACGGCATCTAATTTATCATATTAGGAGCGCACAATATAATCATTTCTATTTAAAATCTGTTTGGTAAAACGTTTTGGGAGATTGAATAAGTGTTTTTAAAACTCAGAACTCTATTTTGCGATTATAACTTCTCCTAGTTTTTTTACAAACACTCATTTTAAACTTAAAATACAGCTTTCCAACAATTAATACGAACACACTCTTATTAGCAATATTCTTTGTTTTAATAATTTCCACATAATTTAATAATGTTTTCTAACCAATAATTCTCTTTCCGTAGTTTGTAATAATAACTGAACTAAGAAAATTCAAATTAAATCTATAATTTGATTAATTATCTCCAACCGTTACTAAATTATTACTATGTAACAACAATTCTGGTACAACAGACAATTTCTTTCTAAACAAGCATAACCTTAAATTATTTCAAATAAAATTTTAAAATCATAAAAATATAAAACTCACCTGTTATGTATCCACTAGATGAGCTTGTCTGTCCAGCAATTTCTGGGAAACTCAAGGCGAAAATTACCATAATGAAAATTAGGGGCAAGATGACTTGCATTCCATGTGTGGAGCCCATAACTAACCTGTCAAATAAGTTTACAATAGTCAACAAATGTACCAAAGCTGACTCATTTTCTTTTCTAACCAACCCATTAATAACTAAACTGGTTTGTGAACCAAACTAAAGAATGAAATCCATACCCATCAAACAAGCTAAAAAGAGAAACTAAAACTCATTGAACAAGCTCTTAATCAAACCTAAACACGAACCTAACTAACCAGTCAGAGAGGGAGAGAGAGTGATAGAGCTTTTCATTCTTAAGTTAGGGACAGTTCTGATGCTTATATTAGCAAACAAAGTTGCAAACAAGGAAACTTTGACTACATACTACTCCAAAAAGGAGAATTTATGTTAAAACTAAACTGAGATAGATTTGTTTTTAGGCTCAGAACTATTCTAAAAGCAACCTCATTTGTATAGAATGAGTTCTTTGCAAGTAAAGAACATCTTAAGCTAACAGAATATATGAACATATGGATAAGAAACAGACTTATTTCTGAAGACTAATGTTTAAAGATAGACAAATGCAGGTTTTTCAAACATGAGCAAGAGAGAATTATTATACACAATGAAGTATTTGGAGCATAGAAGAACCATACTATTCCATGAACTTACCGGAACTAATACAGATGAAAGGTTCTTCCACAAAGCTTCAATGGCGAGTTCTCTGCATTAACTTGGATAAAGGGTTCTCCCAAAGACTTCTCTGTGATGTATGTAACTTGATCCTCTCAAAAGGCTTACATTCAAATGCAGTGAAAACCCATATCAAAGCTTCTCAGATTTATCCCAAAAGTCCCAACTTATAATATACTTGATCAAAACTTTAGCTGAGGCTTTTCTGTCAAGTGAACCATCCCATTCTCTGTTATAAGAGGAGCTTTATAAAGATATTCGTTGAGTGCAAATATTATATATCTAGAAGCCTAAGACCTCAACTTCGCTCTTTCTTCTGAGTTTTCATAGCTTTTAAAGCAAAATTCAAGTCAAGCATCTCAACTGAAACACCTTCGTCAGAACTCCACTATTCCTCTTATTATTCTTTTATTTTATTTCAAACACCAGAACCCATTTCAGACCTTCCACTTTAGTCTCTTCCATGCTCTAAGGACTAAACAAAACCGTGTCAAACACTCCCATTATAACATATAGAAATAGAGGAAAGGGAGGGAGAGTTTTTTCAACTTACTCCACTTTCTCTAATATGCAACTACTCCAAAATTAAGGCTTTCTAAATATATATCAATGAATTCTAGTGGGGTGGTCTGAAATTTATCTGATTCCAACCAAACCTCTCTCTCTCTCTCTCTTCAAAGTCAAAAGCCTCAAATGTCTTTTAACGACAATTTGGTCATGGATGATGGATGCAGTCGCAGATTTCCCCCCCTCTCTCTCTCTCTCTCTTTATCTCTCTTTTGGTTTTCTTAACTAGGTGTGACATCTTGTTTGGTAAGATTACAAAAGCAAAACTTCCCTTTACTTTGATTCAGCCAAAAAAAAAGAAAAAAAGATTACAAAAGCAAAACCGAGCAAAATCATCTTCCTCATTTGGAGGTTCTATCTCATAGTCCACCGAGTCACCAACTTCAATATGTTACATGTGATTTAAAAAAAAAAAAAAAAACGTTACAAATTGTTATTGGTAAAATATAAACTAAAGTACTCACATTGGGATAACAATTTTTTTTTTAAAGCAAACTAGCTTCCCTTCACATTAGAAAGAGATAAAGAGAAACAGGAAAAAATAAAATGACATAAACAGTTTTTTTTTTTTTTTTTTGCTTTGTTTGGTACCCAAAAAGCATATTCAAAGGATGACAGTCAAGGAATTGGTAAGGTGCTCTGTCTGGTAAGTTCGTAACTGTAGAGTTACATACTCAAATAGTTAATCCTCTTTCTTCTTACATAATAATAATAATAATAATAATAATAATAAGCTTTATTTAATAAATTTATGTTGGAATCCCACTATAATTTCATGTGAAGATAGGGAACACTGTTTATGAAATGTTGAATAATTTTCCAGGACAAAGAAAGATAATGACATTGGCATTGGTGGTTGCACGCAAATTTTCTATCAAGAATTTTGGAGTTACAACTTGGGTAAGTTTGTGGAAGAGACAAAATAAATAAATAAATAAATAATATGTATATCTATTATCTAGATTATGCCAATATGCCATCTACATAAAGGAACGAGTATCCAAAAGTTGAGAGAAAGTATATTTATTCGGAACTTTTATATCAATTTTACAAAAATAACGGAGATTATTATTGTCAAAAGTACAAAACTTTAATAAGTCAAACAATGTAAAAAAAAAAAAGCGATGCTAAATAAACTGGATTTATACTACGTATTTTAGAAGCTAACAGAATTTTCTTGAAGATACTTTTCTTTTTCTTTCGGCTTGAAGAAAGTAGCAAAAAGAGGCTTTTTTATAGCGTATTTATACCATTTACACTTTCATGCCGTATTTTGTGCATGTATAAAATGTTTTTAACTTTCAACTTTATCTGAGATTCAAAAGCATATAGCAATTTGGTTTGTCTCTTTCATAAGTTTGAAAAAAAACAGTGGAGATTCTTTGGGCAATCATGTACATTAATGAATATGTAACAATCCAACCTTAGTTTCCATGAGAAATTATGAAGCTAATTAGGTATTTGTGCACATTATTTTCCATTATTAATTGTCAAGTCGGTAGATGAACCCGAAAGCAAATTAAACCAATAAAAATGATCTTGGAGAACAACCTATGAAACTCAAATTCCTATGCTAATAAAGAGGTATACTTTCTCCTAATAAAGAGGGCCACTTAAACTTTTCGTATAAGATGGTCCTAAAAATCTATTTATGATAGTGAGTAATGACACATTTTTTTCTTGAAAGCAACTCAACTAATTCCGTGTGTAACCATCCATCTTTAAAGTGATGCATGCATCGTCATTCTTTATCTTGCAATGTCCAATGTAATCTATGGTGCTTATTAAGTTTGTTAATTAATGGTAAAAAGCAGCCTACGGTTTGGTATTTGGTGCCGCCAAGTACACACACTAGGAGCAAATGTTAAATAAAAGTAAATCAAGAATTAGGACAATTTATTGTTAATGGCGATAAATACCCATCTAGCATATGTTTTATCTTATTCTGTGAATGAATAAACAGAGTTTCATTTAAATTTTTATGGAGAAGTAAACTATATACTATCATATAGTTAAAAGCCTTTAATCTTATATATGTGGTCAAATAAGAGATTTAAAGTTTGCCAAAAAAAAGAGAAAAAGATCTAAAGTTCAATGAGTATACACCAAAAAGGCAAAAACTAATTCATATCTTAATATGATAATATATAACATTCTTCATAAAGCAAACCTTATAAATTTGAAATATTATCGTATTTATTAAAAAAATAAAAAATATATATACTAAAGTCAAAAGCTAAAAAGGTTACGGTATTTATGTATTCAGCATGCATAAAACATGTTTTACTTTTGACACCAATTCTAATTAAGTAAGTCATAATCACTTTCTTTTCTCCTCTCTCCAGTTTCCACATCTTTCTTTTTCAAACATATTTAGCGTTTGAATCCCCTTTTTCCATTATAACTTTCAAATTATAAAAAATAAATAAGTTTGGTCTTTAAAGTTTAACCAGTCCAAACCAAATTCAAAGAACCTCCAATTAATATAGGTCTTTTTTCTTAGCCGACAAGACCTGAAGATAGATTAAGGTTGTGGAAATTTTTGTCAATACTCGGGTCCATAAAAATAAAAGGCGAATAATCTTTGTAAAAAACACAAAATAAGAAGATTTCGCTATGCACATGATAACTTATTAGACAATATTGAGCTTCTTTAATCGCAAATTTATTCAACTCTTTCTTCTTTTTTTCCGGATAAGTTAATTCTATATATTCAAGTCAAACGGCTGCTTTCTCAAAAAAAAAAAAAAGTCAAACGGCTGCTTGGATTGACATCTGAGCAGTGTGGCAAAGCTTATGCAATCATAGTTATTAAACATGACCGGATCAATAACCCAGTAAATCAGTGCTTAAGTCGATCCGGTTGTTTAATTGAACCACCTATTCAATTGAACACGTAAAATTCAGTAAGACCCAATGGTTTTCTCACAACTTGTGCAACACAAATGGGTTGATGTGACTCGTCCAGTTTTGTAATTTTGAAAGCAAATTACTTTTATAGGTTCATTGTAGTACCTTTGTTTTTTTTTTTTATTCTAATGCTTGACTTTTCCATAAGCATAGAGCTTCAAGTTTTAACTCAGATCGTAATCCATGATATTAAAGGAACAAGTGAGATATGCAATAAGCATAAATATGACTTTGAATTGTAAGATATGTTTTTATTCCTATAATTTTAAGAAATATAGTGCAATAAGATTTTTTAACAAAGACTTTGCTACAATATGAAGTCTTTTTTGTATCTTTTTTAGTGATGTTATATGTGAGATCTAGAGTTTGTATTATATTATTATTGGAAAAAACTTAGGTGCTCTAGTAGCAATGCTCCCTTCTCTCACATGAGGGGTGGGCCCCACACATGGGTCTCACCATGAGGCCCACCCCTCATGTGAGAGGAGGGAGTATTGCTCTCGGAGCATGTAAGAATTACCCATTATTATTAGGTGACTTGTTTTTTTAGACTTAATTTTAGTTAACAATTTAGACATGCTTATTTTTATCAATTTTTATATTAATTTTATGACTTTATAAATTTATTTTTATAATATTAGTGACAAAAAAATTATAATTTGAAACTTGTAAAGATAAGTAACTTGTCCTGGATGCAAAATTTATTTGGTTAGACGCTATTCTATTTCTTAAAAACAAAGTTTGAAAAAAAATATATTAAATATTTTTTTATTGAAAACGTATAAAGATAACAGTAAAGTAATTATTTGCACCAATTTTTTTCCCCCGAAACAGTTTACATTTTAAAGAGAGTGAGTTGTTGCAAAATAATGTGCCATGGGTTATCTTTTTAACATTTTTTTTTTTTTCTAAATCTGTAACATTTTTTTATTCATTTATTATGTCGTTTAATTAAATTTATCTTCTAGATGACAAAGCTTGGAATAAAAAAAAAAACTCTTGTCACTGTTTTGTAATCGCCGCCGGCTGCTAAACCAAACTGCCAAAAATGAAATTGCCGTACACCAAAACAGTGAAGTTAGAACTTGACTTGACTGGCCCCAAATGGGGAAAACAAAATAGAAAAGAAAATTTTCAAAGAACACCCACATAAAAAAAAAATATAAAGTGGGAAAGAGTCCCATGGTCAAAACCCCACTCCCATGAGTTATGCAATCATTATTGGACAATAAGTAATGAGCGGACAATCATTTTCTTTTCTCAAAACAACTATATAATCCCAACTTATGATTGCTCATTTAGATGATTTTTCTTTTTGTTAAGGGTCCATTTAAATACTGTTTATTTTATTAAAAATTAAAAACTGAAAATACTGTAGCAAAATAATTTTTAAATGTGCGAATAGTACCGTGAGACTCATTTTTAATAAAAATTTTGTTGAAAAAAAAAGTTTGTGAGTCCCGTAAAAATATTAAACTTTAAAAATTTGAACATAAATAAACAAATTCAATAACGGTTGAAAAACGTTAGGAAACGTGCTCTATGAACTATTTTTGGCCTTCTAAGGAAAAATAACTACGAAGCAAAACCATATATGGTGAAAAATCAAAAGAAGGTTCTTGTAAAACAAAATCAGGTGGTTGCATACTCAAATTTTCCAAAGTATGAATCACCACTGTGTACCCTTGATATGATGGTCATTCCATAAGTACAAAGTTCTTGTGGGGTGGGGGCAAAGGTATATCTAGGAGAGAACTTCACATACATACATACATATATATATATATATATATATACACTTGGATTATGCTAAAAAAAAAAGAAAAAAAAGGGTTAAGAATCACATGCCAGTAACCTCACTCAGTAATACTTCACGTGAAATTATTCAAGTGCTGAAAGTACTACATAAAATCACAGGTCAGTGAGTAGACTTATATAGTATCAGAACATAAAAAAGCACTATGAACATGAACACAGTAACATTTAATCAAAATGAGTACTGATTTTTATGACAAAAAAGAACCCTTATTCCCTAATTTCTAATCAACATCTAAGTCACAATCTATGGCTAATTTTAGAACCAAACATGAACAGCTAACAAAGAAAAAAAGAAACTGACTTCTGCACACTGAAACAATTGGGTCAGACAATTTTTCGGAATCAGGACCTGGTGGGTCAACTTGGCAGAGTTATTTTCTTCATTTCAAGGTCAGGGTTTCTTTGAGAAATCCCAGTTGAGCAGGACCAGTGTTGGACTGAGAAGCTGGATCATTCTTCGGGACAGATCCACAGCCTAGACAACGATAGAGGTCCATCATGATTGCATTGAGAGGTTTGGCAGTGGAAGGATCGAATTAGCTAGCTCTTCATTCAACTTCACTGGAAGTGGTGGCATCTGCTTCATTACTTCTGGAGTGTCATTCAAGCTGAAGTAGACAAAGCATCATAAGAGAATTTACATGTGCATGAATAATTTGTCATTCTTATATTCAGTACACAAATTTGAGGACCAAAACTCTCTCAACAGAAAATTCAAACAAACCAATCTCAGATTTTGTAGAAGAAAATTATTAACCACATTAACATTCTCTCCTCTAGGAAATGAGTCAGAAATGGTAACGGCTAAAAGATTTAAATCCTACTAAACACATATGCATGCTTGGCAACCTCTAGAGATCATAAATCTTGTCATTTTGATAAGTAGTCTATAACCATAACAATAAATTCAACCAACCTAGATGGAAACACAAAGGAGCATTAGAAAGCATAAAAATTTGTTTGAGACGACAAAAAAAAAGGTATTGTTTCATTCAGGTTTTAAAGTAAGGCCCCTTTGCCAAGTAGCACCGCAGGCTCTCCACCAAAGGGATGGGATCAGGTCCGACCACTGGCTAAGAGAGAGAAGACAGCATTCTTATAGCTGAGAAGATCCTTGAGCCTGATGTTCTAATCTTTAAACTAAAAAACATTCAGAATGCAAGTAAAAGTAGTATACAAAATCTTATAATGATGTACAATCTTATACAAATGTCTGTATATATAATCAAGGTGATTTTGGCACATGCAAATTAGAGAGGGCCAATAACGTGCAAGTCCACTAAGACAAAGGCCCAAGATTGGTAGATTTATTGAAGCCAATGTATGCATATGAGCCAAATGCCCAAAACTAAATGTGCCCTGATATTAATAAAATTGCCACTGAAACAATGATGGTAGTCACGGTACACAGGATTAGCAATGAAGGCCAGTAGAATTAAATTTCTACTGATGGCCATAAAAACATGCACTGCAAAAACATTTAAGAAACATATATTTACATCCATAATAAAAAACTAAACAAACATCAATCAAATTCAACATACTCATTCATGATTTTGTGGATGTTATCACGAGTTTGACAGAGAAGATTGATGTTCTCCGGTATCTGAAATCAAAAAGAAAATATGCCCAATTTAGTTAGATAATCAGCAAGAGTGCACCATAATGGAAAAACGCACTCCTTTCAAAATGTTAAGTCATATCAGCTTGAATTGTATAATGTTGATTCAAGCATAGAAATTTAAAATATTCTTTAATAACATCAAAGAAAAAAGTATATCAAGATCCTCCAGAGAGGACTGCTAATTTTCATCATCAATGAATAATGATATGTCTGGGTTTTTAGTTTTACTTTCGTCTATGATTTTCATACTAAAATAAAAGCTAATGTAAAATCAATAAACATTTGGTGTAAGTTCTTCCTCACCTGTAAAGCTTGTAGGTTTGCAGAAATTTGATTTAAGGCCTGTGCGTTTTGCTCAAGAAGCTCTCCTGTAGGACCACCAATAGCTGCGAACAGCATAATCGAAATTTCAACATAATAGACAAGGGCATAGAATAAACAGTTTCCAAAAATGAGGATATACAAATTTAAACAATAAGGCTTTGTTCCTTGCAAACAAAACAAACTCTGCTTCCAAATATGCTTGACATGGAGGAGGCCATACAAGTTAAAAAATGAAATTTTGTTTATTGCAAAGAAAACAGTCTCTGCTTCAAAACACATATTATAACCTATTATTTGTGGGACAGTTAACCCATTGAATATCAGGTGTGTCAAATACTCGAGAACTCAACACTTGAGCCAATGTTTGACACTTTTTTCAACCCAATAATTTTCTTCATTTTCTTCACTTAACTCATCTTTTCTACCCAATGTAGAAATTAATATTACAAATGCTAGACAAGAAAGTAATATTGTTACCCAAATTTTTTGTCCAAAGAAATTAAAATTAACCAAAAAAAATATACAAATAAAAAATTTCCAACATGTGGGATTAGATGGAAAATTTCATTTGGGTGAACTCAACATTGGCTTTGCAAATCTTCAAATTGCCTTCTTATTTGTCATTTCATCAGGCACTCCTGTATATTTGCCAGGTAACAAGGTGGCATCTTGCTGCCTTCTAATGGATTTTCTTATTCATCATAGAGTTATATATGAGTACTTAATCCAACGTGTTCAAAAATTATCGGCTTGATAAAGGTTCACTGCACACACCAACTGAACTGCAATAATATTTATTAACTAAAAAGATTGGAATTTGCATTTATATTAAAACCACAGCTTCAAAACTACAAATCAGAAAACTAGTGTCATCAACAAAGGGAAAATCTTAATTCCTTAATAAAGAAGGAAACCAAGGTGATATCAATTCTTTTATATCAGCTCTTTGGTAGTAATTTTCCATAATCTAACAAAGGAAAAACATTCATCCACCAACATAACTGAGAAGCATGATGCATGTATAGAAAAGCCTAGACATAATAGACCCCTAGTTTACTTAGAAACACATGCAAAAGACACGTATTGCAAGTTCAAATGACAATTGAGTGTAGGATACGACTGCCAGTAACTTAATAGCAACAGTAAAATGTATGATTTAAATATCTTCAGCCAACTTAATGATGAAACTGATAATGTTAACTTGAAGCTTGTAATTATTTTAAATTTGAGGTTAGATCAGACAAGATGATGACAGAATAGAGAAGCCTTCAGTTATAATGATATAAAAGCAGGTGTAGACAAACTATGGAAATGAGCTTATATAGATGCAAGAAAAGCATCCATGAATAGTGCAAGCATGTGATGCTGTGAATTGGAACTACTGAGAACTACACAGAAATTGGGAAACAAATTATATAACCTGACCTTTGAATGAGATGCCATCATCATTGTCCACTGGAATCATTGGTGGAGCATATGGTGGAACATTTGGCCGTGCTGCAAAGTGAGATGGTTTAGCTGAAGGATCATTGACTCTTTCCTGAGAAACAAATACAAGAATAATTTAGCAGAGCATCTGGTGACTGAAGAAACAGGTACTATACAGATAAGAAGAACCAAAATATTGCAGCAAGATATACACATGTAGACATCCCTATCTTCACAAGATAATGGGAGAAGAAGAAAAAAAGATGCTGCAAATAAAACCGGTAATCCAAACACTCAACCCTCATTTCTTTCAGGTAATGAGAAAAGAATTACAATCCTTGGGCTAGTTGAAAAACGAAAAAGAAAAAGAAAAAACACATGTCACACAAACAATTTCCAATTCAAGACTATGTTCAAAAGAAATCATTAAAGTCTTCCACTAAACAATCAAGAAACACGCAATAATAATTGCATAAATGTCACAAAAGATGAACTGCCATCTGATAATTCTTCAATATGCAGAAAGGCCTTTTCCAAAAAAGCAAAATTGGTTCCTGAGCATTCATGGCATAATATTTCATTTACTCCAAGGATGCAAATTCCACTAACAATTAAGCATAATTTTACAGTTACTACTCTACACATGTAAAGCAATTCCAACACAATATTCAGAGATGTGGTGAAATTCATATTTAGGGTATTAAACATAATATTTGCGGTTCCATGTAGGCAAAATCAGCTGCAAGAGTCATACATAACATTAAATATCCAACGTGCTATGAAATGCTTGGCACATTCTAGAACAATTGCCGCATGTTCTCAAGCTTACAAAGTTAGGAGAGAGAGAGAGAGAGAGAGATGGAAAAAAAAATTTAGTACTAAAAAATTCTCTAGGCATGATGCATAGATACATTGATTAAGCAAGGTAACTAATAAGAATAAATCAAACATACATTTGCACAACAGTCAACATGTACAAAAAAATTAGAATCTTCAACACTTACCAAAATATCGCATAATAGATAGCACAAAATCATCGTAATCATACCTTTTTATCTTTGTTTTTCCTTGTTAAATTATGGTCTTCCTTCCTTCTTTTGCTATTTTCCTTTTTCTAGAGAAAGGAAAAAAAAAATAAAAATAAGAGAGAGAGAACAAGTACAGAGGTAAATCAACTCATAAACTTGATACTCTGATGCTGAATGAGATGGCTCACATACAATGAGATATCATGTGTGTACTCAATTGGAAGATGTTGAATGAACTAAAAGATATCTACTAACAAAAAATAGAAGATTCTTTGAACCTAGCACATTTCCTAGTGCAAGCTTCTTAAAGATTTAGGTCTATTCTCCCTCTCTCTATAAAAACAATTACAGAAGGGTGTCACCAACCCATTTCTAGTTGAGAATAATCCCCCATGGACAGATAAGCCATTACCTCAGCCCAATTGACTATTCTTGCATGTCATCAATTCATTTTTTGACTAATGCATCTGCATTTTTCTTTTTTCAGAAATACTAATTTGATGCTTATTCAGAAAATATGCAAGCAAGAAGTGTAATAGAGCTTACAGTCATCCATCTGCAACGCAAAGCCACATCTCGAACTGTCTTATTTTGCAGCAGCATAGCTATCTTTGCATACCGAATGATGTTTGATTCTGAGGGAAATCTGCAAGGTATGTACCAAGGCTGTATTATTTGGATGAAAGAACCACGAAAGAACTAGAATTAACATGGAAAATATATTAGAAACCAAAGATTTGGTGTCAAGAGCAACAATAACAACAACCAAAAAAGTCGAAATATTGCAACTTCAATAACATTATATGGGTTTAAAAGTATAATATAAATTAGATTTTGAAATCCATAAACCCAAACTACACACATAGTTAATAAAATTACAGAAAAGATAAATTTTCATAACTCAAAATCCAGCATATTTCTCAAAAACCAATTGAATTCAACATACAAAAACCTCAAATTAGCAACCCAAAAAAAAAAAAAAAATCCAACTCTCCATTCACAACCCAAAATCCAATCAAAACTCTCAAAAACCCAATTGAACAACAACTACAAGAACCTCAAATAACCAAACAGAAGAATCCAACAAAAACTTCAATTACCACTCACAACCCAAAATCCATCCATAATTCTTAAAACCCAATTCACCTATAATTACAAGAACACAAAATACCACTCACAACCCAAAATCCAAACATAAATCTCAAAACCCAATTGCACTAAACCTACAAGAGGGCCTCAAAAGAATCCAACAAAGAACACAAAAAATAAAAATAAAAATTACTAATCATAACCCAAAATCCAATCCTAATTCTCAAAAACCCATTTCAGAACTCAATTTACCACTCACAACCCAAAATTTAATCCTTACTTCTCAAAACCCATCTCACCTAATAACTTCAAGAACTCAAAAGACCACTCACAACCCAAAATCCAATCACACTTCTCAAAACCCAATTGCAATAAACCTTCAAAACAACCTCAAAAGAATCCAACAAAGCAAACCAAAGAAGAAGAAAAAAAAGTAATCTTTACTCACTTAGCTAGCCCATCATCAAGAATGGCCTGCTCCTCTGAGGTCCAATCCAATGAAATACCCGGATTGTGCTTCATAGCCGAGGCTGAACTCTCCGGCGCCGCCGCCCCTGTAGAGTTCCCGTTGCTCTGGTTCCCTCCTCCTCCGCCGGCTCCGGCAGCTGCTGCCACGTGTCCGTTGAACGAAGAAGACGACGCTTCTTGATGATTCCCAGTCGGGTTTGCCATCCAATTTCCCAATCAAAATTTTCCAAAAACAAAACCAACCTTCAAATTTTGCAATTACAAGCAAAACCCAATTCCCAGAAAGCTCAGAATCGACCGTTGGTTCCCGCCAATTGGACTATTCCCGCCACGAAATAGCAAGAACCCAGATAGAGAAATTAATTGAAAAATCAAAGATTTGGGTCAGATATATATATTGACAGGGAGAGAGAGAGAGAGAAAGAAACCAAAGAGATTATACAATTTATATGAATATATATAAATATTTACACAGACATACACAGTTGAACAGCTATGTATATATTATTCTTATGAGACTGAAGGGAGCTCTACTATGAGAAGCTGAAATTATTGAAAATTGTTGAGAGAGAGAGAGAGAGAGAGAGAAAGGAAAGGTCTGTACGGAAACCAGATGGATAAAGATAGAGAGAGAGAGAGAGAGAGGGTTTTGAGAGTCTTTTGGCCTTTGAAGGTACAGTTGAGTTGTATTGGACTTCAATAATATTAAAGATTCCTTTTCTTTCTTTCTTTCTTTTTTCTTCTTTCTTCTTTCTTTTTTTGGATTAAATTTCCTTTTTTATTTAATCTTCCTTTTAACTTTTTTGGGATTAATCTAAGTTTAATCATATCTTATTAATTTTTAATCCATGTTTTGTTTTGTTTATTTATTAAATCTGAATTTGATATTTGTAGATTCCATTTTCCAACGTGTCACTTTGTGAGATTGTGCAAGTGTGAGTGTGCGAGCAAATATTTTAGCAATATATTAGATCATAACAAAACTTTATCGTGGCTAGTATAGGAATTTTATTAAAAAAAATATTTGTTAAGAAACTTAAATTATATAAAATATGATAAAAAATAAAAAATTCTTTTTAAAAATTAATTTTAAAAAATGTGAATGTATGAATTTTTTATAATTTTCTTCAACTAACAAAATAAAAAGGCAAAAAATGAATGAGAGATAAATTGAGAAATTATGTTTGGAGGTCAAAATTATTTTTGCAAAAAATGCTACGTTCACAATATTTTCACAACAAATTTTATGTGACAAATTGTTATTGGAGGATAAAAAATTAATGTTTATGGTGAGCTCAATTTAAAACCAATAATAACTTACTATTTAAGATTTTTTGTTATATTATCTTAAAAGTGTTATGGATGTACAGGTTACTTTATTTTTATTGAACTCAAATTATTGAGATTCTCAAGTTAGGGTAGTCAATAACTATTTGTAAGGTTGACAAAAACAGATTAGTTTAAAAATAATTATTTATATAATAGTTTTTTTTTGGAAAATATGGTAGTCCTGTGTTTCTAAAAAGGTAGTTTAGTGAACACTTTTGCTTACAAGTAGAGCCGCCACTAAGACTGTAACTATTTTATAATATTGAGCTTACCACAATACGTAATTTAATTTTTTAATGAAACTTTAAATTTTATCAAAACACCAAGCTCTTTAGCTAAATCTCGGAGTTTAAAACATCTTTGTGTCTCTCTCACATGTAGCAACTTTCATATAACCTGGTAGGAGACGTCATTTGCTCTTTCAGCCGTTTTATTCACTAAAAAATAAAATAAAATATAAAAAGACTCACAATATTATAACTATACCATCTATCACAAATTTCTCAAAAAAAAAAAAAAAAAAAAACCATCTATCACAACTTAATAAGTGGTCCATTAGGAGTGGTAAACAACCATTTTCTCAAGAACCTACTAATTTTTTTTTTTTTTGGTGAGAAATGTCACGCCCACAGTATTTTTACAACATTTTTACAACAAATTTTAGGTGATTGGTTGTTATTAGTTTTAATTTGAACTTATCACTGAAATTATTTTTTTGCCCACTAGTAATAGCTAATAACAACCTATCACTTAGAATTTATTGTGAAAGAGTTGTAAAAAATTGTGAATTTTTATGGCCTCAAAAATTATTGCAAAAATTGTAACACAAAAATGATATCTCTAGATTTTCAAAAAATAATCTTATAGATATAAGTAACAATTAACGAAGATTGGAGTGTATTGGTACTTTTTTTTTTTTTTTGAGAAACCAACTTCAACTTTATAAAATAAAATCAGCCACCATCGGCTAAAAGTACATCAGCTACTTGTGGTGGGACATCATTCATCCACAAAGACAAGCCAACAATAGTTCTTGCATGTTTAGCTAAAGAATGAGCAAGTGAGTGTATTGGTACTTAAATCCACATCAAAGTTGAGAAAAGTAGTATTTATGTAGGACACAATTGTCTTATTTACTCCTCTCTAGTTGTAGTATCCTTAAATGTCTCTCTTTCTCTCTCTCTGCCACTTCTTCACGAAACCGAATGAGGAAAATTCTGTACGGGGATGGAAGACTTGGTAGGGAACTATCAATAGGCAGCAAGCTTATCCAATATTTTGTAGTTTGCAGTAACTTGATGAGATTGTGACAGAATATTTCAGCAAACTTCTAGAAATTTCAATTAATTTTTTAGATGAGAAACAATTAATGCATATGTATTGGTACGACTGTTTTTCCTAATTGTACTCCTCCCTTTTTGGTATCCTAGTTTACCTCTAAGTCTCTCTGATTAGTTTTTATTTATTTATTTATAGCAAAATTTCAATTTAAACCCAATAACTTTGCTTAATTGTCATTTTAGTCAGTTAAGTTTAAAGTTTATTATTTTGGTCCAAAAATATTGCTAGCCCACACATTTCAATTCTTCCATCCATTGTCGTTAGGCCTGCTCTATTAAAAACTTTTTAAACGACATTGTATTGGTTACTTTGCAATTAAAAAAAAAAATCATTTAAAGTACTGTTATACTAGTTTAACTAAACTATTTAAACTAATAATAAATAAAAAAACCACAGGTACGGTGACATAGCACTAATAAAATTTTTGATGAGATTTATCATAAATATAAGAAAATGGATCATCACGTTAACGTTAACTCTAGGGTCCAGGTTTTGAACAATTCAATGTGATATCGCATTCAGTAGAGTTCAAAGTAAATTTATGTTTATTTGTTGACATATTATCTCAAGAATATCCATAATCCATTGCTATCGAACTTTTAAACTTCATACTTGCTTTATTCCATATTATTTACAAACGTCATTGTATTATTCTTTTTTTTTTGGTTGAAAGGAAACTTTAATTAAAACTAAGCAGCAAAAACAAAACATTCAGAATACATCCCATGTTACATCCTAACTAAGCAAAAACAGCACCTCAGCCGAGGGTTCTAAAAAAATAACAAAATCTTGGGGCAGTAGAGCTTCCCTCCTAGCAAGAGTCTCGACACATTTGTTTGCTTTCCGGTAGTAATGTTGAATTTGGACCATTGGAATCTCCCTCAGGCCATTCTTACAGTCACTTACCAAAGCCCCAATGCCACTTGTATGGCTAGTATTCTTGAAAGTATTCTTTTTCAAGAATACTAGCCATACAAGTGGCATTGGGGTGTATTCAGCAGTCAGCACCTCAGAATACACCCCAATGCCATTTGTCTTATTCTTTCTTTAGATTTACTATTTATACTTTTTAGTATTTTCAATAAAGATGTTCAAACTCAAATCTATCTATCTAACTATCAAAATAAAAATAAATTGAATAAAAGAAAAAGTACACATAGATTTACTTTGAGGGAAAGACTACAAAAATTTTATTTAAATTGAAAGAACCTATACATCATGAGCCAGAATATGCCCAACACAAGGAGGGTTCTCCTCCATACATATTAAAGTAGACGTAGATTCAAATTGTTCTCATTGTGCGCCTACCCTTTCTTCCTCATCTTCATGTCCTTTATGGTGCATAAATTACATAACACACTTATATAATAAATTATGTTAAATGTATGGTTTGAGCATAAATTAGTAAATTACATAGCACATTCACTCAATTACACTTTTGATTTTAGTATGATGATAAAAAGCTATCATTAGGAACGGACATTATAGGTTAAAACTCTTTAAAAAAAAAAAATTCTTGATTTTAAGAAATACATGGATTTTTTTTTTAATTTTTTAATTTTATGGGAAATGATAGAGTAATTTATACATACAAAAGTCACTCAAATAACAATTTTTTCCCTTTTCCTTTAGAATCTAGATCATGAATCCTCCCTCTCACTTTTTCCGTTCTGTCACCTCTTTTGCTGCCAATATTGTTGCACCAAAATATACTTTGTTGGGGAAAAGTAAGCTTGAGGTAGACCGCAAGATTCAACCATTTTTTAGTAGCGGGGTTTCCACATCTTAGGGGGGCTTAGCCACCTTGGAACCATTGTAAAGGAAAGTAAGGGAAAGTGGAAAATGATTTTTTAATTTGGACCTCTTTTATTCAAGATCAAGTTTGAGGGCATTAGTTTCTTCACATATTATAGGTACAAAACAAGAATTACTTAACAAAACTCGTACAAAGTGAATGTAAAGTGTCCACAAAGTGAGGAAGAGTAGTAGGGGATTTGGGTATAGCCTGAAATGATTCTGCACCAAAATGGTACAAAGTGAATTTAATAGTGTGCACAAAGTGCAGTAGACACACATCGAAGTATGGATGTTTAAGGCATAGTGTGGGTTCGTGGTGTGGGTCAGCTGGGCAGGTTCGTGGTGGTGGGCCGGTGTTGGTCAAGTTTGTCTACGTTTGTGTGGTTGGTGGTTTTAGTGGTGGTGTGGGTTTGTGTGGTTCGGTTGTGTTGATTGTGTGGTTGTGACGGCTGTGGGTTGTGATTTGTGATTTGTGGGGGTGTGGGTGGTAGTGGTGGTGTGGATTGGTTTGTTGCTGGGTTTTGTGGGATTTGGGTTGCTGGGTTTTGTGGGATTTGTGGGTTGGTTTGTTGCAAGCAATGGTGGTGGTGGTGGTGGGTGCTCTGTTATTGGTGCTGTGTTTAATACTAAAATAAAGCCAAAAAATATTATTTTATTGTATTGAAAGTTAAAATAAAACCACTAATATTGGGTATTTTGTAAAATGAAAAGGTAAAATTGATAAAATAGTTTTTGGTGGAGTTAGATAGTTAAAATTATGGCTCCACCAATGTGAATGCTCTTAGAAATGGGTTTAGGTTTGAATTGTGTGGTTAGACCAAATAAACTGGGTTTTGGGTTGCTGGTTGCTTATGTGTAATTTTTTAAATATAAGAAGTTGTCACATCATTAAAAAATGTCACATTATTAGTCTGTTAGACTTCAAAAAATTACTTATATGCAAGGAAACTAATAGAAGTTATTAGAGGGTCTAATTGCACTAATTTTTTTAATTGTAAAGACTAATAATGGTCATCTAAAATTTCTAGGACTGAAAATGTTTAGTAGGCAAACATTTTTTTTGCTAAGAAAAATTATCCATTTCATATTTAGATTAAATATAAAAAATTTGAAAATGTATTTAGTAGTATTTGTTTAAAATTTTAAATAGTATGACATTCCATACACTATTAGTTCCAATAAAAAAAAAAAAAAAAATTAATCATGAAATAAAGAGGATCTTGTTACTCTAAAGTGTGCTTACCCAAATAAAGATTTTTTTTTTTTGGGCTCACAAAAAATAAATAATGAAATATAAAAACTGTCATAATTAAGATTTTAAATGGAACCGTATATATAGGTAATTAATAAAAATCTTCTATACTATTCTTGAAGTTCCATTTTATATTTGTCATATGTTCTCTTTCTCAAAAAAAAAAAAAAATATATATATATATATATATGTTCTCTTTCTCAAAAAAAAAAAAATATATATATATATATATATGTAGGGACTCAAATTGGATTGGACCCAGAAGAGGGATGGGTTTTTAGCCCAACAAGCCCAAACAATAAATTTTTAGAGAGTGGGCGAAAGAACTAGTTCCATTAGGTAGAAAATGTCATGATTATTGTACGGCAAAGGAAGCTTCAAACTAACCAAACGACGAAAATTCTCCTCAGCTAGGTCTCAAGGGATATCTTTCTGGGTTCTATCGTTTTCTTCTTTTTTTTTCCAAAAGTCCCCCCTAATGTCACCCACTTTCCTGTTATATACTGCGTTCCTCACCCCATTTTCACTGTACACGTGTAGGTTCTATTCTGGAAACTCCTTTCTGTCCCATCCAGCACCTCTCGAAACCTTCGCTCAGTAGCCATAAGGCTGCTTGGTTACTGTTCAGGTATCACCTCCACATTTATGCGGCCAGAGAGTTAGCTGGGAAGCTTTTAATGTGGAGGTAGCAGCTTTAGAAGATATTTGTTATCTTTCCTGGTTCTTCCTTTGTTCTATATTCACTTTCCAGTTCGTATACAACTTTGCAGAGTACTTTGAAGACTAAGATAGTTACATCCACCTCGGACCATGGCATCCGAGGTGAATCTTATCCTTGGAAGCGTTTTGGGCCACTATATATGACTTCCATCCCTTTCTCTTATACTAGTCCCACAATATCTTTCTTTAACTATCCTTGGATAAGTGAGTGTCCTCGGATTGGGCCGTTGGGCCACAAGCCCATTTCCTACGATTTCTACATCATCTTTTTGGATAACCGGCCCCACAATAGCCCCCCAAAATCTCGCTTTTTGTCACCTCGGAAAAAGGGAGATTTTGATATCTCGCCCTCACCTCTTTCGTGGACTTTCCTAACCTTCAGAACGCCTTTCTACCTGCCCAAGGCACGCTCCTGACGTTTCGGCGTCAGGAGCACGCCATTATTAAATGATGATGGCTTCTTTGTACCCCACGTTTAACGGCAAGATGTAAATCTAACGGTGGAGGACCTTCAGTATTTATGGGCGGGATTTTTCCTGCTTACAATTTCTGCACCACTATAAAGAGCTTTTCAAATCAACTCTCTTTTCAGTTACAAAAATCACACCATCTTAGCGTGTATTCATTGAACCTGTCTCTCTTTCTCTCCTCTCCACGCTCTCATAAATACTGAGAGTCTGTCCGAGGACCTCATTTTTTAAACCTGTAAGTTTTCCCTAACCCTTCTTAGCCTTCAATCCTTTTTATTAATTTTTCTTCACAACTTTTGGAAAATTGGTAGGTTCAAGAGTCTGGTTGAATCCGAGGAGGGTATAGAAACATTTAGAGCTAAGTATAGGATTCCTCCAACAGTGGGTATGAGATATGCTTCCTTAGAAACGTGGTTAAACGATAGGAAAACAGGGGAAGTGGTCATCCCTATGATCACCTTTATAGAGGGAGGGATGACCATTCCTATGGGTAATCTTACTAGAAGTTATCTTAGATTCTTTAGGTTATCTCCCACACAATATGCCCCAAATATGTTCAGGGTACTAGAGAGTATAGAAGCCTTAAATGAGAGGATGAACTTAGGCCTGACCCATCACGATGTGAACTGGATGTACAATCTCAATCATCTAAAGGGTCAGGGATACTATCTTAAGTCTAGGTACCTAGAAATAAGGTTCATCCAATGTCTCCCAACATCGAATAAGGGCTTAAAAGATGATTTTCTTATTTTTTCTGGGGAATGGCATGATGGTTTACCCTGTCCGACTAAAGAGGGAAAACCAGGTGGGGTTTTTAGGCTATATGCCTCTATAATTTGGATTGTATTCTTTTAGTTCAAGTTACCTTTATTTCTGACAGAGTTTTTCTCCTGTTTTAATGATTTTGCAGACAAGCGCGCTACCAGACCTCAGTTCAGACTGGTTAACAGGGAGAGCTTAGATAGAATCCTGCGATCCGAGGTGTATGTGAACCCCTCTGATGGCCAACTGAGAGCAACACACATAATCCTTCGATACAAACCAATTTCCAAGGCCTTTCAAGCTCCCAAGTGCGTGATAAAGGCTAAAGATCCTCGGCTTCACCGCATCAGTGTAGCTTTTGAAGGATTTATTGTTCCTGAGGGTGTTCCGATTCCTGAAGGTACTCCTTTTACTCAGCCGTTATCTGTGGCCACTCCTTCTGTAGGAGTTTCATCATCACGTTCCATTCCTCAGGAAGGGAAGGAGGAAAAGGAGAAAGAAGAAGAGGACGAAGAAGAAGAAGAAGAACAAGAACAAACTTCAGAAGGAGTTGTAGAATTATTGGATTCTACAGACGAATTTGAAGTTTTCAATCAACCCCAATCTCCCGAGGTGACTTCTGATGAAATGGGCATCCAGAGAAAGAGCCAGAGAAGTTTAATGGATGTGATCGAAGGCCAGCCTGGAAAGGGGGCGCTGGGAAAGTCAATTCAACCCAATCTCCCCCTCCTCCTCCTCCTCAACCACCCCAACCACATGGGACCGAACCTAATGATCCAAAGAGAAGGAGAGAACCAAAAGACAAAGAAGCGATGGAGACTGGGAGACCTTGTCCGACTCGTGAAGACGAGGTCCAACGAGCTGCGAAGCAGCAAAAGGTTACCCATGGGCCTCAACGAGTTATGGCAAGGCCAACTACTCAGTCCTCGGAACCCGAGGCTTGGCTCCCTGCTCCCATGCTCGGTGATGAGCCTCTGAGGGAAGATGCTTCAATTAGGGACTTTAACGGTGGAATTGGGTGCCACGTCGCCTCAGTTTTAGAGGAAACCCTCCTTCTCCCCAAGGATATGGCCGAGTTGAGAAGCATAAAGAGGAACGAGGTCTTCCAGAATACGAAGAGATATTTGGGCATAGTATGATACCCTTATTGTTCTTCTTTTTTCTTCTTCTTTTTTTTTTTATTTTTTTTTATTTTTTTTATTTTTTTTATAACCGTTGTGCACACAGCACTATGTATTGCATCACTAACGCTTTTTCTTCTAGGCCGTTCAAGCCACTTTCAGGCTGGAGGAGATAACCAATGCTTGCTACCAGTAAATAGACGATGAGAGAAAGAAGCAAGCAACGGCTGTGCACACACTCACCATTGCTGAGCAAACTGCTGAAAAACTGAAGAAAAAGCTAGCCGAGGAAGAACATGCTCGGAAGAGTGCTGACTCAGCTTTGGAGAACACCCAAAGGCAGGCTGAGGACCAGAGGAAACGCCTGCGAGGTACTAATGACTAGTTGGCAACTGCCCAGGAACAGATATCAACTCTAAAGAAACAACTGGAGGAAGCCCAGAGACTTAGAGACCAAGCTGAAAAAGCTAAGGTTGAGGCTGAAAAAGCAAAAGCTGAGGCTGAAAAAGAAAAAGACCAAGCCGAACAGCATGGATACGACGTCGGTGTTGCTGAGACCGAGGATAACTTCTGGACTGAAGTGCCAGTCGTATGCCGAGCGTACTGTGCCCAGACTTGGGAAGAAGCTCTCAACCGAGCTAGGGTTGAATCTTCATCCGAGCTGAGAAGACCAGAAAACGTTTACTTCCCCCCAGTTATACGAGTCTCTAGCTCTTCTTCTCAACAAAAAGAGGCATCCTCCACAGTTGTTGATTCGGCCAAAGAAGCACAACCTCAGAATCCTTCCTCTCTCAATCAATAAAAGCAACCTGAAGTGCCTAAAGTTACAAAAGATAGTTCCTTGGATAAAGCAGCGGAGGGTCCTAAGGATGGAATAGCCTCTCAAAGCTTTGAATAGGCCTTAGCTTCAACCACTTTACCTGCAGTAGAAGCTCCAAAGGAAAAAGAGAAAGCTGTTCCTCCAGAGGCAACTGGCAAAGCCCCCCAACCCAAGCTCCAAATAAAATTAAAGTCATAGTTGACATAGTTAAACTTCCCTTATTTTTCAATTTTTTTTTTTTTAAGGATGTTTTTTATTGTGATGTGTACTTCCCTTTCCAGATTTATATAAGATGTTGTTACTTTATTTATCACTTGTATAATTTCTGCACGAATATTCTTTGTTTTTACATGATCCCAGGTTATAAAAGAACAAAATCTGATACTATAAGGGAAAATTTGTATGTTAATTTGAAACCAAAGCAGACTATAATAGTAAACTATACAGCCCCACAAAGGTTTGCTTTCAATTCATTAAAAAGTGTCCATATTTGAGAAAGTATTCTAAATGCTTAGCCCAGGGAGGTATTGGGCACCTTAAAATGCTTTAAGTGATGCTCATGGAGCTTGCTTTCGTACACAATTCTAATTGCATAGACCTTATTTAAAAAGCATTGATCCCTACTAAGTTTGTTGTATAAACAATCTGTCATACCGTAGTTCTTGTTTAATACTTCAATAGATGTCAAGATGTACTAATTTTCATTAAGTTTGTGGTTCGAGGACCTGACATAACTTAGTTTCTGTTTAATACTTTAGTAGCTATCATAGGGTATTAATTTCCACTAAGTTTGTGGTCTGAGGACTTGACATAACTTAGTTTCTGTTTAACACTTCAATAGTTGTCATAGTGTATTAATTTTCACTAAGTTTGTGGTCCGAGGACCTGACTTAACTTAGTTTCTGTTTAATACTTCAATAGTTGTCATAATGTATTAATTTCCACTAAGTTTGTGGTCCGAGAACCTGACTTAACTTAGTTTCTGTTTAATACTTCAATAGTTGTCATAGTATATTAATTTCCACTAAGTTTGTGGTCTGAGGACCTGACATAACTTAGTTTCTATTTAATACTTCAATAGTTGTCATAGTGTATTAATTTCCACTAAGTTTATGGTCCGAGGACCTGACATAACTTAGTTTCTGTTTAACACTTCAATAGTTGTCATAGTGTATTAATTTCCACTAAGTTTGTGGTCCGAGGACTTGACATAACTTAGTTTCTGTTTAATACTTCAATAGTTGTCATAGTGTATTAATTTTCACTAAGTTTGTGGTCCGAGGACCTGACATAACTTAGTTTTTGTTTAATACTTCAATAGTTGTCATAGTGTATTAATTTCCACTAAGTTTGTGGTCCTAGGACCTGACATAACTTAGTTTCTGTTTAATACTTCAATAGTTGTCATAGTGTATTAATTTCCACTAAGTTTGTGGTCCTAGGACCTGACATAACTTAGTTTCTGTTTAATACTTCAATAGTTCGACTAACACAAGTTGCAGAATTAAAAGAAGTTGTAAAAAGAAGTAAAACAGAACTGTTCTTATTAATAATAATACCTCTTTAGATTGCTTACATTCCATGGATGAAGTACAGTTTTTTCATCTAAGTCATCCAAGTAATAAGCACCTATTCCTGCTACAGATGTGATACAATATGGTCCTTCCTAACTAGGCCCTAACTTTCCCCAGGCTGGATTTTTGGTAATTCCCAAGACTTTTCTCAATACCAAATCTCCTGGGGCTAACGGCCTCAACTTGACGTTTGCATCATAACCCTGTTTTAGCTTGTGTTGGTAGTAGGCCAATTGAACTATCGCATTCTCTCGTCGTTCCTCTATCAAGTCTAGATTCTTCTTCAACAGTTCATCATTTCCATCAGAAGTGAAAGTACTGGTCCTTAGTGTGGGAAAGCCCGTTTCAAGAGGGATCACAACCTCAGCCCCGTACGTCATTGAAAATGGGGTTTCCCCCGTCGACTGCCGAGGTGTTGTTCGATATGTCCAGAGGACATGTGGCAACTCCTCCACCCATTTTCCCTTTGCATCATCCAACATTTTTTTAAGCCTACTCACTATGACCTTGTTGACAGCCTCGGCCTGCCCATTTCCTTGTGGATAGGCCGGAGTGGAATATCTGTTCTTTATCCCCAAGTCGGAACAATACTTTCTGAAAGCCTTGCTATCAAATTGAAGGCCATTATCCGAGACGAGAGCTTGAGGAACCCCAAATCGCATGATGATATTCTTCCAGACAAACCTCTTGACATCCACATCCCTGATATTAGCCAGAGGCTCAGTTTCGACCCACTTCGTGAAATAGTCCGTGTCAACTAGCAGATATTTTTTATTTTCTACTGCTTTAGGGAAAGGGCCAACGATGTCTAAGCCCCACTGAGCAAAAGGCCAAGGACTAGAAAGAGGATTAAGAACTCCCCCCGGCTGATGGATATTAGGTGCGAATCTTTGACATTGATCACACTTCTTAACATACTTCTGTGCTTCCTTTTGCATGCCTGGCCACCAATACCCCTGAGTAATTGCCCGGTGAGATAAAGATCTCCCTCTAGTGTGACTCCTACAGATCCCTTCATGTAGCTCTTCTAGAAGTGCCTCTAAGGCTTTGGGGTGTACACAAAGTAAATATGGCCCAGAGCAAGAGCGTTTGTATAACTTTTTGTCCTCGGACAGCCAAAATCGAGGAGCTTTTCTTCGTATCTTTTCAGATTCTGACTTGTCCTCGGGCAGTATATCCTTCTCAAGGAATAACAGTATTGGATCCATCCAACTACGTGCCGAATTGATTTGGTTGACCTGAAGCGAGTCCCCTGCTACTGGGGTGGGTGTGTTTAAGTCTTCAACCATTATCACCCGGGGTAAGTTCTGCGCCGAAGAGGTAGCAAGGGTAGCCAAAGAGTCTGCATGGGCATTTCCACTTCTAGAGACATGGGATAATTCAAAAAACTCAAAATCCACTTGCATACGCCTAACCTGGCTTAAGTAATCCTGCATTCTGGTGTCCCGAGCTTCGAATTCCCCTTTAACTTGGCCCACGACTAGTCCTGAATCTGAGCACATCTCCACTGTTTTTCCACCCAGTTTCTTAACCATCGCCATCCCCATTAATAAAGCTTCATACTCTGTCTCGTTGTTAGTAGCTGAGAATCCCAACCTTAAAGACTTCTCGATAACGACCTCTTCAGGAGATATCAGAACCAGCCCCACTCCTGACCCCCTCTGATTTGCTGCTCCATCCACATACACTTTCTAGGGTGAGGCATGTTGCGCGGAGATAAGGCCAACTGATTTTTCATCCATGCCATGTGGGCTTGCTTCTATTTCTTCAGGGCATTTAGCAAATTCGGCCACCAGGTCGGCGAGAACTTGACCCTTCACAGAAGTACGAGACATATACTTAATATCAAAAGCCCCTAGAATTGTGCCCCACTTGGCAACCCTGCCAGTGTAGTCTGCACTCCAAAGTACTGCTTTGAGCAGATACTGAGTTAGGACGACCATAGTGTGTGCCTGGAAGTAATGGGGAAGTTTCCTTGTAGCGTGCACCACTGCCAAAATGGCATTTTCCAACGGCAGATAACGTACTTCAGCCTCGTGAAGCGACTTGCTCACATAATAGACTAGCCGTTGTACGCCATTATCTACTCGTATCAGAACAAAACTAATCGCGTAAGTGGCTATCGCCAAGTAGGAAAAAAGGACCTCATCCACCTCAGGACTAGACATAATGGGTGGCCGAGATAGATATTCTTTAAGCTGCTGAAATGCCAGGGTGCACTCCTCTGTCCATTCGAATCCTTTCCATTTGTGGAGTAAAAGGAAAAAAGGTCTGCACCTATCCGCCGACCTGGATATAAATCTATTCAAAGCAGCAGTCATCCCAGTCAACCTCTAGACCTCCTTGGGATTCCGAGGTGGTTGCAAGCTACTTATGGCTCTAATTTGATCAGGGTTCACCTCAATTCCACGGTGAGTTACCATGTAGCCCAAAAACTTCCCTAAGCTTACCCCGAATGAGCACTTGGATGCGTTTAGTCGCAATTTGTGTTTCCTTAAAATCTCAAAAGTGTTGGTGAGGTCTGTCACATGCTCGGCCACTACTCTGCTCTTCACAACCATATCATCAATATAGACTTCAATGCTCCTGCCCAGCTGTGGCTCAAACATCTTCGTCATCATCCGCTGGTAAGTAGACCCTGCATTCTTCAAGCCAAAGGGCATTACCTTGTAGTGATAATTTCCAGTGGGAGTGAGAAAAGCGGTCTTCTCCTGATCATCCAATGCCAGTAGGATCTGATGATAGCCCTGAAAGACATCTAGGAATCTCATCCGAGCATGACCCACCGTTGCATCCACCAGCTGATCTATACGGGGCATAGGAAAATGGTCTTTTGGACAAGCTTTATTTAGGTCAGTGAAATCAACACATACGCGCCATTTTCCATTTTTCTTCTTCACCACGACCGTATTAGCCAACCATTGGGGGTAGAACACCTCCTTGATAGCCCCTGCCTGTTTGAGCTTGGTCACCTCGTCTCTGATAGCCTCGGCATGTACTTTGGACGGACGCCGAGGTGGCTGTTTCTTCGGAATAACAGAGGGATTGACATTCAAATGATGACAAATGAAATCTGGATCCACCCCTGAGGCTTCGTAGGCATTCCATGCAAACACATCAACGTTTCTCCTGAGGACCTCAACCAACTGCTCATTCTCTAACAAAGGCAACTGTGCTCCAACCTGAAACTACTTATCTGGATCATCACCAACACTCACTCTCTCTAAACTCTCACACTCCGCTTCTCCGGCGGACTTGCTGAGGAGGGTTCTTGGAGTCTTTGATTGCTATAAGTCATTCTCGGTCGTGGCCGAAGTATCTGTCTCTGGCCGATGTTGAATAGCCGCTATCAAGCACTGCCTAGCCATGGCTTGATTTCCCAATATTTCTAACACCTGGCCTCCAGATGGATATTTCACCTTCTGATGAAGAGTGGAAGAAACTGCCCCCAAGGTATGCAGCTAGGGCCTACCCAAAATAACCGTATATGGAGAAAAAGCATCTACCACAATAAAATCCACCTCCACCACATCTGAGCTAGTCTGCACTGGTAATCTAATCATACCCATTGGAATGACTGATTTACCCTCAAAACTCACCAACGGGTAGCTATAAGCTGTCAGGTCTTGGGGTCTCAAATTCAGCCCCCTATACAGGTCAGGATACATCACCTCGGCTGCGCTCCCCTCATCAACCATCACCCTTCTCACATCATACCCCCCGATCCTAAGTGTAACCACTAAAGCATCATCATGTGGTTGTATGGTTCCTCTCTTGTCTTCATCTGAAAAGCCCAACACCAGTGAGGTGCTCAGTCTGGCTCTCTTCGGCATTGAACTGGAGCCCTCATCCGAACAATGAGACATAGACATTACCCTGGAGGGACAAGCACTGTTCTTCTCGGGGTGGCAAATATAACGTTTATCGTGCCTAGGGGGGTCCTGAAGAGGCATCTCCCTGAAATGTCGAACTTGCCTGACTTCCTCAGCCACTGGAATGATGCAGAAGCTGGGTCAACTTCCCTTCTCGGACCAGCTGTTCCAAGTGGTCCCACAAATTTCTACAATCTTCAGTAGTATGTCCATGGTCTTGGTGGTACTGGCAGTAAAGGTTTTGATTACGTTTCGTAGGATCCCCTGCCATCCTATTGGGCCATCTGAAGAATGGCTCGTTTTTTATCTTTTCCAGAACCCGTTGTACTGGTTCTCGGAACACGGCATTAACCACCTGGGAATTGGCAGATCCTGATTGCCCCCCAAAGTCCCTCCAAGGTCGGTTGTTATTATACCGGTCCGACTTGAAATCTCTCCTCTCTTGAGGGACTACCTTGGACTTTCCTCTACCCTGTATCCGATCCTCCTCTACTCTTCTATACTTGTCAATCCGATCCATAAGCTGACGCACACTGGTAATAGGTTTACCAGTCAAAGATCTCCTCAGATCATGCTCGGTTGGAAGGCCTTCCTTAAAGGTATTAATGGCCACGTCATCATAGGCTCTATCTACTTCGTTGAACATTTCCCAGTATCTATCAGAATAGGCCTTCAGGGTTTCCCTTTCCTGCATATACATGGATAATAACGATCCCAAGGGCTGAACAACCCTCCTGTAGGTGATAAAGCGGGCACCAAAAGCTTGGGTGAGCTTCTCAAAGGAGTCAATAGTATTCGCCCTCAGACCGTTGAACCATCTCATCGCCACTAGGCCCAGGCAAGATGAGAAAACTTTGCACATCAAGGCCTCATCCTTAGCATGAACGACCATTCTTTGACTGAAATGGCTCACATGCTCCACTGGATCTGTGCGACCATTATAAATGGTGAACACGGGCTGATAGAACCGCTGATGAAGATTTGCATCCTCAATGCGTCGCGTGAAGGGCGATTTGGAAACTTGACTCAACGCTTTGTTCAGGGCATTATTCCCTAAGCCTTGGTGAGGCGGACTCTTATAATTTCGTTCACGACGGTACTCCTCATCATACGAAAAAGACTCGCTAGGTGGAGTTCTTGACCTCCGTCTGTAACTAGTATCATCTGACTCCTCAGAGGATTGCCCAGAGTTGTGAGCCATACGCTTCCGTCGCTCATGTCGTAATTCCCTTTTTAATATGTTAATCTCATGCTGCATATCCCTGTTGTTCTTTACGTGGGAAACATGACTTTTCCCCCGAGAATGACTTCTATCAGTGTGGGTTGTTCGCGCACTTCCTTCACGATCCCCTCTTTGTTCATGGATTACCAACGGATTACCATGCTAAGAGCCCCTGGACTCTGCCTGATGTGGATTAACATCCACTTGCTATGAGCCCACCACTGGCTGCTGTAGTGCTCCCCCTTCCATCACAACCGTTGCACTTGCCTTTCCCTACAAACAGATTAAGGTCTTCCCATAGACGGCGCCAATTGTAGGGACTCAAATTGGATTGGACCTAGAAGAGGGATGGGTTTTTAGCCCAACAAGCCCAAACAATAAATTTTTAGAGAGTGGGCGAAAGAACTAGTTCCATTTGGTAGAAAAGGTCATGATTATTGTGCGGCAAAGAAAGCTTCAAACTAACCAAATGACGAAAATTCTCCTCGACTAGGTCTCAGGGGATATCTTTCTGGGTTCTATTGTTTTCTTCTTCTTTTTCCAAAAGTCCCCCCCTAATGTCACCCACTTTCCTGTTATATACTGCGTTCCTCACCCCATTTTTACCGTACACGTGTAGGTTCTATTCTGGAAACTCCTTTCTGTCCCATCCAACACCTCTCGGAACCTTCGCTTAGTAGCCATAAGGCTGCTTGGTTACTGTTCAGGTATCACCTCCATATTAATGCGGCCAGAGAGTTAGCTGGGAAGCATTTAATGTGGAGGGAGCAGCTTTAGAAGATATTTGTTATCTTTCCCGGTTCCTCATTTGTTCTATATTCACTTTCCAGTTCGTATACAACTTTGCGGAGTATCTTGAAGACTAAGATAGTTACATCCACCTCGGACCATGGCATCCGAGGTGAATCTTATCCTCGGACGCGTTTTGGGCCACTATATATGACTTCCATCCCTTTCTCTTATACTAGTCCCACAATATCTTTCTTTAACTATCCTCGGATTGGGTCGTTGGGCTACAACCTCATTTCCTACGATTTCTACATCATTTTTTTGGATAACCGGCCCCACAATATATATATATATATATTTTTGTCATATGTTCTTCTTTTAAAAAAATTATTTTATAAGGAAAAAAGGAATCTGTCACAAGTTCTATTTAGTGGAGTTTAATCTATAAAATGAAAAATTAAGAGTGGGACAATAAATTCTTACCCATAAATAGCATAGAATGAAGGAGTTTCAAAAAACCATACTATATTAATTACTTTACATTAATTGGTCCAGTTAGAAATTCACATAAAGTCACTAAATTAAAGCATAAGTGCATTTTAATGAAAACTTAGACAGTTTCTTACTATATTAATTACCCCAAACTATGCATAACCATCTCAAAAACCTTTTTCTTCCACCAAGAAAGGAAGCTTTTTCAATTGATTCACATCATGGCAAATTTGCATTGCAAGGTCCCAGCCATTTTGGCAATGTTCTTTATATTTGTGGCAATGCTCTTTGTAGCCTCAGAGGGTCGTAAACCAAGTGCACCACAAGATCAAGGAAAGCCAATATATTGGCATGGCCACCAATTTCCTCCACAGCCTTGGAAAGGATATTACAAACATTTAGGAAAATGCTTAAATGTTTTAACTATCGAATGTGGGCACCAACTGTACGATTATATTTTTCACAGGAGAGAGAGTTTGGACAACAATTGCTGCCTGAGACTAAAAATAATGGGAAAATTGTGCACTAGACAATTGGCATATACCCTTTCTCACATTCCACAACTTAAAGAATGGAGGAGAAATATTTACACAAGAAGTGATGAAGCCTACTATAAGTGTGCTAAAAAATATTCTTAAATTGATGTAACCTTTGATTATTATTATTATTTTAAAGTGGAATAAATTTATATCTAACTCTATCATACATAAAGTAATTTGTTATGTTATTTTTTCAAATTTCTCCAAATATCTTCAGTATTTAGATCTATTTTTATTGTTATTTATTTTCTTCATGGTGTTAGGTATATGCACCCTTATTGAGTTGTTTATCATAATAAAAGTGATGTTAGTGGTAGAATCCTACTCCAAATGTAAGTAGGAGTTGTCTACTCCAAATTAGAAATAGGTGAACATGGTTGACAAGTCCTAGAATCCTACTCCAAATGTAAGTAGGAGTTGTGTTTAATAATTAACACTTGTAAGAATCCTAACTCAAGTCATGTTAGGAATTCATATTATGATAGGAAAAGAAGTCTAAGGTAGTTGAAGCTTTTTTGGGTATAAAAAGCATGTGGGTGCGCCGCATATTGAGGAGAAAGAAAAGAAAGAGGAAGCCGCACAAGAAAAAAGAGAGAGCAGCCAAGAGGGAGCTGCTTAGAGAAAAGAAGACAGCCAAGAGAGAGCTGTGTGTGAATAAGAAAATAGAAAGGAGAGAGCAAAGTGTTGCCGTCTTTGAGAGAGATAATTAGTGTGTGTGAGAGCAAAGAAAAATAAAAGAAAATTTTCCTTTAGCCGTGAGACATATACAAGAGATATTGTAATTGATTTGAGAATAGTGAAATTATTCGGAGTTTGTCCCGTGGTTTTTCTCTTCAAGGAGAAATGGTTTTCCAAGTAAATATTTGTATCTTGTGTGTGATTGCTATTTTAGATTACTAATATTGTTGATAATATTATTTGGGACTCAACAAAATGATGTTGCTTCAGCAATGTTATCAATATATGAAAACATTTTCTACCTTTGCTCTTCTCTTAATTAAATGATGTGAAAGCTCGAAAACGTGTTGAAAACACAAGAGCTGTTTAGACCCCCAATTAAAATTACGGCTTGGTTGATTTTACACTAACTTAATACTAAGTGCGGAATAGTGTAAACACAAGCGTATAAGCAAGACAACTACTCTAATCCATAATTAAAGTAACACAGCAGTAATAATGAAATAAACAAGAGTAGGGAAGAATGATGCAAACACAGAAAACACCGAGACGTGTTTTCGAAGAGGAAACCGAAGAACTCGGCGAAAAACCTCTCCGCCGCCCTCCAAGCGGAAATCGATCCACTAGACAATCAGTTGGGATACATGAGTTAGCAAGAGACCCTCCAAGCCTAATCTACCCGATGTACCTAAGCCCTCCAAGCTCCTACTCCAACAAGGCTTCTCGGAACCGTGTCTTGTCCTAGTTCTCCGGATCCCGCAACAAGCTCCATGTTGCATCTGCCATCCTTGGCTTCTTCCAATGCTTCCCAGCAACTCCAAAACACTCTCTACACTCTGAATAGGTGTGGGTTGTGTTTGGGTACAAATCTCCTCTCAAGCTATGATAATGGGAGAGGGATGGAGAAGAGGCTACAATGATTTCTCACTAAGGAGGAGTAGCTCTCTCTCAAAAGATGGGTGTGTGTGTTGTAGAAAACCTATCTAGGGTTTTTCTCTCTGAATAGCCTCACCAACATTTGTGGGTAATGAGGGTATATATAGTATGGGTGAAGGGTAAGAAAGTCACTCATTAAAATCCTCCAGGCAGAATGTTTCGCGACTATCTCGCGGGAAGGCCTTACCCGCGAGACACTCGCGAAAACGATAGCCTGGCACGACTCTTCAGCTTCCAGTCATGTGCCTCTCACATGGCTCTTTCGCGGCTTAGCTTCCAGCGACGCACCCGCGAGATCCACTGATCTTCAATAAAGCTTGAGTCTTCACCAACTTGATACTAAACCCAATACAATTAAATCCCACAAAATACAAGGAAATGAATTAAAGTAATTACAACACATTTTGTCATGGAATAAAGCCAATATAAAACACAGTTGTAAATCACAACTTTACATGATGGATGCTGGCAAATCAATAAATTTTAAACATACTCCCAGGCCCAAAAAACTTGTACAAAATTCAAAGTATTACTCATTTGGGCAGGAGCTTGGAGATATGTACACATTTTCTATGAGGTGGCTAATCCTAATTCGAGCCATGCATTTGTTTTTGTTTTTTTTTTTTCCATAGATGGAGTCATGCATAAAATTAATATGGAGTGAATCAGACCATCCCATCAACTTTTGCTATAATTGCCATGGCATTGATGGCAAGATCCAGCAAGTCATATTGGTCTTGTTTCTCACTAGTGAAGTAGCCATGGTGATTATCCCATGCTTGCAATTAAAGTTAATGGAGACTAGATATAGGCCCTTTACAAATGTTTGGAGGAGAGGGGGGAGGGAACCAAATTGATTTTGAGATAGACATATTTCATGTATTTGATATACACATTATTCCTTTTTAATGTAGGTCTTACTTGACTGCAGGGTCTATAAATACACATTATGAGAAAATAATACATATCTCATGTGCATAAAATAACTATTTACCTACTTCATCACCTAAGGAGGAGAATATGTAAATAGCGTTTTTATCAAGTGTTGGCCTGTGCAAAAAAAAAAAAAAAATTTCCACAACATATTATCTATAATTAGCTTGTAATCCATGCATTCGCATGGATGTATTTAAAAATAAAAATAATTAGATATATATTAAAATTCCTGCCCAAATTTAATATTATTGATGGTCATTTTCAAATTTGTAAGTATATTCTTTTTTTTGAAACTTGTAAGGATATTAATTATTTAGTAGAGTATTTAAATTATTAATCCTTAATGACCTATCAGAAAAAAATGTTCATTCCTACTAGTTTTGTTTTACTGGGGGAAAAAAAAATTTGATACTTAACTTAATTTTGTTATTATGAAGCACTTATTTATTTTTTGTTTAAACTTCTTAGATAAGATCTAAATAATTGATTTTTAAGATCATGATTAAATTTTGCATTGAAAATTTTATTAGAACTAAATATACATTTTTTTAAAGAAAATTTATCTTAATTTTGAGTAATTATTAGATACTTTCAGAGAAAAATTTGGTGAAATTTACCATAAATGTAAGAGAATAGATTATCACTTTAATGTATCCTTGAAGCACTTATTAATTTTCCCTTAACTATAGGGCCCAAGCTTTGAGAAACTCAATGTGATGTAGCATTCATTAGAGATTAAACTAAATTTATGTTTATTTGTTTATAGATTATCTCAAGCATATCCATAATCCATTGCCATCGACCTTTTAAACTTTAGAGTTGCTTTATTCCATATTATTTACAAAGTTGGTTGTATTATTATTCCTTTAAATTTTTAACTTAGATTTTTTTGTGTTTTCAACAAACACTTTCAAACTTAAATCCCCTTTTCCAATTATCAAATTATCAAAGTAAAAATAAATTGAATAAAAGAAAAGTACACATAAATTTACTTTGAGTAAAGACAACAGGAAAATATATTAAAATTGTAAGAACTTATACATAGTGAGCCAGAATATGCTCAACACAGTGAAGGTTCTCCATCCATATTAAAGTAAACGTGGATTTAATTGTTCTCTTCAGATAAAACCTCTCTACATATACTACATGCTCAACAGTCAACACAGTACAAGAACGTAATGCATATAATAACTTATGTTAAACACATTCTTTTAAGTAAAAATTACACTACACACTCAACTTCATTCTTGATTTACTATCACACATTCTTGGTGCAATGGTCACTTCACAAGTTTAAGTGCTTGTAGGGTACAGAGGGTAAGAGCCGGAGTTTAAGTCTCCAAAAGGGAGCTTTACACACATATATACTTAAATTATGCTAAAGTAGGATTTTTATCTTATAAAAAAAAAAATCATTCTTGATTTTATTAAGAAATACATGGAGGTTTCTTTTTTATTTTTTTATTTTTTTAATGTGAAATGATAGAGTTAAAATTTTGTGCATATATTATAATTTATACATGCAAAAGTCACTCAATAGCTAGGTTTTTTTCCCCCTTAAAATCTAGACCATGAATTCTCCCTTTCACTTTTGCCTTTCTGTCATCTCTTTTGCTGCCAATAGTGTTGCACCAACATCTATTACGTAGTGGAGAAGTTAGGTTGACGTCGACCAAAAGAATCAAACACTTTCTATTAGCGAGGTTTCGACTTCTTAGAGGGCCTTAAGAAACCCTAGAACCACTTGTAAAGGTTGTAAGAGAAAGTGGAAAATTATATATTAATTTGGACCTTCTTTTCATTTAAGATCAAGTTTATTTGAGGGAATTAATTTCTTTACAGATTATATAGGTACAAAACAAATATTACTTAACAAAACTCGTACAAAGTTAATGTAAAGTGTCCACAAAGTAAGGAAGAGTAGTGGGGGATGGGATTTGGGTATAGCCTGAAATGATTCTGCACCAAAATGGTACTAAGTGAATTTAATAGTGTGCACAAAGTAAATTAGACCCACATCGGAGCCGTCAATGTGGTATGGGTGTTTAAGTGTGTGTGTGTTTGAATTTGAGAATAAATCAACTTGTTAGAAATGGGTTTAGGTTTGAATTGTGTGGGTACACCAAATAAAATGGGTTTGGGTTGATGGGTGCTTATGCATAATTTTTTAAGAACAAAACTTAAGTACATACAAGGTTGTCAAAATTGAGATTCTACGTAGGATCGTGAGAGATAAGTGGGATCGTGGATCGTAGGAGGTAAGTGGGATCGTGGATCGTAGGATCGGATCGTGGATCGTAAGATCCTACATTATTTAAGAAAAAAACAAAAAATACATATTAGTATGTTAAATAATCACATAAATTATACATTCATTGATATAATTATTATACATCACTACATTCATTTGTAAGCATCATTTAAAGAGGTAAAAAACCTCAAAATGTGACACTCTATTGGGATATCTTTTATTTGGGTCCAACTGACACTCTTTCTACATTGGAGTGGAAAAACTTGATCTATTGAGATTTTATTTTTCATTTGGGTCCAATTGAGCCTTCTGTCAAGTTAAAGAAGATTATAAGAAACCAAGTTTGTTTAGGATCGTCAAAATCATACGATCCTACCAATCTTGAATAATCGTTAAAATCTTTGAAAGATCCAGATCGTTTTGAGTAGGTGGAATCATAAAATCTTAGGATCGTAAGATCCAAATCGGAATTTTGACAACCATGGGTACATATATGCAAAGAAACTTAGGTACATTTTTATGGACAAAACTTAGGTACATTTTTAAAATACAAGAAGCTGTCACATTATTACTCTGTTAGACATATATGCAAAAAAACTAACATAAGTAATCAAAGAGACTAATTACACTCATTTTTAAAACTATAAAGACTAATAATACTTCTAAAATTTCAGGGACTCAAAATGTTTAATAGGATTTTTTTTTTTTTTTTTTTAGGAAAATTATCCATTTTATAGTTAGATTAAATATAACAAATTTGAAAAATGTATTTAGTAGTATTTTTAAATAGTATGACATTCTGTATGTTGTTAGATAAAAAAAAAAAAAAAAAAATGCTCTTGATCATGAAATAAAGAGGATCTTGTACCTCTAAAGTGTGCTAACTGCTTACCCAAATAAGGTTTTTTTTTTTTTTTTTTTTTTTTTTTTTTGGGGTGGGGAGGGGGGTTATCAAGCTTGAATACTCAAAATATGTGTGATTCTATAAGAAGTGTCGCTTCCACACAAAATAAATGAAATATAAAAATTGCATGTCATAAGATTTTAAATGGAATCGTATAGGTAATTAATAAAAAATTTATACTATTCTTAATGATTCGCTTTATATTTGTTATATGTGTTTTTTTTATAATTATTTTATTTGAATTTTTTCCCAAAAAATTTATTTTATAAGTGGCAAGTTTTAATTAGTAGAGTTTAAACTATAAAATGAAACATTAAGAGTGGGACAATAAATTTTCACTCATAACTGGCATAGAATGAATGAGTTCCAAAAAAACCATACAATATTAATTATTATTTGCATTAATTGGTCAGTTAGAAATTCACATAAAGTCACTAAAGCAAAAGTGCACTTTAATGAAAACTTAGACAGTTTCTTTCAACCTCATGCACAAATGATATATAAACCCAATAACCTAAATCATGGACTAACCCATCTCAAAAAACATTTTCTTCCACCAAGAAAGGAATCTTTATCGAGTGAATCACAATATCACATCATGGCAAAACTTCTTTGCAAGCTCCCAGCCATTTTGGCAATGTTCGTTATATGTGCAGCAATGCTTTTTGTAACCTCAGAGGGTCGGAACCCAATTGCAGCACAAGATCAAGGAAAGCCAATTTATTGGCATGGCCACCGATTTCCTCCACGGCCTTGGAAAGGATTTTATATACATTTAGGAAAATGCATAGATGTTTTAACTATCCAATGTGGGCACCAACTGTATGATTATATTTTTCACAATAGAGAGAGCTTGGACAACAATTGCTGTCTGAGACTCAAAAAAATGGGGGAATTGTGCAGTAAACAATTGTCATATACCATTTCTCACATTAAACATCTTGAACGATGGAAGGGAAATATTTACAAAAGAAGTGATGAAGCCTATTATAAGTGTGCTAAAAAATATTCTTAAACTAATGTAACCTATGATTATATTTTTTTAAGTTTTACATTAAAAAAAAAATGTTATATGAAAGTATAATAAATTGTCATATACATTTCTCACATTAAACATCTTGAACGATGGAAGGGAAATATTTACAAAAGAAGTGATGAAGCCTATTATAAGTGTGCTAAAAAATATTCTTAAACTAATGTAACCTATGATTATATTTTTTAAGTTTTACATTAAAAAAAAGGCTACATGAAAGTATAATAAATTTTAAGAGTCTTTTTATATTTTTAAAGTTTTGATTCATGAATCTACTATACGTAATGATGGAATGGCATTTGGCACAAAATTGGAGTACAATTAGTATGAATGAGTTTCAAAAAAGCATATCGTATCAATTACTTTGCATTTAATTTGTCCAGTTAGAAGTTCACATAAAGCCTCATAGATGACACATAAATGCATTTTGATTAAAACATAAAGACAGTTTCTTTCTATCTCATGCACAAATCATATATAAAGTTATAAACCCAATATCTCAAACTATGCATAACCATCTCAAAAAAACTTTTTCTTCCACCAAGAAAGGAAGCTTTATATATGTAGCAATGCTCTTTCTCACATTCAACAGTTTGAATGATGGAGGGGAATTATTTGCACAAACTCCACCAAAAATGATGTAACCTGTGATTATTCTTTTTTATAGTGGAATAAAATCTATATCTAATTGTTATAAGTAATTTGTTATATTATTTGTTCATTAATGTTTTGCAAATATCTTTGATATTTAGATTTATTTTTATTGTTATTTATTATTTTGAATCATGGCGTCGACTTGTCGGGTATATTTGTCCTTGTAGAGTTGTTTCTCAAAATAAAAATGGTATTAGGTAGAATCACATGAAAAGTGATGTTGCTTCAATCACAAGTCATGTTATCAATTTCTGAATAATAAAAAATTCCTACCATTACTCCTCTCTCTTTTTTTTGGGTTGATAAGACCATTACTCTTCTCTTAATTAAATGATGGATGCTGGAAAATTTATAAATTTTAAGCATAGTACCAACACCGAAATGGTTGTACAAAATTCACAAATTTAAATTTTAATACATGTATAAATATATATTTTTTTATATACAAGATAAAAATTCTACTTTAGTCTAATTTGTATATATGTGTGTGAAACTCTCTCTTAGAAACTTGAACCTGGTCCTTGTTCCCCACACTCCACAAACACTTATACTTTAATACATATATAAATATAAAATTCAAAAAAGTAGTGTTTTCCTAGGATACAAATTTTTTCCCTATTGTACTCTTCCCTTTTTTAGTATCCTAGAGTTTGCCTCTAAATCCCAGTCCAATGACTCCAATCTGTATGTCTCTCTAATTATTATTATTTTTTGCAAAATTTTCAAATTTACACTTGATAACTTTGTTCAATTGTCATTTTAGTCCATTATGTTTAAAATTTATCATTTTGGTCCAAAAACGTTGTTAACCCACTCACTTTAGTTCTTCCATCCTTTGTCGTTGGGCCTAATCCATTGAAACCCTTTATACAACACTGTATTGGTGATTCTTTTTTTGGAGAAATCGGTCAAGAAATTTTATTCAAACTTCAGCAAATTAAACTGCTGTCAATCAATACAAGGGAGTTAACATTACTAGGGATGTCCTCCAACCAATCTTTGGGTACATCAAGATAGGGCCTGTTTGTTTTCCAATCTCTAACTCACATTTTTACCTTTTAAACAACATTATACACATTTTTATATATTTTTTCACCCACACGTATTTTAAAAAATTACAAAAATCTCATCTCAAACTACTCTATCAAACACCTTCTTAGCTAATTCAGCTAGCTTATCAGCCACAACATTGCCCTTTCGAGTTTCGTCGAACATGGGAGAACGAGTAGTGGCTGAGGTGCGAAGCCAAAGAGAAGGAATCCTCAATAACTTTCCCAAAAGGTGCCAGACAAGGTGAGCCAGCCTGAATACAATTTAGGACAGTTGCCGAGTCTCCTTCAAAAATAATCTGCTGCTAGCCTTTCTCCATCGCAAATTCTATTGCTCTCCTACAAGCCAGAGATTATCACAGTAATGTATTCCCGGAACACTTAATAATTTCTCCTTAACTCTAGGGCTCAGGCTTTGAGAAACTCAATGTAATGTAGCATTCAGTAGTGATGAATCTAAATTAAATTTATGTTCATTTGTTTACAAATTATCTCAAGCATATTCATAATCCATTGCCATCCACCTTTTAACTTTATACTTGCTTTATTCCAGATTATTTACAAATCTGGTTGTATTACTCTTTCTTTAGATTTTCAACTTACACCTTTTGGTGTTTCTAGTAAACACGTTCAAACTCAAATCCCCGTCCTCAACAATCAGATTATCAAAATAAATAAAAAAATAAATAAAAGAAAAAATACACATAGATTTACTTTGAGGTAAAGACGACATAAATTTTATTAAAATTGTTAAAAGTTATACATAGTAAGCCAGAATATGCTCAACACAAGGAGGGTTCTTCTCCTCCATCAATATTAAAAGTACACTTAGATTTAATTGTTCTCTTCAAATAAAACCTCTCTACATATACTGCATACCCTTCTCTCTTCGTGCGCCTACCTTTCTTCCTCATCTTCTTGTCTTTTATATATGGTACGTGCACTTCCTATATATGGCCATATCATATATTATTAACTTATAATTTTTATATTAACAAGTTCATCAAGACAGTAGATTCCAATTAGCTTAATTGATAAAGTTTTCTATTATCGAGCATCATACCCTATACGTTGAAATTATCTATATAAAAATATATATATATATATGTTCATCAAGATACATCATCTATTGACATTACTAAGTCGTTTCTTGTTATATATTGATTCATAATGACACACCCGCTATTGACTTTGGTAAGCTAATAAAGATAAAACTTAAGCGTTTGGCTTGTGCTCATGCATAGATTCCACATAGTATTGGACTTAACATGAATATTACATGGATTGGTAGTGCATATAATAAATTATATAAAATTGACTTAATAAATTTTCTTATGTACAAGAATGTAATGTATACAGTAAACTAGTCGTTAACTCATACGATGCCTAGGAAGAATACTTAAAGAGATTTAAAAAAAATAGTAGTAATATATTTTCAAAAGTTTTTTTTTTCCTTTTATCTCTCACTTAGTAATGGTCTTATCTTCAAAAAAAAAAAAAAAAAAAAAGTAATGCGCTTATCAAATTTATAAAAAAAATATATACATGGTGTGATTGTCATATATTTCTTGATATAAAACAGAATATAATTGATATAAAATATGGTTGTTACCCCAATGTCACCAACCACAACAATACTGTGTTTTCCAATAGAAACGGTAGTACAAATAGAAATAGCTATCATTAGAAGCTTAGACAACACATTAACAACACAAACATATTTGTTTGCTAGGAATTTGAGGTTGAAAAATAGAATCAAGTAGGTTCTTTTCGGGTGTTTTATATTATATTGTTTTTGAAGAAAAGAATACTTAAAATTATAAAAGAAAGCAATTTAAGCAACTTATGCTTGACTCACACTACAGATATAACTATAGACTACATGTTACGGCAAGGACAGAGCATGTATACTACACACCAATATATGTTTTCTGTTTTAAAGATAACCAATTATAAGGCATCTACATGAATTTCTATGGTTCAAGTTGAAGACACCACAAAATGGATACGAAGGCCGGCCAAAAGGACTATGGTGAAGGTTGTTATAAGTTTAACTTAACAAATTTTAGCCCAGGCTTCAAATTAGACTTTCTCTTCTATCACATCGCAAGTATATTCTTTTCAATTTCATTCCCCCAAATTTCATTTTTTTTCTTTTCTTCTTCTGGTATCATTTTGTTAACTTTGAGATTTGTTTTGCTTATTTTTTTTCTCTTCAAAAAGTCTGATTTTGGAGAAATTATTAGACCTATCAAGAGGACTATTGACGTGGTCTTCCTTGACCTTTCAACCAATAAAATGTTGTTATTTATGCAAATGTAACATTATTTGGTAATTTTTATTTTTTATTTCTTGTGCTGATTAGGAAGCTCACACATACATATGCATAGATGATATCATCTCATTGGTTATGGAGGACCACATCAGCAGTCCTCCCAGTATAAATAAAAATTTTGCCTCGAATCACACGGATTGGAGTCAATTCCGGTTTATACGAGTTTGTGGATCTTTTTTTTTTTATTTATTGATTTTTATGGGGTGATTTCAGTGAATTTCATATATATATATATATATATATATATTAAAAAATTTGTCATGCCATCTGAAAGGAGAAATATTATCAATGGTAAATAGATGTCTTGAATATGTGCTTGATGAGTGGGTTAAATGGGTTTGGCTGTCGGGGACAAAAGGGGGTAGAGGAAAAATTGGAGGTGGCGGTGGAGGCAGTTTAGGACGGAGGACATCATCATCTTCTACAGTTGACTGGTCATCATGCCATCTGGAAGGAAAAATATTATCAATGGTAAACAGATGTCTTGAATATGTGCTTGATGAGTGGGTTAAATGGGTTTGGCTGTCGGGTACAAAAGGAGGTAGAGGAAAAATTGGAGGTGGCGGTGGAGGCGGTTTAGGACGGAGGATATCATCATCTTCTACAGTTGACTGGTCATCTGTCATAAACACTTCTCCCATATATATATAAAACAACCCAAATATAAGGCCCATAAATTCGTGTTTGAAACTGCTGACCTATGTTTTTTGATTGATTCTTTAAAGAGAAAAAAAAAATGTGGCATTTTTGTATATATGTAGGCATGTAATGGTATTTACAAAGTATGTTCCTTTCTGGAATTTTCCATCCCACGTGACCCTCCTCTACTTTTTAGTTTGAAATTTTGCTTTCCCACTTCTCAATGTCCTTTTCTGACTTTACCTTTAAGAACTTCATCAGCTTCTCCTCTGTTAATTTCACATTAATTTCGGGTTAGGAATAGGGCGGCAAAATTGGATACAATTTGTAAATTCGACACAACACAATATTACACAAAATTAGTAGATTATGAGTTGAGGTTTAATGAGTTTATGTTATATTTAGGTTGACATGACTGACCTGTTTAATAAACGGGTTGAGTTAATGTTTAACATATAGTTGTTGTGGTTTATTTTCTTTGACATATTATGATTGATTATTTGTGATATTGAGATATGCTTTAGTTTTGAGTTATTATTTGTGATGCAGTTACTCGTTAGTTCTGTATTTTATATTAAAAATATTTATTTGTTTGTTTTTTCATAATTTTTTTTTTTCATTTTGATAAAATCTGATAAACAGGTTAACACGACTGACCTGTTTAATAAATGGGTCATGTTAGGGTTGAAAAATCTTGACCCGTTTAATAAACATGTCGGGTTAGTGTTGATCTATGTAGTCGGATACTCATGAGTTGACACGACACAAATCTGACACGTGAACACAAATTGCTACCCCTAGTTAGGAATAGTTTTTTTTTTTTTTTTAATAATACTGATGTGTAAAAATATGGAAGCTTTAAAAAAAAAGTCAAATATTGGTCAAAGACTTCGGTTTTATAGTATATATAGATTATATTAAATACACTTCAGTTTTATAGTATATATTGATTATGTTAAATACATGCTTGAAGTTAAATTTACACTACACACACTCAACTTCATTCTTAATTTTAAGAAATACATGGAGTTTTATTTTATTTTATAATTTTATGGGAAATGATAGAGTTAAAATTTTGTGCATGTATCATAATTTATACATGCAAAAGTCACTCAAATAGCTTCTTTTTTTTTTCTTTTTTCTTTCCCATAGAATCTAGACCATGAATCCTCCCTCTCCCTTTTGCCTTTTTGCCACCTCTTTTGCTTCCAATAGTGTTGCACCAAAATATACTTTGTATTGGAAAAGTAGGCTTGAGGTAGACGGCAAGATTCAACCATTTTTTATTAGCGGGGTTTCCACCTCCTAGAGTACCTTAGACACCTTGGAACCATTAAAGGAATTAAAATTTTAAAGACTAATAATGCTGATCTGAAATTTCTGGGATTGAAAATGTTTAGTAGGTAAACATTTTTTTTACTAAGAAAAATTATCCATTTTATAGTTAGATTAAATATATAAAAAATTTGAAAATGTATTTAGTAGTATTTGTTTAAAAATTAAATAGTACAACATTCCGCACACTATTAATTTCAAAAAAATAAATCATGTGTACTTACCCAAATAAGGTTTTTTTTCTTGGGGGGGGGGGGGAGGGGTTTAAGCTTGAATGTTCAAAATATGTGTAATTCTTTTTTCTTTTTTTATAAGAAGATCAAAATTTTATTAAGAAGAAGATAAAACCATTACATCTTGAGCCAATGAAAGTTCAATGATATTAGAATTTTCTTCTATTCAAGTTACATAAGAATCAACATGCTTGGCATACTGAGCCAAGATATGAGCCGGACGATTGTCTTGTCTTCTAATATGAGATACCGGAAACTGCCTAAAATCTTTGAGGTAATGCTGAATTCCTTCAATGATATTAGCTATAACTACTGGAGGTTCACTAAGTCCAAGAAGCGCGTCGCAAACAATCTTTGAGTCACACTTAAACACTACTTCACAAACACCAACATCCCAGGCGAAAAGAACTCTCTCCTCCATTGCCATAGCAGGCCTCACTTTCCAATGGACCTAACGGATAAGGTATTCGCTTACTCAATGCTGCTACTACCTAGCCTGTATTAGCTCGGATAACCACGCCAACCCCAGCTGACTGAGCTACTGCAAAAGTGGCATCATCGCAATTCATTTTATACCTCAAAGGTGCTGGCGATTCCATCTTATTTCCACCACAACTGTAGCCCGAGATATCTGCAAGTTGGCCGTTTGGAATTCATCCAACATGAATTTGGCCTTTTGCACTTGAGAAGCATCACTTCCTTACAAAAAATAAATAATGAAATATAAAATTTGTCATAAGATTTTAAATATATTTTGTATAGGTAATTAATAAAAATCTTCTATAATATTCTTGTGATGTTCTATTTGATATTTGTCATATGTTCCCTTTTTTTTTTATAATTATTTTATAAAGAAAAAAATAATGCGTGACAAGTTGTAATTAGTAAAGTTTAAACTATAGAATGAAACATTAAGAGTGGGAAAATAAATTCTTACCCATAAATAGCATAAAATGAAGGAGTTTCAAAAAACCATACTATATTAATTACTTTGCATTAATTGGTCCAGTTAGAAATTCACATAAAGTCACTAAAGCATAAGTGCATTTTAATGAAAACTTAGACAGTTTCTTTCTATCTCATGCACAAATGAAATATATATAAACCCAATACCCCACACTATGCATAACAATCTCAAAAACGTTTTCTTCTACCAAGAAAGGAAGCTTTGTCAATTGATTCACATCATGGCAAATTTGCATTGCAAGCTCCCAGCCATTTTGGCAATGTTCTTTGTATTTGTGGCAATGCTCTTTGTAGCCTCAGAGGGTCGTAAACCAGTTGCAGCACAAGATCAAGGAAAGCCGATATATTGGCATGGCCACCAATTTCCCCCACAGCCTTGGAAAGGATATTACAAACATTTAGGAAAATGCTTAAATGTTTTAACTATCGAATGTGGGCACCAACTGTACGATTATATTTTTCACAGGAGAGAGAGTTTGGACAACAATTGCTGCCTGAGACTTAAAAAAATGGGAAAATTGTGCACTAGACAATTGGCATATACCCTTTCTCACATTCCACAACTTAAAGAATGGAGGAGAAATATTTACACAAGAAGTGATGAAGCCTATTATAAGTGTGCTAAAAAATATTCTTAAATTGATGTAACCTTTGATTATTATTTTTTTTAAGTGGAATAAATTTATATCTAACTCTATCATACATAAAGTAATTTGTTATGTTATTTTTCAAATTTCTCCAAATATCTTAGTATTTATATTTATTTTCTTGAATCATGGTGTTGGGTATATACACCCTTGTTGAGTTGTTTATCATAATAAAAGTGATGCTACTGATAGAATCATGTGAAAATGATGTTACTTTAATCATAAATCATGTAATCAGTTTCTGAAAACATTTCCTGCAATTATTTTTCTCTTAATTAAATGATGGGTTGTGGAAAATCTATAAATTTAATTTAAACATAGTACCCAGGCCCAAAAAGTTGCACAAAATTCACAGTGTTGCTCAATTGGATAGGAGCTTAAAGATATGAGCACATTTTCTACGAGTTGGCTACTCCTGCTTCGAATCATGCCTTTGTGGAATCATGCATAAAATTAATATGGAGTGAAGCAGGCCATTCTATCAACCTCTCTAACAATTGCCATAGCGAGGTCCAATAGGTTATATTGGTCTTGTTTCTCACTAGTGAAGTAGTCATGGTGATTATCCTGGACTTGAAATTAAAGTCAATGAAGACTAGACACGGGCCCTCTGCACATGTACATGTTTGGAGGAGAGGAGGGAAGAGAACTGAACATATTTTGAGATGGACATATTCCATGTATTTGATACTCGCATTATTCCTATTAATGTAGGTCTTACATGACTGTAGGGATCTACACATATACATATTATGAGAAAATAATACATATATCATATGCATAAGATAATTATTGACTTATTTCATCACTTTAGAAAATGAATATATAAATTTCCTTTTATATCAAGTGTTGGCTTATGCAAAAAGAATATTTTCCGCTACATATTATCTATAACTAACTTGTGACTCATGTAAACACAAGGAAGTGTTTAAAAATAAACATCATTAGATGTATATTAAAATTTCTATTTAAGTTTAATAATATTGACGACCATTTTTAGAATTGTAAAGATATTATTTAGTAGAATATTCAAATTATAAGTTCTTGATGACCTGTCAGAACAATTTTTCATTCTTAATGGTTTTGTTTTATGAAAAAAAAAATTTACTTCTTAACTTAATTTTGTTGTTGTGAAGCAAAAAAATTATTTTATATGTAAACTTTACAAATAATATTGATGACCATTTTTAGAATTGTAAGGATATTATTTAGTAGAATATTCAAATTATTAATTCTTGATGACCTGCCAAAACAATTTTTCATTCTTAATGGTTTTTTTTTAATGAAAAAAAAAATTACTTCTTAACTTAATTTTGTTATTGTGAAGCGAAAAATTATTTTATGTGTAAACTTTACAGATAAGATATGAATAATTGACTTTTAAGATCATGATTAAATTTTTCATTGAAATTTTTGTTTTTATTTTTTTTTAAAGTAAATCTAGATTGGTTTTAAATGGATTGGAAATGGTTTCAAATGTTATTTAAACTAGTGTCTAGTCTCGTGCATATGCACGGGTACAATTAAAAATAATCACAATTATATAGTTAAACTTTTTTTTTAGAAGAGGTTCAAATTATACATGATATTAACTTATGTTTTTTCAAATCATATATTTATAAAATATATAACAGTTTCTCATTATATATATATGATTTAGAATTTAGTTGGTTTTAAACTCTTCATTTTTGCACCAAATAGTTCACTTGCCACAAAAATTAAAATCTTACATGGATATGCGGCGAAAAATTTGATTCTAATTAAAATCCAATTTAGAATTTAATTAGATTTGGATTCTTAGATTTTTATACTCAGTAATTAACTTTAAAAAAATTAAAAATTGAATGAGACACGTGGTGCAAAATTGAGAATCCAATTGATATCCGGGCCAGGTTTTGGGTCGGGTTTCAAATTTTTTTGATAAAACCCAGACCCGACCCGGACCCGCTTTGGGTTTTTTTTTTTTATTTATTTAAAAAACCCATACCCGACCCTATTCCTAATCGGACCAGGTAAAACCCGGCCCATTAGGGTCAGGCCGGGCCGAGTACCCGCGGGTCGGATAAAAATTGCCATCCCTATATCTAATTGTATTTGCTCTGAGTTTTGGTTATATATATATATATATATATATATATATATATAGAAAAAACTACAAGTAGTTTTACATGGATTTTAAATAATTTTAATATGTTAGAAGTATTAGTGTTACATTACCAAAAAAAAAAAAAAAATGTCATATAAAAGTTTAATAAATTTTAACAAGTCTTTTTACTTTTTTGAAATTTTGATGGGAAAAGCTAATGGATACCTTAAGGAAATTGGTTTTAAAATAATTTTTAGAAATTTTTATGGAAAAATGAAAAATTAACTCATTTTTTGGGCAATTTTTTGTATTTTCTGTAAAAAATGGTATCAAAACTATATAAAAATGGTAATTAACAAATGTCCTGATAACACACGTTAACAGGACCCAATTTTAATTCATGAATCTAGCTATAAGTAAGAATGAAATGACAATTACACAAAATTGGAGTGCAATTAGTATAAATGAGTTTCAAAGAAAATACTGAATTAATTACTTTGCATTTAATTCGTCTGTTTAGAAGTTCGCATATATAAAGACTCATAGATGAAGAATAAATGCATTTCGATGAAAACATAATGACAGTTTCTTTTTACCTCTTGCACAAATCATATATAAACCCAATACCCCAAACTATATATAACCATCTCAAAAACTTTTTCTTCCACCAAGAAAGGAAGCTTTGTCCATTGATTCACATCATGGCAAATCTGCATTGCAAGCTCCCAGCCATTTTGGCAATGTTCTTTATATTTGTGGCAGTGCTCTTTGTAGCCTCAGAGGGCCGTAAACCAATTGCACCAGAAGATCAAGGAAAGCCAATATATTGGCATGGCCACAAATTTCCTCCACAACCTTGGAAAGGATATTACAGACGTTTAGGAAAATGCATAAATGTTTTAACTGTCCAATGTGGGCACCAATTGTATGATTATATTTTTTACAGGAGAGAGAACTTGGACAATAATTGCTGCTTGAGGCTCAAAAAAATGGGAGAATTGTGCCATAAACAATTGTCATATACCATTTCTCACATTCAACATCTTGAACGATGGAGGGGAAATATTTACAAAAGAAGTGATGAAGCATATTATAAGTGTGCTAAAAAGTATTCTTAAACTATCTTTTTTATAGTAGAATAAAATCTATATCTAAAAATGTTATAAGTAAAGTAATTTGTTATGTTATTTTTTCAAATTTCTCCAAATATCTTCGATATTTATAATTTTTTTTTTTCTTGAAACATGGTGTTGGGTATATTCAACCTTGTTCAGTTTCTCATCATAAAGTGATATTAGTGGTAGAATAATGTGAGAGTGATGTTACTTCAATCACAAATCATATTATCGGTTTCTAAAAATATTTCCTGCATTTACTCCTCTTAATTAAATGATGGATGCTAGCAAATCTATATATTTTAAACATAGTACCCAGGCCCAAAAAGTTGTACATAATTTAGTGTTACTCATTTGGGTAGGAGGTTAGAGATGTGAACACATTTCTATGAGGTGTCTATTCCTGCTTCAAGACATGCATTTGTTTTTAGATGGAATCATTCATAAAATTGATATGGAGTGAAGCAGACTATCCCATTAACCTCTCCAATAATTGCCATGGCAAGTTCCAATAGTACATGACAAAGCAGAAAACTGCCGCTTGTCAGTATGCTCCTCGTCACTAGTATGGAAGACTGTTAGTACCTGTTTCAAAGAAACAATGTAAGAGGGCACCTAGGGTCCCAGGGGAACCTCCGATGCTTAAGTTAATTTATCTCCTTGAAAAACATAATAAAGTAAGAGATAGTTTGAGTATAGTGCATAAGTGTATATGTTCCCCTCTGCTCACTTGTTGTTGTTTGCCTTATATAGCATGTCTGTGAATAAATGCTCGGGGCATTTATTGTGCCAGACATTGGAGGCTTTGATAGCCTTTTGAATGCCATTATATCCTTTTTTAAAGTCTTGTAACAGTTTTACAATGGACAGCTTAGCTGACTGAGGCTGTCTACTAAAGCCCGTAACGTTCAGACCTTATTAAGGAAAGGATTTAAGACCGGATTATTAATGTGTGCAACAGTCATCAGTGTTACTGACGACCCATTTTACTGACAGTCTGCAATCTCTCAGTCGACCAAATTAACTGATGGTTTGCTGATCAAATGTGGCTCTTTAGTTGCCCCCTTATTCCTTAGTCGTTCCTTCTTTGAGACAAGTAGAGGAATAACTCTGGTGTTTTCTGATTGCTTTTCCTCTTCCCGAAATTTCCATCCCATCTCATTAATGGAGATGTGATTTTTTGTCAAGTACTGGCCATGTGTAGTTCATGCCTTGGTTGTGCGTGTGAGGGTTTTTATGTGTTTTGAGCTTTTGGCGCCATAAACCAAGCTTTTATTTTTAGATAAACGAAAACTCTTCCTCTTTCTGCGCCGATTCCATAGTTGAGGGTTGAAGTATCAAAATTCCTTGCTTCTCAAAATCTTGGTAAGATTCTCCTTCTTAGAACTCCATTTATGGTTGATTTGTCTTTAGTTCGGCATGAGTGTCCTTTTGTTTCCTTCTTCTTTGCTAGATTAGGAGTTTTTCTTGAGAAGTCTAGTGGAAAACGTCCACGAGTTGGCTTGTTTCTTCCCCATGATTGTGCTGCTTTTAGGCCAGTGCTTCTTTATTTTTACCCCTTGATTCGTCATTCCTTGATTTCTTATCACGTAGAAATGGGTGATAGAGAAATTGAGGCTAGGGTTGGTGAATTCGAGTCTAGTTCCTCTTCTAGCAATGATTCGGTTTTTGAAATTACTCCGGCAAAGCCATCCTCTTCTTTGAGACCTTTAGTTCCTTCTAAACTTCCCAAGTCTTTGACTCCTTCTTCGCGTACTTGCTCTTCATTGCGAGCTTCTTCATCCTCATCTGTGACTCCATTCCATGCTCTTTCTAAGGAATGTTTCTTAGACGGTAAGGATTTGGAATCCATTAGGGGGAGATTCCAAATTCCTGGCGAGGTCGTCTCTAAGCTGCCTCATAATGGTGAGAAAGCTTGTAGCTTTGCTCATAGGGAGGTGAGCTTTTATGAGGCTGCTTTCTCCTGTGGATTAAGGTTTCTTGTTCACCCTTTCATACACCACCTTCTGTCCAATCTTAATATTGCTCCCGGGTAGCTTGGTCTTAATGCCTAGAGGACGGTCGTCAATTGTATGGTCATATGGTTCATGGTTCATGACGGGGAGATGATCACCCTGAATGAATTTCTATTTTTATATAAGTTGAAACCTTCTACCCACTACGGGTACTTTGAACTCTCTCCTTGGGATAAGCAAACCAAGGTAGTCCATGAATTTCTTACGTCTTTTCGTGATTGGAAATCACGATACTTTTTTGTGTCTGGAGAATTTGAGACGTTAAGCAACGACCTTTGGGGTGAGGTCCTGAAGTTATTGCAAAGATGGGAAATACCCACTCTTGGTGCACTCTTTTTCTCTCCTTGTTTCTGTATTCTTTTCGTTTTGCTCATTTCTGATTTTCTAACCTTCTTTCTTATTTGCTTTGCAGCTGTTAAACAACCTGAGTTGGAGGAGTGATACCAAGGACACGTTGAAGCTGCTTTGGAGTTTGCTCTTACTCTCTCGTCTGAGGACTTTAAGGGTCTTGTAGGTGCTCGTCGGTTACACGAGTGCTATCTTGGACCTAAACCTTCCGAATTAGTGTTGGAAAAAATTAATCTCGAAGAAAAGAGCATGCTCTTCTTTTCTTTTTCTTTTTGCTTTTGAATGACGAACAATTTTCCTTATGCCGCGATTACGCACTTCTTATGACAAGAAAATATCTTTATAATGACAAGTGTCCGTCTTTTGCAAAGATGGAGACTAAGCAAAGTAAGGACAAGTACGCTTGTTTGAGGAGCATGAAGAGTGAGCCTCTTCGTTGGCCCTTAATGCAAAGAGGCGAAAATTTGGCAAAGGAAAGTTTGAAGGGCCTACCCCTCTGGCGTTGTTCCAGGCTCATGTTTCCCAAACTCCTTCTCTAAAGGTGGTGCCTGCACTTCCTTCATCGGCTGCCGCTCCTCCCGTCACTCATTCCAAAGGGAAAGGCAAGGTTGGGAAAAGTGTTTAGGAGGACCCAGCTACCACCATTAGCCGAGCACACAACATCGTCACTGACGAGGAGCTAAGGGGCCTTTATGCTGTACCTTCTCACGAGCTTGTTAGTCGTCATATCCACAAATTGGTACAGGTATGTTATTTGTTTTTCCTTCAGCGCTTCTTTGGATTTCATTCTGCAAAGATGTGAGATTTGGCCATGTCTTTGTCTTCTAGGTCCTTAATGAGTCCCTTCGACTAATGACTGACTACCTGAGTGTTAAGGAGAAAGTGGTCGTCACTCAATCTAAGGCCGAGTCTGCTGAGGCTGAAAGTTCTCGTCTAAGAAAGGACTTAGTGGAAGCTATGGACTAGGCCGTGAAATCCAAGGAGAAGGCAGATGAGCTCAAAAAGGCTTTAAAGATTGAGAAGAAGCTCATTGCTCAAAAGGATGATGAACTCCAAGCTGATTTCCTTCGGACTGCTAAGGCCAGAGAAGGGGTGATTGCTTAGTTCCAAGAGTCCGATCATTTCTCCGACCTTTTATTCACCAAGTATTAAAAAGGGCTTTGAACTTCTCCATAGGTGGATGTTGAAGCACCAAGGTGAAGCCATTTACCTCTTAGCTTTGGATTTCGAAGTTCTGGACACAGAAATGATTGCTGATGAAGCCCAGGAGGAGGAAAGACGAGCTGCTGAAGAAGTTGCTTCTGTTCTTGCTGAAATTGAAACTAAAGTTGAAGTTGAGACAACTACTGTTGGGGTGGAGGTTGCTACTGCTGCCGAAGGAGGTGATGCTACTGACGAGGGTGTTGATGGACAGACCGTCACTGCATCTACAAATCATCCCTCAGGGCAAGCTTAGTTCTTTTTTATTTCCATTATTTCAAAGTTATGAACAATGGGTGCCTCCTGTTTTGAGGCTTTTATTTTCAAACAATGATTGCCTTCATGTTTTGAGGCTTATTTTATTTTTGTTGGAAAAAAAAAAAAAAAAACAATGGTCGCCTCTTTGTTTGAGGCTTTTACATTTCCTGCTTTGTTTGCCATCATGCTTTCTGCTTTAACGCTTTTGCTATCATGCTTTCTATTTTAAAGCTTGTTGTCTAAACCTTGGTGTCATTCCCTTAGGAATTTTACAGCTTTGAGGTTTGTCATGTGATCAATAGAGTTTGTAACATTGTCATGCTACAAATAAGCTATCAAAGTTTTATAGAGATAACATAAGCTAACCATCTTTAAACTCGTTGATAGAGTTGGAATAATGTATATTTGAGCTTTAAGCTCATCAATAAAAGACATAGTTCAAGCTTGTTCGTGAAGTTTAGCTTACTAATTGAGTTTGTACCATCAATTGTTGTGAAAACATGTTGTTGAAGCTTTGTAAAGGTGTTACGAGCTGGCTATGCGGACTTATGCTCGTCAGTGAAGTTTGCAGTTTTGAGATGACATAAACTGACTACTGACGAGTTGATAGTAGAGTTCATATCACTGCGTAGGTTTAAACTGGCTACTAACGATTTGCTCTTTCATAATGGGGTTTGTACCTCAGAGCTGATCTTGGCAGTAGAGTTTGTATCATAGATTGCCAACTTGAATTAATATTCATCAGCAGAATCTGCTTTGATGTAGATTGACCACTTGAGCTTATGCTCTTCAGTAAAATCTATATCGTTGGTCCGATGTAGATTGACTACTAAACTTATGCTTATCTGTGGAATCTGTACCAATGACTTGATGTAGATTGACTACCTAAGCTTTATGCTCATCAGTAGAATCTGTGTCAACGATTTGATGTAGATTGACTACCTGAGCTTTATACTCATTGATAGAGTCTGTATCATTTACTTGCTACTGAAACTTTGTGCTTTATAGTAAAGCTTTGATTAATGTCCTTGGAGCTTATATTACTTTTGAACAATCACGCATTCAAATAGCTTGGAAGCTCTTTTATTTCATTCACCTTAATAAGGGGATTGTAAGGGAAATAACTTGATTAAAAATAAATGCTTTAATAAAATTTCTGCTTATCTGATGTTTTGACATCTTTTCCTGGTATCAAGCCACTCCTCGTTTCTGACTTTAGGTAGGCAGTTTCGTTTTAGCTTTAGTTGTTGAGGGCCTCATCATACTTAAAAGAAATGCTCATGGCCCTTTGCCCCCTCAAGTCGAGCTTTAATGATCTTCAATAAAGTTCAATTTGTGACTTCTGTTTGGCCATTTACTTGGGGTTTCCTAGGTGACGAATAATGGTTCTTGATGCCAAAATCTCCACAGAACTCTCTGAATTTATGGTTGTTGAACTAACAACCATTATTAGAGACGATCATTCTTGGGATTCCTAACCTACAAACAATAATCTTCCTTGATTTGGAAAGGATTGTAGTCCTTCCATGCTTGAGGTTGTTTGTATTTTCAAGTGTACTCCTTGCTAGTCTGTGACATTACTAGATTAGGCCAGCCTAGCTAGTTTTGTCAGCTTCAAGTTTACTTTCCCTTGGGATCTATTCAATCTTGATATCGTCAAAGTAGTCAACCAATTGTTGAGTTAGTCTTAAATTCTTTTGTATTCTTTCCTCTTTCGCCTTCATTGCTCGTTGGTCATCTATCCAATTGACAAGCTTGGAGTCAATTTTCAATTTGAAGTCCTTTGCCCTCAGGGCTTTAACTATCCTCAAGCTGGTGGGGACGACCTCATACTTTGCTTCATTGTTGCTAGCTTGGAATTTTGGTTGTACTCCATGTTTGAGGATATCCTTCTCTGGTGAGATGATGACTATAGTTGATCCTACCAGGGCTTGTAACAGTTGAGCTATCTGAATACGCTATCCAGCATTCTGTCTTAAGGTCTAGTTCTAGAAGCGTGAATTCAACAGTGAAGTCTGCCAAAGCTTGGGCTTTGATTGCTGTCTTCGGCTTGACTAAGCTCGATCTTCCGTTGAACCATGCGCCCTGCTACATCGGGCCTACTCATAGAATTTTTAATGGGCTTGTCCGTCGTTACAATGATGACATGAGTTTGAAAATATGGACGAAGCTTCCTCGAAATGACGAGAAAAGCAAATGACAATTTCTCCATCCTTGGGTACTTCATCTCAGCCTCTTGAAAGGCTTGACTTGTGTAGTAAACCGGCCGTTGGATCTTGTTTTCTTTACGAATCAAGGCTAAAGTGACTGCCGTCTGGGATACAGCCAGATTTAAGAATAGATCTTCTCCTTGTATTGACAGGCTCAAGAGGGTAGGCTTTGCTTAGTGCTTCTTGAGGCTACTTCGTACTCGTCCATTCTGCTTGAGGATTTTAAAGAAGGGCAAACACTTATTTGTAGCTTTAGAGACAAACTTGTTCAAGGCCACGATTCGTCCCGTCAGTCTTTGTACCTCCTTTGCTGTTCTTTTGTAAAGCATGTTCAATATAGCCTTCACCTTCTTTGGGTTTGGTTCAATCCTTTCTTGAGGCCAAATACACACCTCTCGGCTCTTTGTGAGCATATTGTCCACATAGACTTCTACGTTTCTGCTTATCTGTTTGCTGGACATGTGATTTACCAGCCTCTGGCATGTAGTTCTTGCATTCTTCAGACCGAAGGGCATGACTTTGTAGCAATGCAGACCTTGGCTGGTTACTAACGGGGTCTTCTCTTAGTCTTCCTCACTCATGAGAGTCTAATTGTAACTACTCAGGTTGTTGAAACTAATACACATCCTCCATTTTCCATAGGATTTTTTTTTTAATTTTTTCTTTACCACGATGATGTTTTGCAAGCCATTCTAGATAGTAGATTTCGCGGATGAGATCTGCTATAAGGAGCTTGTCTACTTCCTCCATTACTGCTTTGTTTCGCTCTGGGGCAAATATTCATCGTTTTTGCTAAGCGGGCCTCTTGGTTGGGCAGACATTCAGGCGGTGTCTAATTACTCATCTGTCAATACCGTGCTTGTCTTCACAGCTTCTGGCAAAGACGTCTAAATTTCTTTTTAAGAAGTTTATGATTTCTTCTTTCAATGGAGACTGAAGCTCTCCCCCGATCTTTCTGACCTTTGATGAGTCACCTTCAACCAATTCCAAATGGAAGGTCTCCTCCGCAAGCATATATTCTTCGTCGGTCGTCTCTAATGGTTTTCTTTGGATGCCAACACAGCATTATAACGTTCTTTGGTCAGGGGCTGACCTCCACTGATTTCTCTAGTCCCATTGGGAGTTGGGAACTTCACTTTGAGGCAATAGGTGGAGGTTGCTTCTTTTAGATGATTGAGAGTTGATTGTCCCAAGGTGATATTGTAAATGGAAGGATAGTTGACCACCAAGAAATCTACTTGTTTTGTTCCTTGTGTTGGATAACTGCTTGCTGTGATGGATATGGAGATGACACCCTTTGGGGTAGATTCGACCTCTACTGAAGCTTTCTAGAGGAGACTTAAATGGCTGGAGTCATTTCGGGTCCAGCTCCATCTGTTAGTAGGTTATCATACACATGATGTCAGCGAGCTTTTATTATCCACCAATACCCTTTTTGTATTGAATCCCTCGATGGCTATCATGATGACAAAAGGATCGTTGTGCTAATCTCTTTTGCATCTTGTTCAGAGAAGGTGACGTCATCTGCACAACGACACTTCGTCACTAGCTGAGTCACGTGGACGTAGTTGGCTTGCCTATAATAAACCTTCTTTAGGGTCCTAGATGAACCTCTGGTAAATAGTCCTCCAGTAATCATCTGAATTCCCCTACCGTTGGTTTTGGACGATCCCGTTCTTCCTTCTAGTCGTCACTGGACACGCCATCTGTCATTGGTCTGGGCTGATAATACTTTTTGATGAACTCCTAGAGTTTGCCTCTTTGGATGAGTTCCTCAATTTACCCCTTCAATTCACGACATTCGTCTGTGGAATGGCCATTACCTTCGTAGAATCAACAATACTTCTAAAAATTTTTGCCCTTTGGCCTTGAGCTTAAGGGCTTTGGCCATTTCAGGGTTGGATAGTCTTTGATCTACATAAGAATCTTATCAACAGGCATCAGTAAAGGAGTAAAGTTCAATCTCTTCTTTACCATCTCTGGATAGTCTTGCTAGCTCGGCTGTTTGAAGGATTGAATTTACGGTCCTTCTTTCTATTTAACAAATCAATCTCCTCGTCCTTCTTTCGTTTGCCTGTTAGGCTCTTGACGGCCAAGACATCTTCCTCATTCACATACTTTTGGGTTTTGAACAATAGATCTATCATTGACATTGGTGTAGTTTTTCCTAGAGAAAAAATGTGATCTAGGTTGATCAACCCTGCCTGAAAGGTCATCATTATAACTTGGTCATCATCCTTGTCAATTTCTAGCACCACTTCGTTAAAACGCCTCACATACTCCCTTAGGGTTTCTCCTTCTTGCTACTTTATGGTCAGCAAGTATGCAGTGAGCCTTTTGTGCCACTGGCCTCCAATGAAGTGACAAACAAAGGAGTCACTTAACTGCTCAAAGTTATCAATTGAAGCCGCTGGTAACTTGCTGAGGGTGGCTGGGAAGGATCTGCATTTCAACTCGTCTGGTGTTTGCTAAAGGTCTAAGATTGTTTTGAATGCACCAATGTGATCAAGAGCATCTTTCGTGCCGTTGTAGATCTCCAATTGTGGAAGTTTAAACTTGAGGGGAAAAGGGCACTCAAGTACCTTGGCAGTGAAAGGTGAGTTTGTCCTCTTAAGCATGCCACCTTGGTTTATGGTAGTTTTCATAGCACTTATGATCTCATCCAGCTCTTTTCTCATGGCTTCCACCATCTGATCCTTATCGGGCGTGGTTTGCCTAGTTCGTTCAGAGGTAGCTTTGCTGCTACTTGGGCTATGGTCTTCGTCATTGTTCCGATCACGACTCATCGAAGAAGCGTTGCTGTTCTTAGGATGTCTTCAGTTCTCGGGAAATCCTTGTTGTTTTAATTCTGCGTTTTGCTTCATCAACTCTTGGCCATCGGATGTCCGAGCTTGGATCTACTCAACCACAACGATTGAATCCGTAGGAGGTGATGAAGTGAAAGTGTCCATGTGTCTCAAAGAACTTTGTCGATAGAGATACGATGACTTGCTGGAAAGAATTGCAACTCAATCGTTCCTCACAAACGGTGCCAAACTGATGAAGCAGAAAACTACCGCTCGTCAGTGTGCTCCTTGTTACTGGTATGGACGACCGTTAGTACCTGTTTCAAAGAAACAATGTAAGAGGGCACCTAGGGTCCCGAGAGAGCCTCCGATGCTTAAGTCAGTTTATCTCCTTGAAAAACATAATAAAGTAAGAGATAGTCTGGGTATAGTGCATAAGTGTATGCATTCCCCTCTGCTCACTTGTTGTTGTTTGCCTTATATAGCATGTCTATGAATAAATGCTCGAGGCATTTATTGTGCCAGACGTTGAAGGCTTTGAATAGCCCGTTGAATGCCATTATATCCTTGTTTAAAGTCTTTTAACGGTTTTACAATGGTCAGCTTAGATGTCTGAGGCTGTCTGCTGAAGCCCGTAACATTCACCTTGTTAAGGAAAGGATTTAGGACCAAGTCATTAATGTGTGTAACGGTCGTCAGTGTTACTAATGACCCATTTTATTGACGGTCTGCAATCTCTCAGTCAACCAAATTAACTGAAGGTCTGCTGATCAAATGTGGCTCTTCAGTACATATTGGTCTTGTTTCCCACTAGTGAAGTAGCCATGGTGATTATCCCGAACTTGCAATTAAAGCCAATGAAGACTAGACAGTAGACAAAGGCCCTTTACATACGTTTGGAGGAGAGGAGGGAGGGGAACATAACATATTTTGAGATGGACATATTTCATGTATTTGATATTCACATTATTCCACTTAATGTAGGTCTTACATGACTATAGGGTCTACACAAACACACATTATGAGAAAATAATATATATATATATATATACATATATCATATACATAAGATAATTATTGACCTATTTTATCACCTTAGAAAGAGAATATATAAATAGCATTTTATATCAAGTGTTGGTCTAGCAAAAAGAATATTTTCCACTACATATTATGATATTATCTATAACTAACTTATTATAACCCATACATATGCATGGATATATTTAAAAATAAAAATAATTAAATGTATATTTAAATTCCTATCTAAGTTTAATACTGCTGATGGTCATTTTTAGATTTATAAGGATATTATTTAGTAGGGTATTCAAATTATTAATTCCTGATGACCTGTCAGGCACCCAACCATTTTTGCAATGTTCTTTGTATTCCCGCACAGCCTCGGAAAGGATATCAATTGTGCAATAAATAATTGTCAATGTGGGCACCAATATAATTGTACGATTATTTTTTTTCACATGTGGGAGGATTTGATAACAATTGTTGCCTGAGACTCAAAATAATGGGAGAATTGTGCAATAAACAATTGTCATATATCCTTTCTCGCATTAAACTTTTTTATAGTCGAATAAATCTATACCTAAACTGTTTGAAATAAAGTAATTTGTTATGTTAATTAGTTTTTTAAATTTCTCCTAATATTGTCATCTTAATTGTTAATTATTAATTTTAAAACAAATAATATACACCGAGATTATAAAAGTAATTTTTTTTTTAATTCCTAAATATAATGGCAAATATTTTAGAGAAAATATAATTGATTTGAAATTTCTTGTTTATTAATGTGTAACTATTTGAATGAAAATGGAGGAAATTGAGATTTAATTTGGAATCCTGGGATATTAAGATTTATTTTTATTGTTAGTTTTTTTTTTTTTTTTTGGAATCATGGCATTGGGTGTATGCAACTTTGTTGAGTTGTCCTATTAACAAGAAGACTACGGATATAACGTTTTTTTATAATAATTTTCTCACAATTGTTAACATGACTAGTTATAATTAATGTATAACAAAAGTAGTGTTATTAGTAAAGTGATATTGCTTCAATCACAAGTCATAGTAGCAGTTTTTTTTTTTTTTTTTTTTTTTTTTTTTTTTTTTTTTTTTTTAAATCTTACCATTACTCTTCTCTTAAATGATGGTTATCTAGAAATTTCACACCTCATACCTTGGCACAAAAGTTTACTAAATTCACAGTGTTGCTCATTTGGGAAGGAGCTAGGAGGTATGGACACGTTTTCTATGGGGCGTGGCTTCTGTCCAATGCCTCCAGTGCAATAGACTTGCTGTGATCATGACACGTGTCCATTTTCGGAGTCATGACCGCAACGGGTCCAGTGTCATAGGACACTGGATAGAAGCCACACCCTTTCTATGAGGTGGCTTACTAGTCCTACTTCTGAGTCCTGCATTTTTCCTTTTCGAGATAAAGTCATGAATAAAATTAATATGGAGTGAATTAAACCATTCAAACACCCTCTCCAATAATCACCGATTCACCATGGCTAGTGAGAAACGATGAAGACTAGGTATGGCCCTCTGCGCGCATATCATGGAAGAACCAACCATATTTTGAGAATGACATATCTCATGTATTTATATATGAATCATTCCTCCTGCAATGTAGGGTTTACATTGCTATAGGGTCTATCTTATGAGAAAATAATACACACACATATATATATATATATATATATTAAATGTAGAAGATAATTATTGACCTATTTCAAGTTAGCAGAAGAATATAAATGGCCTTTTATATCAAAGTGCTGGCCTATGTAAAGAGAATACTTTCCGTAGCAAATTATTTAATGAGGCAGGACATTGAATGTTGTTGAAAAAAAACACACCAACTGATGCAGATGGATGGTGCTGCCATGATAAATTTGTGGTGTTGATTATCACAGAAGAGAGGACGATGTTGAGTAGCAATTATATGAAAAATAATCAAATTGTAATTGTATTTGTATATATTCACAATAATTAAAGGTAATAGGTTCTTTCATATGCATATTCCATAAGGATAATTTGAGTCATTCAAAATTTACATGGAAAATCTCTCTCTCTCTCTCTCTCTCTCTCTAGAGAGAGAGAGAGTTGGGTTCAAGTTACATCTGATATAACTTTAAGCAATATTACTGATGAGGTTTGAAAAATCAGTAGGCTAAATGTTCCGGGTTTCAATGACAATTGGATGACCTGAAAAGGAAGAAATGACTATTGAAGGTGATCGGGGAGAACCGGCCAATAACCCTCCGACAATTAAGTCAGTTTTCTCTATAGAATAAAAGGATAGTGGGTGAATGAATAGTGGAAACGTACCTTGGGCTGATGGAGTTAGATCCCTTTTATAGAGAGTTTTTAGTGGGTCTACTTGTTCGGATCCACTACCATCATGAGAGATGTGTGGGATTAGTGGAGAGAATGGAGCGAATTTCGAGGAATCCTCCCCACGTTCCAGAATGGTAGAACTTGGTCCGATTATTTGGTGTTTGTAGAAAATTCTCAGAAATTTACCAAGTGTTATTTGGTCGTCCATGCCTTTTTGTGACATGGACGACTAGATTACCTTGGACGATCATAACGTTTGTGGATGGAGCCTATTCATTACCCGTGGTACCTTTTATTTGGCTTCCTTTCTTGTGAACTAGTCTGGACATGATTTGGTCATGGACGACCATCATGGACGAATGGAACTTGATTCAGCCCACAATCAATTACACCACTCAATATTTTTTATTTAGATGTGAATTTTGACAAATCCACTGTTATATTATATTATTTTTGTATATTCTCCATACTTGCAAAATTTCAAGGTGATAAAAAATTAATAGTTATATCATCAATCAATTGTTTAAATTCAAGTTTTCTTAGTTTAAAATAATGCTTAAAAGATGAGTTTATGGATTGAATGGTATATAACATCCAATTGACATGAAAATTGGCATGAATGTTAAGAACATATAGACCATTTAATTCAACGGTGAGATTTTCAAAATATGAATTTTATAACAAGTTAGAGAGAGAGAAAGAGGTTGGGTGAGGTTCGACATGCTATTAATGGTCTAATCCCCATAGTTAAAGAGAAAGTAAATAGTAATTAACAGGAAGAAAAGTTTTAATTTTACAATTAAATTTTATTACAACATGGGAGTTTTCGAGCAAAGACATTATTATATCCAGTTGAAAAGAACTAAAAATTTCATAGTTTGAAGACTTAACTAATAAAGATTTTCTGAGCAAATTTGCATGCAATTGGAATCCTAACATTTTGGTCCACACCCTTTTGTGCATTAATATTTATACAATTTAAATAATAGATCTGTATGTACGACCTCCATGTAAAGAGCTTCTAGTGTGTTATTGTCCCCATCATGGCCACAACGTTTTCAGTTTTTATCTCAACTTAAAATGAGCCTTATTAATATGTTACAACATGCGACCATAATGGTTGTACCATTTAGTTCTTTCGTTTTGTATGAGTACGATTGGCATTGCTATAAGAGCTAACACTTTAGCTGTAATGTTTTTTTTTATCTTTTTCTTTTTCTTTTTCGATAATAGAATATTAATTTAAAAGGGTTCCAGAAAATAAAATAAAAGAGTTTTTAAGAGTTTAGACAATTGGCACTTTACAAAAATAAAACATTTTGAATTTGTTATCATTATTTGATAACCAAATTAATGAAGAGTTTTCGTGTATGAGAAATAATGACAAAAGATGACAGAGTATAGGGGGAAAATTAATGAAGAGTTTTCGTGTACAAATTTTCGAACTTGTACGCGTGAGAGCAGGCAGGTTAGTTATTTCACATTCATTATCGTGAAATTGAAAATTTGTTAATGAGAAGGTTCATTTTTCATTTGCTTGGGAAATTCTGGGCAAATGATAGGGTTTTGATTTGAATTGTGCAATTTGTAAACCTAAATTTTCTAAACTTGTATGTAGATTGGATCTGTATTGTGCAATTTGTAGACCTAATTTTTGTAGACTTAGTTTGAGGTTGTGTAATTTTTTTATTGTCAATGAATGCAGTTTTGGCTGCTTATCTCTAATTTGAATGATTATGTTGGCAGTGACGGTTTTGATTGATTTTTTGAATTTTTAGTTAATCTGTATTAATTCATGTGTCAGTTTTTTTTTTTATCTTATCTATTTTTGGTGGAATGTGTTAGAAACTTACATTACGGTGTAATTGGGTTGTTATTGGGTTCTACCTGTACTTTTTTTTTTTTTGGTTGAGAAACTGGTTCTACCTGTACATGGATCTATAAGCTCAAACTTGTGAGAGCGCTCAAATTACGTGGTTTGGGAGGTTGGTGGTTCAAGTCCACCTGGATCCTCTATTTTAAAGCTGGATATTTGGAAATTTTTTTTTTTTTTTTTTGAAATAACTATTTGGAAAAAATTTAGATACACTTTCTAAGTGTATAAATTCTCCAATTAAATTTAAACATCCAAATTTTCTTTAGAAAATATCATACTGTTTATGTTGTATTAATCAATGGAGATGTGTGTAAATTTAACTAGGAACTTAATTTACTGCATTTGAGGATTAGTACTTAATTTCCACTCTAGATATATTTGTGGTGGACATTTAAAATATCTTCAAGTGGGAAAGCCATGAGGAATTACTGTTGAGCAAGGGTTTATTTCAGCTCTTGAGAAGAAAAAAAATAGGATTTAAATACCATACACGTGCATTAAAGTGAACCTAAGAAGCCCATACTCTAACAAATTAATTGCATTGGGCTTGTAATCTCTAGCTCCACTCTTCTAAGTGGCCCTAGACTTCATTATTTTTGCCCTTACACATAGATATCAAAATATTAGTATATTAAATTAGCAAATGGAGTAAATGTATATATCTATAGTTGTGCATTAATTATTTACAGGACAAAATTTAGTTACAAAATTGATTGTAACCTAAGACTACAACATTACTCAATAAAATAAACATTACTACATATTTTAAAAATCTAACCGTTGAATTGCATGTTCTTTATGCTCTTAATAAACATGTCAAATTTTGTGTCAATTAGATATTATTTACTATATGATCTACAAACTTATATTTTATGCATAATTTAAAACTACGTAAATTTGCAATTTAAACAATTTATTGATGACATAACTATTAATTTTTAATTTTCTAGAAATTTTGCAATCATGAAGGATATATGAAAAAAAAATGTAATCCAATGGTGAATTTGTCAAAATTCACATTTAATAAAAAAATATAGAGTAAGGTTATAGCCTTAGGCTGCCACTAATTTTGTAACTAAACTTTGTTTTTATTTATATTAGAGGAATTTATATGATTATTTTATAATAATAATAACAATAATAATAATAATAATAATAATAATAATAATAATAATAACTGATTTAGACTATGACATTCTTCCTCACGTTTTATTGCTTTGACAACAATTGCAACAAAAGTCATCAAAAATTAAATGTGAAATCACTAAAATTAGTCTTAATAGTTTAGGTTTCCTAACTTCTTTTAATGATGTGTAATTTTTTTTTTTGTTGAGCAAAAAGGTAAGTAATGATATGTAATATATATGCATGTTGAACCAGCATTGTCATATTTATTATATACAACTAAAAATATTACTAATAGGATAAATATATTTATTTTGTTATATTAATTATGAATAATGAAATTTTGATGTCATTTTCCTAGATTTACTTGAGAAACATTTTATTTGAAATATGACATTCTTACACTAATTTAGTTATTTTTGTAACAATTGAAACAAAATCCAACTAAAGAAAAAAAAAAGAAGAAGGATATTTGCATTTTTATTTTATTATAACAATATTTTCATTCTTAGATAGGCGTGAAATATGCCCATCTAGATTAGTTATGTGGGTGCATTTTTTGCTTCAAGGAAACTCATGAGTACTCCTTGGCAAATTTTTGCAACCACCTAGGCCGTCCTCGGATGGCCTTGCATTCACCTCGGCATGCTTGGCATTCACCTCGGACGGTGTCCTAGGAGTCCCACATCGAAGGAAAACCCCCCCACTTGCTACCTTATAAGCTTTGAAGCGAAGGGAGTAGTGTACCATTAGTTTAAAATAACTATAAACTAATGGTACACTTCTCCCTTCGCTTCAAAGCTTATAAGGTAGCAAGTGGGGGGGTTTTCCTTCGATGTGGGACTCCTAGGACACCGTCCGAGGTGAATGCCAAGCATGCCGAGGTGAATGCAAAGCATGCCGAGGTGAATGCAAGGCCATCCGAGGACGGCCTAGGTGGTTGCAAAAATTTGCCAAGGAGTACTCATAACTACAAACTAATGGTACACTACTCCCTTCGCTTCAAAGCTTATAAGGTAGCAAGTGGGGGGGTTTTCCTTCGATGTGGGACTCCTAGGACACCGTCTGAGGTGAATGCCAAACATGCCAAGGTGAATGCAAAGCATGCCGAGGTGAATGCAAGGCCATCTGAGGACGGCCTAGGTGGTTGCAAAAATTTGCCAAGGAGTACTCATGAGTTTCCTTGAAGCAAAAAATGCCCCCACAATAAAAGGGCCCTTTTAATGTGGGGGCATTTTTTGCTTCAAGGAAACTCATGTACTCCTAGGCAATTTGTTTTGCTCTTGTCCCACATTGGAAGGAAATCCTTCCTCTTTCTACCTTATAAGGCATGAACCAATAAGAAAGAGTACCACTAGTTTGGTACCAAACTAGTGGTACTCTTTCTTATTGGTTCATGCCTTATAAGGTAGAAAGAGGAAGGATTTCCTTCCAATGTGGGACAAGAGCAAAACAAATTGCCTAGGAGTACATGAGTTTCCTTGAAGCAAAAAATGCCCCCACAAGTTACAACACCATGCAATTTTTAAATTTGTAATCACATATGGTATGATCTAATCATTATAATTTGTAATCACATATAGTATGATCAATTCATTATACCACTCTTGTTGTCTTTCTATTATGTCTATAAACTAGAATACTAAAGATTAAAATTTTTTACAAGAAAAATTACTAAAATATTGGAGGAAACTAATAACAAAATGTACAACACATCATGTGGAACTCAACTAACTATGGTAAATCGGTGGAGCTACCTCCCCAGCTAGCTAGAGAAACTAAAGGGTGAAATCATTGATCTTCTCTACACATGGAATCTCACCTTGCCTGGACAACTTGCACAATCACCTTGCCTAAACAACTTACACAATCTACTAGTTTAAAGTATCTCAAAGTTTTACTTAAGCAGAACTTTGGTTATTCTAACCACATCAATGGAGAACGGAAAAGAAATTATTCCTCTTTAATGTAATTGCAAGTAGTCTTTCTTCATTACAAAATTTTATTACTAATTTGGATTTCAAATTTCAATGGAGGAATTGTAGATAGGGTTGCTGAGGAAGATGCTAGCTTGGAAGTATTGGCAAGTCTTTGTTTTCAATTCTCAAGACAGAATTGAAACGGTACTGTATTACACTATAATTGAATTAGTTATAAGTTATTTATTTACTGTGATCTTTATATAAAATCTTCAATGTAATCATTTTCTTTTATGCAAGAAATCACAGTTTATACAATTCTCTCTCTCACTCTCTTTCTCACTAATTTTTCTGAATTTCTTTCTTTGTGTGATTCCATTTACATTTGCATCACAGTAGAAGCTTGGATTCACAAAGCTTTCAGTTTGGAGGGTTATGACTTAGATAATTTAGAATCCTATTTATAGGAATTGTTGGAACCTTTTAGCTCAATTGGCTCATCCTACTGTTTTTAACAAACATGACTAAAATTTAAATCTTCCGTTCTTCATTGTAACTATCCAAATAATAATAATAATGATAATAATAATAATAATATTATTATTATTATTATTAAACTAGTATGTAACCCTGTGCATTAGAAAAGTTAATTGTAGGGACTCAAAATGGATTGGACCCAGAATATGAATGGGTTTTCAGCCCAACAAGCCCAAACAATAAATTTTTAGAGCGTGGGTACAAGAACTATGTCTACTTGATAGGAAAAGTTACAGATATAGTGAAATAAAAGACACTTCGAGCTGTTTGCATGATCAAGACTCTTCTCGGCTAGGTTTTAGTGAGCTTCTTTATGAGTTCTATCGTTCTTTTCTCTCTTTTTCCAAAAGTCCCCCCTAATGTCATCTGCTTCCATGTTATATACTACGTTCCTTACTCCTTACTCCATTTCCACCGTACACGTGTAGTTCCTATCCTGGGAATTCCTTTCTGTCCCATCCAGCACTTACCGAAACCTTTGCTCAGTGGCCATAAAGCTGCTTGGTTACTGTTCAGGTATCACCTCCACATTAATGCGGCCAGAGAGTTAGTTGGAACGCATTTAATGCGGAGGTAGTAGCCTTGGAAGATATTTGTTATCTTTACTGACACCTCCTTAGGCCTATATTCACTCTTCAGTTCTAACACAACTTTGCGGATTACCCTGGACAAAATGATAGTTGCATCCACCTCGGACTGTAGTATCCGAGGTGGACTTCATCCTCGTACATGTCCTGTGCCACTATACATGACTTTCATCCCTTTTCCGTATACTAATCCCTCAATAATTCTTTTAACCTATCCTCGGACACGTGAGTGTCCTCGGACTGGGCCGTTGGACCCCAAGCCCATTTCTGATGACTCCTGTATCTTTTTAGATAACAGGCCCCACAATAGCCCCTCAAAATCTCGCTTTTTGCCATCTCGGAAAAAGGGAAATTTTGACATCTTGCTCCCACTTATTTCGTAGACTTTCCTTGCCTTTAGAACGTCTTTCTATCTGCCCAAGGCACGCTCCTAACGTTTCGGCGTCGGGAACACGCCATTATTAAATGATGACGGCTTCCCTGTCCCCCACGTGCAACGACATGATGCAAATCTAACGGTGGAGGATCCTCCGCATTTATGGGCGGGATTTTTCCCGCTCCCAATTTCTGTGCCCTTATAAAGGGTCTTTTCAAATCAAAACTCTCTTCAGTTGCACAAATCACACCGTCTCAGCGCGTATTCATTGAACCTATCTCTCTCTCACCACTCCACGCTCTCATAAATACTAGGAGCCTGTCCGAGGAGCTCATTTTCCAAACCTGTAAGTTCCTTTAACCCTCCTTAGTTTTCCATCCTCTTCGTCAATTTTTCTTTACAACTGTTAGGAAATGGGTAGATTCAAGTATATTTTTGATTCCGAGGAACAAATAGAAGCATTTAGAGCCAAGTATAGGATTCTCCCAACAGTGGGTATGAGATATGCCTTCACAAAAACGTGGTTACACGATAGAAAAACAGGGGAAGTGGTCATCCCTATGATCGCTTTTATAAAGGGAGGGATGACTATCCCGATGGGTAGTTTAACTAGAAGTTACCTCAGGTTCTTTAGATTATCTCCCACACAGTGCGCCTCGAATATGTTCAGGGTGCTTGGGAGTATAAAGGTTATAAATGCCAAGTTTAATCTAGGTCTAACCCATCACGATGTGAACTGGGTGTATAACCTCAATCATTTGAAGGGCTAGGGATATTACCTTAAGTCCAGGTTCCCTGAAGTAAGATTGATCCAGTGCCTCCCTACATCAAACAAGGGTTTGAAAGATGATTTCATTATTTTTTCCGGGGAATGGCATGACGGTTTACCCTGTCTGACTGAAGAGGGACAACCAGGTGGGGTTCTTAGGACATACGCCTTTATAAATTAGATTATATTATTAATTCAAGTTGCTTTTATCTCTGATAAAGTTTTCCTTTCATGTTTTAATGACCTTGCAGACAAGCGCGCTACTAAACCTCATATCAGATTGATTAACAGGGAAAGCTTAGACAGAATCCTGCGATCCGAGGTGTATGTGAACCCATCTGACGACCAACTGAGAGCAGCACATATAATCCTCAAGTACAAACCAATCTCCACAGCCTTTCAAGCTCCCAAGTGCGTAATAAGGGCAAGAGATCCTCGGCTCAACCGTATCAGTGTAGCCTTTGAGGGATTCATTGTTCCTAAGGGCGTTCCAATTCCTGAGGGTGTTCCCTTCACTGAGCCGTTGCCCAAGGCCACTCTCTCAATAGGAGCTTCATCGTCACACTCCGTTCCTCAGGAAGTGAAGGAAGAAGACGAAGAAGAAGAGGAAGAAGAAGCAAAAGAAGAAGAAGAAGAAACTCCAAGAGGAGTTGTAGAACTGTCAGATTCTGCAGACGAGTTTGACATTTTCAACCAGCCTCAATCTCCCGAGGTGACCTCTGAAGAAATGGGCATCCAAAGGAAAAGTCAGAGGAGCTTGAAGGATGTAATCGAAGGCCAGCCTGGCAGGGTGGTGGTGGAGAAGCCAGTTCAGCCCAACCTCCCACCTCCTCCTCCTCTTCATCCTCCTCGGCCACCTCAGCCACCTGTGACCGAACCCAGCGATCCGAAGAGGAGGAGAGAGCTAAAGAACAAAGAAGTGGTGGATGCTGGGAGGTCTCGTACGACCCGTGAAAATGAGGATCAAAGAGCTGCAAAGCAGCAAAAAGTTAGCCACGGGTCTCAACGAGTGGCCGACAAGACGACCACTCAGTCCTCGAAACTCGAGGCCTGGCTTCCTGCTCCCATGCTCGATGGGGAGCCCTTGAGGAAGGATGCCTCAATCAGGGACTTTAATGATGGACTTGGGTGCCGCGTCGCCTCGGCTTTAGAGAAAACACTTCTTCTTCCCAAGGATATGGCCGAGCTGAGGACTATCAAGAGCAATGAGGTCTTCCAGAATGCCAAGAGATACTTGGGCATGGTATAACGCCCTTATTGTTATATTATTATTGTTTCTTATCATAGATATCATGCACACAATTCCTCGTAGTGTCTTTCTAACCTCTTTTCTTCCAGGCCGTTCAAGCCACTTTCAGGCTAGAGGAGATAACCAATTCCTGCTACCAACAGATAGATGTTGAGAGGAAGAAAAAGATAGCAGCTGTGCAAACACTCAATGCTGCTGAACAAAACGTTGCGCAGTTGAAGAAAAAGTTATCCGACGAGGAAAACGCTCGTAAAAGCGCTGACTCAGCTTTAGATGGAGTCCAAAGGCAAGCTGAGGACCAAAGGAAGCTCTTACGCGATGCTAATGCCCAACTGGCAACTTCCCAGGAGCAAATATTAATTCTGCGAAAACAACTGGAGGAAGCCCAGAGACTCAGAGATCAAGCTGAAAAGGCCAAGGCTGAGGTTGAAAAAGCAAAAGCCGAGGTTGAAAAAGAAAGAGACGCAGTCGAGCAACATGGCTATGACGTGGGCGTTGCTGAAACAGAGGATAATTTCCGAGCTGAGGTGCCCGTTGTGTGCCGAGAGTACTGCGCTCTGACCTGGCAAGAAGCTCTCAACCGAGCTGTGGTTGAACCTTCATCAGAGCTGAGAAGGCCTGAGAATGTTTATCTCCCCCCAGCTATTCGAAACCCCAGCCCTTCTACTCAACAAGGAGAGGCACCCTCTACAGCTGCTGAATCAACCAAGGAAGCTCAAACTTAGGCTCCTCCATCAATCGATCAGCAGGAGCAACCTGAGGTGCTTGGAATGGCGAAGGACATGTCCTCAGATAAAGGAGCAGAAGGGCCCAAGGATGGAGCAGCTTCTCAAAGTTTCGAACAAGCCTTGGCCTCAACCACCTTACCTGTTGGAGAAACTCCTAAGGTGCAGGAGAAAGAGGTTCCTCCTGAGGCAGCTGGCAAAGCCCCTCAACATCAGCTCCAAATAAAATTAAACAAATAGTTAATTGTAATCAGATTCCCTTTAGTTTCCCTTTCATTTCATTTTTTTAAGCCTTTTTTTGAGGACATTTTTAGTTGCAATGTGTACTTCCTTTTTAAAATTTATAAGAGATATTGGGGTTTCATCTGTCACTTGTATAATTTCTTGCGTGGATGTTCTTTATTATTTTTTTCTTTTACATGATCTCGGACTATAAAAGAATGAAAGCTGACATCATAAGGGAAAAACTTAACTTTATATACACTCATTGGGAACCAAAACAGACTATAGCAGTGAACTCCACAGCCCTACTAAGGCTCGTTGTAAATTCATTAAGAGGTATCCATATCTAAGATAGCATTCTTACATTTCATCCAGAGAGGTATTGAACACCTTGAAATGCTTTAAGTGATGCTCATGGCATTCACTTTGATATATATTTCTAATTGCACGGATCCCCTTTAAAAGGCATTGATTTCAGTTAAGTTTGTTGTCTAAATAATTTGTTGTCCCTTAGCCTATGTGTAATACTTCAACTGAAGCCACAGTGCATTAATTTCCACTAAGTTGTAGTCCGAGGACCTGACATGACTTAATTTCTGTTTAACACTTCCGTTGATAGTGTATTAATTTCCACTAAGTTGTGGTCCGAGGACCTGACATGACTTAGTTTCTGTTTAATACTTCCATTGATAGTGCATTAATTTCCACTAAGTTGTGGTCCGAGGACCTGACATGACTTAGTTTCTGTTTAATACTTCCATTGATAGTGCATTAATTTTCACTAAGTTGTGGTCCGAGGACCTGACATGACTTAGTTTCTGTTTAATACTTCCATTGATAGTGTATTAATTTCCACTAAGTTGTGGTCCGAGGACCTGACATGACTTAGTTTCTGTTTAATACTTCCATTGATAGTGCATTAATTTCCACTAAGTTGTGGTCCGAGGACCTGACATGACTTAGTTTCTGTTTAATACTTCCATTGATAGTGTATTAATTTCCACTAAGTTGTGGTCTGAGGACCTGACATGACTTAGTTTCTGTTTAATACTTCCATTGATAGTGTATTAATTTCCACTAAGTTGTGGTCCGAGGACCTGTCATGACTTAGTTTCTGTTTAATACTTCCATTAATAGTGCATTAATTTCCACTAAGTTGTGGTCCGAGGACCTGACATGACTTAGTTTCTGTTTAATACTTCCATTGATAGTGTATTAATTTCCACTAAGTTGTGGTCTGAGGACCTGACATGACTTAGTTTCTGTTTAATACTTCCATTGATTTCAGAAGCACATATTGCAGAAGTAAGATAAACCATAAAGGAAAGTGAAACATAACTTGTTAATAATAATACCTCTTTAGATTGCTTACATTCCAGGGATGGGGTACAGTTTTTTCATCTAAATCTTCTAAGTAATAAGCCCCTATCCCTGCTACAGATGTAATACGATATGGCCCCTCCCAATTAGGCCCCAACTTTCCCCAAGCTGGGTTTTTGGTATTTCCCAAGACCTTCCTCAACACCAAATCTCCTGGAGCTAATGGCCTTAATTTGACATTCGCATCATAACCCTGCTTCAGCTTGTGCTGGTAGTATGCCAATTGAACCATCGCCTTCTCTCGTCGCTCGTCTATCAAATCTAGACTTTTCTTCAACAGCTCATCATTCCCATCCGAGGTGAAAATACTGGTTCTCAGCGTTGGAAAGCCCGTTTCAACAGGGATCACGGCCTCAGCTCCGTACGTCATTGAAAATGGGGTCTCCCTTGTTGATCGTCGGGGCGTTGTTCTATACACCCAGAGGACATGTGGAAGTTCCTCCACCCATCTGCCCTTTGCATCATCCAGCCTTTTCTTAAGTCCACCCATTATGACCTTGTTGATAGCCTCGGCTTGTCCATTTCCCTGTGGATAGGCTGGAGTGGAATATCTGTTCTTTATCCCTAGGTCGGAACAGTACTTCCTAAAAACTTTGCTGTCAAATTGTAGACTGTTTTTCGAGATGAGAGCTTGAGGAACCCCGAATCGAGTAATAATATTCCTCAAGATAAACCTCTTGACATCCACATCCCTGATATTAGCCAGAGGCTCAGCTTCAACCCATTTCGTGAAATAGTCCGTGCCAACTAGCAGGTATTTCTTATTTCCTACTGCCCTAGGGAAAGGGCCAACGATGTCCAAGCCCCACTGAGCGAAAGGCCAAGGACTAGAAAGAGGATTGAGGACTCCTCCTGGCTGATGAATGTTCGACGCAAACCTTTGGCATTGGTCACATTTCCTCACGTACTCCTGGGCTTCCTTTTGCATGCCTGGCCACTAGTACCCCTGTGTAATCGCCCGGTGAGACAAAGACCTTCCTCCAGTATGACTACCACAAATTCCTTCATGTAGCTCTTCTAAAAGATCCTCTGATGCTTCAGGGCGTACACAAAGCATGGCCCAGAGTAAGAGCGTTTGTATAACTTCTTATCCTCGGACAGCCAAAAACGAGGAGCCTTTCTCCGTATCTTCTCTGCCTCTGATTTGTCCTCGGGCAGTATATCCTTCTCAAGGAATAATATTATAGGATCCATCCAGCTACGTGCCGAGCTGATTTGGTTGACCTGAAGCGTGTCCGTCGTTACTGGGGTAGGTGTGCTCAAATCTTCAACCATTATCATCCGAGGTAGGTTTTGAGCCGAGGATGTGGCAAGGGTGGCCAAAGAGTCCGCATGGGCATTTCCGCTCCTAGGGACATGGGTTATCTCAAAAAATTCAAAATTAACTTGCATACGCCTAACCTGGCTCAAGTATTCCTGCATTCTTATGTCTCGAGCTTCCAGTTCCCCTCTGACCTGGCCCACGACCAGCCCCGAATCCGAGAAGACTTCCACTGTCTTTCCACCAAGCTTCTTGACCATTATCATCCCCATTAACAAAGCTTCGTACTCCGCCTCGTTATTAGTAGCCGAGAATCCCAGCCTTAGAGACTTCTCGATGATGACCTTCTCAGGGGATATCAGTACAATTCCTACTCCTGACCCCCGCTGATTTGCCGCCCCATCCACATACACCTTCCAGGATGAAACAGGTTGCGCGGAGATAAGGCCAACTGATTTTTCATCCATGCCACTTGGGCTTGCCTCTATTTCTTCAAAACCTTCGGCAAATTCGGCCACCAGATCGGCGAGCACTTGACCCTTCACGGAGGTACGGGGCATATATTTAACATCAAAAGCCCCTAGGATCGTGCCCCACTTGGCAACCCTGCCAGTATAGTCTGCACTCCGAAGTACTGCTTTGATTGGATACTGAGTTAGGACGACCACAGTATGCGCCTGAAAGTAATGGGGAAGTTTCCTTGTAGCGTGCACTACTGCCAAAATAGCCTTTTCCAAGGGCAGGTAACGTTCTTCAGCCTCATGAAGCGACTTACTCACGTAGTAGACTGGCCGCTGTACTCCATTGTCTACTCGTATCAGAACAAAACTGATCGCATAAGTGGTGATCGCTAGGTAAGAAAAAAGAACCTCATCTACCTCAGGGCTAGACATGATGGGTGGCCGAGACAAATACTCTTTCAGCTGCTGAAATGCTAGGGCGCACTCCTCAGTCCATTCGAACCCCTTCCACTTGTGGAGCAACAGGAAAGAAGGCCTACACCTATCCGCCAACCTGGATATGAATCTGTTCAATGCGGCGGTCATCCCGGTCAACCTCTGGACCTCCTTGGGATTCTGAGGTGGTTGCAAGCTAGTTATGGCTTTAATCTGATCAGGGTTCACCTCAATTCCCCGGTGAGTCACCATGTAGCCCAAGAACTTCCCTGAACTTACCCCAAATGAGCACTTGGACGCGTTCAGCCGCAATTTATGCCTCCTTAAAATCTCAAAAGTACTGGTAAGGTCTGTCACATGCTCAGCCACTACCTTGCTCTTCACGACCATATCATCAATATAGACCTCAATGTTTTTACCCAATTGCGGCTCAAACATCTTCGTCATCATTCTTTGGTAAGTAGACCCCGGATTCTTCAAACCAAAGGGCATTACCTTATAGTGATAATTTCCAGTGGGAGTGAGAAAAGCGGTCTTTTCCTGATCGTCCAACGCCAAGGGGATCTGATGATAGACCTGAAAAGCGTCCAGGAAGCTCATCCAAGGATGGCCCACGGTCGCGTCCACCAACTGATCTATACGGGGCATGGGAAAAGGGTCCTTTGGGCACGCTCTGTTAAGATCCGTATAATCAACGCATACACGTCATTTGCCATTTTTCTTCTTCACTACGACCGTATTGGCCAACCATTGAGGATAAAACACCTCCTTGATAGCCCCTGCCTGCTTGAGCTTGTTCACCTTATCTGTGATAGCCTCGGCATGTACTCTGGACGGACGCCGAGGTGGTTGTTTCTTTGAAATAATAGAGGGATTGACGTTTAAATGATGGCAAATGAACTCCGGATCCACCCCTGGGGCTTCATAAGCACTCCATGCAAACACATCAACATTCTTCCTGAGAACCTCAACCAACTGCTCCTTCTCTAACAAAGGTAACTATGCCCCAACCTGAAAGTACTTTTCTGGATCATCACCAACACTCACCCTCTCAAAATTCTCACACTTCATTTCCTCGGCGGAAGTACTAAAGTGGGCTCCTTGATTCTTTGACTGCTATAAATCCTCCTCGGCTGCAGCCGAAGTGCTTGTCTCTGGCCGATGTTGAATAGCCATTATCAGGCACTACCTTGCCATAGCTTGATTTCCCAGAATTTCCAAGACCGCGCCTCCTGAAGGATACTTTATCTTCTGATGAAGAATGGAAGAAACGGCCCCCAAGGCATGCAACCAGGGTCTACCCAAAATAGCCGTATACGGAGAAAAGGCATCCACCACAATAAAATCCACCTCCACCACATCTGAACCAGTCTGCACAGGTAATCTAATCATCCCCACCGGAACGACCGATCTGCCCTCGAAGCCCACCAGCGGGGAACTATAGGTTGTCAAATCCTCAGGTTTCAAATTCAGCCCCCTAAATAAATCAGGATACATTACCTCGGCTGCACTCCCCTTGTCAACCATCACCCTTCTCACGTCATACCCTCCAATCCTAATCGTAACCACCAAAGCATCCTCATGTGGTTGTATGGTTCCTCTTTTATCTTCCTCTGAAAAGCCTAACACTAGTGAGGTGCCCAGTCTGGCTCTCTTTGGCCTTGAACTGGAGCCCTCATCCAAGCACTGAGACACAGACATTACCCTGGAAGGGCAAGACCCAGTTCTCCCCAGGGCAGTAAATATAACGTTTATCGTTCCTAAAGGGGGTCCTGAAGGAGCATTCCCCCGAAATGCCGAGCCTGCCTGGCCTCCTCGGCCGCTGGAATGATGTAGAAGCTGGGTCAACTTCCCTTCCTGGACCAGCTGTTCCAAGTGGTCCCACAAGTTTTTACAATCTTCAGTATTATGCCCATGATCTTGGTGGTATTGGCAGTAGAGGTTTCGATTACGCCTCGCAGGATCCCTTGCCATCCTATTGGGCCATCTAAAGAATGGCTCGTCCTTTATCTTCTCCAAAACTCGCTGCACTGGTTCTCGGAACACGGCACTAACCGCCTGGGACTTGGCAGATCCTGATTGCCCCCCAAAGTCCCTCCGAGGTCGGTTGTTATTGTACCGGTCAGGCCTAAAATCCCTCCTCTCCTGAGGGACTACCTTAGACTTTCCTCTACCCTGTATCTGATCCTCCTCTACTCTTCTATACTTGTCTATTCGATCCATAAGCTGACGCACGCTGGTAACAGGCTTACCAGTCAGGGACTTCCTCAGGCAATGCTCGGTTGGAAGGCCTTCCTTAAAGGTATTAATGGCCACATTGTCCTGAGCTCCATCTACTTCGTTGAACATTTCCCAATATCTGTCCTAGTAGGCCTTCAAGGTTTCCCCCTCCCGCATAGACATGGATAGCAACGATCCCAAGGGTTGGACAACCCTCCTACATGTAATAAAACGGGCACCAAAAGCCTGGGTGAGTTTCTCAAAAGAGTCAATAGTATTAGCTTTTAGGCCGTTGAACCATCTCATCGCAACTGGGCCCAGGCTAGATGGGAAAACCTTGCACATTAAGGCCTCATCCCTAGCGTGGATGGCCATTCTCTGACTGTAGTGGCTAACATGTTCTACGGGGTCTGTTCGGCCATTATAAATGGTGAACACGGGCTGATTGAACCGCCGAGGAAGATTAGCGTCCTCAATACGTCACGTAAAGGGTGACTTAGAGACCTGACTCAATGCTTTGTTCAAGGCGTCATTTCCCCAACCCTGGCGAGGCGGACTCTTATACCTTCACTCATGGTGGTACTCTTCTTCATGCGAAAAAGACTCACTAGGTGGAGTTCTCGACCTCTGTCTATAACTGGTGTCATCTGACTCCTCAGAGGAGTGCCCAGAGTTATGAGCTCTACGCCTTCGTCTCTCATGTCGCAATTCCCTCTTTAACTTGTTAATCTCACGCTGCATGTCCCCTTCGTTCTTTACGTGGGAAACATGGCCTTTCCCCCGAGAGTGACTTCTATCTGTGTGGGTTGTTCATGCACTTCCCTCACGATCTCCCCTATGTCCGTGGACTACCAACGGATTACTGTGCTGAGAGCCCCTAGACTCTACCTGGTGCTGATTAGCATCCACCTGCTACGGGCCCACTAATGGTTGCTGCGGTGCTTCCCCTTCCATCGCGAACACTGCTCTTGCCTTTCCTTGTGAATAGATCAAGTTTTTCCCACAGACGGCGCCAATTGTAGGGACTCAAAATGGATTGGACCCAGAATATGAATGGGTTTTCAGCCCAACAAGCCCAAACAATAAATTTTTAGAGCGTGGGTACAAGAACTATGTCTACTTGATAGGAAAGGTTGCAGATATAGTGAAATAAAAGACACTTCGAGCTGTTTGTATGATCAAGACTCTTCTCGGCTAGGTTTTAGTGAGCTTCTTTATGAGTTCTATCGTTCTTTTCTCTCTTTTTCCAAAAGTCCCCCCTAATGTCATCTGCTTCCATGTTATATACTACGTTCCTTACTCCTTACTCCATTTCCACCGTACACGTGTAGTTCCTATCCTGGGAATTCCATTCTGTCCCATCCAGCACTTACCGAAACCTTTGCTCAGTGGCCATAAAGCTGCTTGGTTACTGTTCAGGTATCACCTCCACATTAATGCGGCCAGAGAGTTAGTTGGAACGCATTTAATGCGGAGGTAGTAGCCTTGGAAGATATTTGTTATCTTTACCGACACCTCCTTAGGCCTATATTCACTCTCCAGTTCTAACACAACTTTGCGAATTACCCTGGACAAAATGATAGTTGCATCCACCTCGGACTGTAGTATCCGAGGTGGACTTCATCCTCGGACATGTCCTGTGCCACTATACATGACTTTCATCCCTTTTCCGTATACTAATCCCTCAATAATTCTTTTAACCTATCCTCGGACACGTGAGTGTCCTCGAACTGGGCCGTTGGACCCCAAGCCCATTTCTGATGACTCCTGTATCTTTTTAGATAACATGCCCCACATTAATAAATAAAACGCCGCTTTAGAAAAGTTAATGGATTGGAAATAATTTCAAATGCTATTTAAACTAGTGTGTAGTCCTGTGTATATGCACAGCTACAATTAAAAACAATCACAATTATACGGTTTAAATTATAATTTAAAAAAAAAAAAGTTCAAATTATACGTGGTATCAACTTATACTTTTTTTAAACCATACATTTCTAAAATATGTAATGGTCATATATATATATATATATATATATATATATATGATTTAGAATTTAGTTGGTTTTAGACTCTTTGGTTTTTACACCAAATAATTCACTTGCCTTAAAAATTAAAATCTATTATATGGACATGTGGTGGAAAATTAGACTCCAACTCAAATCCAATTTAGAATTTAATTGGATTTGGACTCTTAGACTTTTACACTCAATAATTCACTTAGTACAAAATTAAAAATTGAATGAGACATGTGGCGCAAAATTGAGAATTCAATTAAAATTTAATTGGATTTTCTCTGAGCTTTGGTTATATATATAAACTAGAAGTGGTTTTACATGGATTTAAAATAATTTTAATATGTTAGAAGTATTAGTGTTACGTTACCCCAAAAAAAAATGTTATATAAATGTTTAATAAATTTTAACAAGTCTTTTTACTTTTTAAATTTTTTTATGGGAAAAGTTAATGGATCCTGTAGGGGCACGGTTTACAGCCCAAGCCCAATGTGCATGGATTATGGGTTAATGAGCCCAATACAATAAATTTGTAAAGAGTGGGTTCGAAGAACTAGGCATTGGTGAATTTAACAACGACTAGAATAGATTTAAAAAACCATCATGCAAGAGCTATATACGTGAGGTTAGGTGAATGTGTTGTCCGAGGAGGCCTATCTTCATATAGATTAATAGAACCGATTATAAGTGCAATTCTGGTTGCTACAATATCTTCTTTTTCTCTTTCTCCTTTTTCCCCTCTTTTCTCCCCCTTTTTCCATGGAGGGTTTTCCTTATTATATAGTCCCTCTTAGGCAATCTTTACCCTACACTTGTCGATAATTTGGGTTGCTACTCGAGTACTTGTCCCATCAGGCATCTCCTCTGGTCCTTTTGTGAGTTGCGGTGACCAAGGAAACACTGTTCAAGGGTCTTTTCCACATAAATGCGGCCAGAAATGCGATTGTAGCAGCTTTTCCTTAGATATTTACGGATCCCCTTCGTTCTTGTGTGTCTCTAGGGCATGCTTCCATCACCGGATCTTCTATGGAGGTCATTCTCTCAGTGGGAATTCAAGCTTGAGGTGTATCAACCATAGCCGAGGAGGAATTGCTCCTCAGACCACCTTCTATTCATTTCTTACTCATGAGACTTTAGACTAGGATTCCTCAAATCTATTTGTCTTTTCTCGGATATGCCAACGTCCTTGGATAAGGCCCAAGGCCCAATATATAATTTTTTGGGCCCTTATCCCTACAGATCCCTTAAGGAAATTGGTTTTTAAGTAACTAATTTTTTTGACATTTTCTTTTATATTTTCTGTAAAAGTAGTATCAAAAGTTTTTTTAAATGGTAATTAAACAAATGTCCTAATAGCACATGTTAACAGAACCCAATTTTAATTCATGATTCTAGTTGTAAGTAAGAATGAAATGACACACAAAATTGGAGTGCAATTAGTATAAATGAGTTTCAAGGCCCAATATATAATTTTTTGGGCCCTTATCCCTACAGATCCCTTAAGGAAATTGGTTTTTTAATTAACTAATTTTTTTGACATTTTTTTTTATATTTTCTGTAAAAGTAGTATCAAAAGTTTTTTTAAATGGTAATTAAACAAATGTCCTAATAGCACATGTTAACATAACCCAATTTTAATTCATGATTCTAGCTGTAAGTAAGAATGAAATGACACACAAAATTGGAGTGCAATTAGTATAAATGAGTTTCAAAGAAAATGCTAAATTAATTACCTTGCATTTAATTCGTCTGTTTAGAAGTTCACATATATAAAGACTCATAGGTGAAGAATAAATGCATTTTGATGAAAACATAAAGACAGTTTCTTTTTACCTCTTGCACAAATCATATATAAACCCAATACCCCAAACTATGCATAACCATCTCAAAAACTTTTTCTTCCACCAAGAAAGGAAGCTTTGTCGATTGATTCACATCAAGGCAAATCTGCATTGCAAACTCTCAACCATTTTGGCAATATGCTTAATATTTGTGGCAATGCTCTTTGTAGCCTCAGAGGGCCGTAAACCAATTGCACCACAAGATCAAGGAAAGCCAATATATTGGCATGGCCACAAATTTCCTCCACAACCTTGGAAAGGATATTACAGACGTTTAGGAAAATGCATAAATGTTTTAACTATCCAACGTGGGCACCAATTGTATGATTATATTTTTTACAGGAGAGAGAGCTTGGACAACAATTGCTGCTTGAGACTCATAAAAATGGGAGACTTGTGCCATAAACAATTGTCATATACCATTTCTCAAATTCAAAATCTTGAACGATGGAGGGGAAATATTTACAAAAGAAGTGATGAAGCATATTATAAGTGTGCTAAAAAGTATTCTTAAACTATTGTAACCTGTAATTATCTTTTTTATAGTAGAATAAAATATATATCTAAAATTGTTATAAGTAAAGTAAATTGTTATGTTATTTTTCAAATTTCTCCAAATATATATCTTCAATATTTATAATTTTTTTTTTTACTTGAATCATGGTGTTGGGCATATTCAACCTTGTTCTATTGTTTCTCATTATAAAAGTGATATTAGTAGTAGAATAGTGTGAGAGTGTCGTTACTTTGACCACAAATCATGTTATCAGTTTCTAAAAATATTTCCTGCAATTACTCCTCTTAATTAAATGATGGCTACTGGCAAATCTATATATTTTAAACATAGTACCCAGGCCCAAAAAGTTGTACATAATTTAGTATTACTCATTTGGGTAGGAGGTTAAAGATGTGAAGACATTTCTATGAGAGCTAACACTTTAGCTGTAATGTTTTTTTATATGTTTTTCTTTTTCTTTTTCTTTTTCGATAATAGAATATTAATTTAAAAGGGTTCCAAAAAAAATTAAAAGAAGTTTTTAAGAGTTTAGAGCATTGGCACTTTACAAAAATAAAACATTTTGAATTTGTTATCATTATTTGATAACCAAATTAATGAAGAGTTTTCGTGTATGAGAAATAATGACAAAAGATGACAGAATAAAGGGGGAAAATGCCTTAACACCCCCTAATCTTTGAGGTACTTGCATTTACATTCTTTGAACTTTTATTTTAACAAATTTAATAGATAAACTTGTGTACTGTAACAAATAGAACCCTTTAACTTTATCTTTTTCCAATTTAGTCCATAAACTTTGATAATGTAGCTATAAGACACCTTTAATCCCCCCCCCCCCCCCCCAAATTAAACCTCTTTTTGTACCAAATCATTATAGGGAAAAAAAATTAAAATGAAGGGATATTACTACAACATAAAAGTTAGGAGGTTTATTGGCACAGTATTAAAGTTTATGTACTAATAAAATTGGCTAAAATAAAAAGTTAAGGGGGTCTATTTGTTATAATACTAAGGTTTATATACTAAATTAGATAAAATAAAAGTTCAGGAAATGTAACTGCAATGTCCCCAAAGTTCAAGGGCGTTTCAAGGCATTTTACCCAAAAGTGTTTTATATTTTCATACTTGAACTCAATCAATTATTGTTATTAATAATAATAAAATAATAACAATAACAATAACAACAACAATAATAATAATAATAATAACAACAATAACAATAATATAACGAATAATAATAATAATAACAATAATAATAATAATAATAATACAAAAACTAAGTGTGGGTCCCGTGGGCCTGGTAGCCTCGGCCCATCTTGCATTTGGCCCAAGGCCCATGCCGAGGAAGGGTGATCGTCCGAGGATGGTGTATGAAGACCTATGCTTTTTTGGATCCACGTCGAGGACATCCCTGTCCTCGGCGTACCGAGGCTGATTCTAGGTGGGGGACAGACCCAGAACCGGTTGTCACCTCCACACTAAATGCACTCATCTAACCCCCTGGCCACATTAATGGGGATGTAACCCCTGGGCAGGGTAACATTGGTCATTGTGAACCACTCGAGTACTGATAAGGCCTCTGATGGGACGGACGGCCAGAGGGGAGGCAAATGGATGATCAACAAATGGAAGAAAGAGATAGGAGGGAGAGGACTATATAAGAAGGGCGAGCAAAGCAGTAAAGAGGGGGGAGGACCTCCTCGGACAAGCGCCGAGGAGCTACCCTTAGGAAGAATTTGGATTCATTCCCCTTCAATGGTGATGAGTACTTGGTGCACTGTTGTTAGTCTGTTAGTGCCTAATTCTTCATCCCACTCTCTAGAAATGTATTGTTAGGGCCTTTCTAAATTGAGTCCCTACAATTGGTGCCGTCTGTGGGAAGAATTTGTGCACCAACAGACGCGACGGACCATCGTTCCTAAGTAACTAACTTGCGGAAGGTTAACGACAAAGCTTTTGCAAAAAAAAAACCATTGCACAAAAGTAGAAGATTCAAAGGAAAAGAAAAGAAACATGGCAATATTTTATTAAATAAAAAGAAAACGTACAAGATACAAATAGAGGCTCAGACAGGCTTGTTTTAAAGCCAATTCTACAAACAGAGGCCCAGATGGGCCTGTTTTAAAGCTAACTAAGGGGAGGGGGGCTGAGGCCGGCCTCTTTCAAGGCTACCAACAACTCCCGCGCCGGTGCGGTGGTGCTGGCACGAAGAGAGGAGCAGATGCAAGGGCGCCTGATGGCCCTTCCCCATGATGTTCCCTTGATTCTCTTCCAGCCCCACGGTGGTTGGCCGTTGGAGACGGCAACACTCGGGCACCAGACATGACGTAATCTTGTACATCTCCACCAACGTAAGCGCACCCCGGAGAGGGGCGTTATGTACTTCAGGGACCTCCTTCTTGGCCGCTATGCACGGCACCATCAGGATGACGCTCAAACTTTGCCGCGCCGGAGGTCTGGCGCGACCCATATCCACAACGGTTCTCGGTCGAGGGAGGAGGACCTTCAACCTGTGTGCCCTTACTCCCATCCAAGGCCGTCCCATTTCTCCAAACTCTTATCACAATTCTGGTAAGGTTATTGAGGGGGCTTTGGAGGTTGATGGGACATGTTCGTGGGGCATAGAAGGGCATTTCCCCCGTATAGCCTTTTATAGAGGGGGGAAATTGGTGAGAAATGATCTACACTAGATTCGAGAGAAGGATTTTCGGTGACATTAATTCTGACCATATTTCAAGGCGGTTGTCAACCGTTCGATCTGTATCAATCCACGAGGATATTAATGCGAGTGCGCCTCGCATGTCGAAACGTCAAGCGCGGAACGCGAACAGTCAGGAGGCGCCTCGTAATTAAAGAGGGCAGAAACTTGAACTGAAGGCGGGGTTACCAACACGCGTAGGGTTAGGATTCTAAGCCATTCTTGCCCAGGGCACCGCAGAGTCAAGGGTCCGGTCCGCAGGATGAAACACGTCCGACAAAGTAGGGCCGAGGCTATCATCACACTGAAAATGATATTTCCTGCGCCGAGGACAAATTCCTTCACCTCAGCTATACCTGGGTACTAGACAGAACCAAGGTATTGCATGGTCCAAGGACTCAAACCTATGGGGAAACTAGATACTTACAGAAGAATAGAAGTGTTAGACAGAACCAAGGCATTGCATGGTCCTCGGACTCAAGCCTATGGGAAAACTAACCACACGGCTATACCTGGGTACTAGACAGAACCAAGGTATTGCATGGTCCAAAGACTCAAACCTATGGGGAAACTAGATACTTACAAAAGAATAGAAGTGTTAGACAGAACCAAGGCATTGCATGGTCCTCGGACTCAAGCCTATGGGAAAACTAACCACACAGCTATACCTGGGTACTAGACAGAACCAAGGTATTGCATGGTCCAAGGACTCAAACCTATGAGGAAACTAGATACTTACAGAAGAATAGAAGTGTTAGACAGAACCAAGGCATTGCATGGTCCTCGGACTCAAGCCTATGGGAAAACTAACCACACAGCTATACCTGGGTACTAGACATAACCAAGGTATTACATGGTCCAAGTACTCAAACCTATGGGGAAACTAGATACTTACAGAAGAATAGAAGTGTTAGACAGAACCAAGGCATTGCATGATCCTCGGACTCAAGCCTATGGGAAAACTAACCACACGGCTATACCTGGGTACTAGACAGAACCAAGGTATTGCATGGTCCAAGGACTCAAACCTATGGGGAAACTAGATACTTACAGAAGAATAGAAGTGTTAGACAGAACCAAGGCATTGCATGGTCCTCGGACTCAAGCCTATGGGAAAACTAACCACACGGCTATACCTGGGTACTAGACAGAACCAAGGTATTGCATGGTCCAATGACTCAAACCTATGGGGAAACTAGATACTTACAGAAGAATAGAAGTGTTAGACAGAACCAAGGCATTGCATGATCCTCGGACTCAAGCCTATGGGAAAACTAACCACACGGCTATACCTGGGTACTAGACAGAACCAATGTATTGCATGGTCCAAGGACTCAAACCTATGGGGAAACTAGATACTTACAGAAGAATAGAAGTGTTAGACAGAACCAAGGCATTGCATGGTCCTCGGACTCAAGCCTATGGGAAAACTAACCACACGGCTATACCTGGGTACTAGACAGAACCAAGGTATTGCATGGTCCAAGGACTCAAACCTATGGGGAAACTAGATACTTACAGAAGAATAGAAGTGTTAGACAGAACCAAGGCATTGCATGGTCCTCGGACTCAAGCCTATGGGAAAACTAACCACACAGCTATACCTGGGTACTAGACAGAACCAAGGTATTGCATGGTCCAAGAACTCAAACCTATGGGGAAACTAGCTACTTACAGAAGAATAGAAGTGTCAGACAGAACCAAGGCATTGCATAGTCCTCGGACTCAAGCCTATGGGAAAATTAACCACGCAACTATACCTGGGTACTAGATAGAACCAAGGTATTGCATGGTCCAAGGACTCAAACCTATGGGGAAACTAGCTACTTACAGAAGAACCGAAGGGTTAAACTAACTATTTGCAGAAGAACCAAAGCGTTAGCTAGAACCGAATTGTGATACGGTCCTCGGATTCATGCCTGAAAGATAGCTGATGGTCTCATGAGACTAAGTCCAGAACAGAACCAAGGTATTGAGCAAAATATTAGAGTACGGCAGGTAAAAGGAAGCATCAATAACTAGAAGCAAAATATTGAATATTCATTTCAAATAGAAAGTGTATAGTTTCGTTACAATGCTCCCGAGGCAAGAAGCAAAATGAAATGAAAAAGAAAGCAAATAACAGTAGGTAAATTGTCTTGAGGGGCTTGTCAAAAGGCTTCAACCAACACCTAGGGACCTTGTCTCGGAGGGGCTACTTCAGAGGACCCTTCCACAATAGGAGAAATCGGAGGAACCGAGAGTATGGCTGGGGAGTTAGCAGGAAGCCTCACCACATCTTAGGGCACTTCTTGACCCTCGGTCCTAGCCCCCTCCAACGCTCCATGGGGCCCAGCCTCCTCAATAGGTCTGTCAGCTGAAGGTGTATCCTCGGCTGCTTTGGTCTGACTTTCACCCGCCACCGGTAATGTAGTCTCCTCCTCGGAAGTAATGGGGATAACCTCGCGTATTGTCGGGGGGTAATATACTCTTTCTGCCCTTCTAAGATCAGACGAGGCATCAATTCCTGCTTGGTTGAGCGCTTCGGTCCAGGTCTGAGAGCAAAAGCGCCTGCATACCTCAGGGATTTGGTCCTTGAAGGTAGCTTCAGTCTTAGCCACCCCTTCGACAAAAGCCTCCTCTTCCGCTTGTTCTAAGGAACGCTCAGCATCTGTTTTCACAAACACAGCCTCTTCTTTGGCCCTCACGGCCTCATCCCTGGCATATTCAGCAACACCCTTCGTCCAAATCGCCTCGGCCAACTTTTTCTTCAGGTCGGCGGTGTTCTCTTCAACAAATCGCAGTCGGCCCTCAGCCTCTTGCAGTCGCTTCATATGATCCTCGGCCTGCTTCTTAGCTGCGGCTAAATCAGAGGCCGTGTTATCTCTGGCCTTTGTCATCTCCTCCAGATTTTTGATCGCCATTTTTAGATCTGCCTCAGATCTCTTAAGGGTACTTGCAGCTTTCAAGAACTTGTCACGCTCCTGCGCTAAAGCATTACTCTGGCCATCGACCTCCTCATCCAGCCTGAAAAGGGCCTGGACAGCCTGCCAACAAAAACAGGTACGCCGTAAAGAGAAGGGAAGGTGCTAAGCAACAAAATTCAAGTAGAATAAACAAGTACCAAGGGACCCACCATGCCTAGATATCTCTTAAGGCTAAGGGCAACCTCTGGCCCACTCATGCTCCTTAGCTCAGCCATGTCGGCGGGAAGGAGAAGAGACTTCTCCAGGGCGTCATCCATCAAGGGTTGACCATGGAGCATGGCAGCGGGCAGCCAGGCCTGGGCCTCGGACTGCTGGGCGGTTTCCTTTCCTTTATGTTGACCACCGAGCCTCAGTTGTTTGGACGGCCGGTGGATTCCACCTTCCTCTGGCGAAGAATGGGATTTGCCCCCATCCATAGGGTCCTTGCCCTTAGAAGATCTCTTCCTTTTTGGGTCGGAAGACTCTGACTGTGGGTCTGAGACTGGAGGGATAGAGGACGACCTGGTGCGCATAGACAAAGGCTGGGGCAGAGGTGATGGGGGCTTGGGCTGTGACTCTCTTGGCACACCCTTCTTGGAGTTACCCTCAAGCAGGTCAAGAAGGCTGGTTTGGAGCTGTCTCTTTAGACTCATCTCGGCCTGAATACCAACCCTTGGGGACTGAAGATCGGCTTCGGACAAATGGGGGTCCCCCAGATCACCAGAGGGATCCTCGGACTGATCAGCTAGGTTAAACGCACTAAATTCGTCCTCAGACGAGCTCAGTTCGACCACCTCCCCTGTCTTCTTAGGTTTCCCTTCCTCGGTCTCTGTTGCCTGATAGGATGAGGAAGAGCCTGCCAACGGAATGCCTTCCGGAACATAAGATCCCTCAGAAAATGCAAAATCGTCCTCCACCACAGTGATTTGCCTAAGCCGAGGATCACGAGCCCTAATAACGTGCTTTGGGACCTGGAACGACTTCTGGGCTGGGTCGCATCCGAGGATCTGGTGGGCGGCTCTAACCTGGTTATCAGCCTTGTTCAAAAAGAGTTTCGCCCTAAGAACGGCTTCCAAATCCTCCTTTTTGACCAGGTGAAAATGACGCGCGAAGGCGTGCGGATCTGCAGAAACAGAAACAAAGCTCCTGTGATCAATCAATCAAAGCAGATACGCAACAGAGAAAAAATACAAGAATCTGAACCGCCTCCTATTTCGAGTACCCTACCTGGCTCTCCCTCTACTGTCGGGCAGTGGAGACCGTCGTGCCATTCCCTCGACACAATGAGGAAATCTTGAGTCAGCCCCTTATTAGAATCGGGAAGGCACTGGATAAGTCAGACCTTATCGTCCCTCGTCTTCATATAATACGTCTTACCCCTCAAGTGCTGAAGGTTGTAGCACCAGTTTACGCCATGGTGAGTTAATCCCAACCTCATCTTCTCATTCAAGGCGTCTACACACCCTAATATCCTAAATACATTAACGGCACACTGGGTAGGAGTCAGCCGAAAATGCCTAAGGTATCCGCTCGTCATCGGCCTCATAGGGATTCTCATCCCTCCCTCTACGAAGGCGACTATGGGGATCACAACTTCACCCTCGTTTCTCTTAATATACCGCTCCCCTTCTTCACAATACCTCAAACTCACATTACTGGGTATCCCATAATCAGCAATGAATTTCTTCATCATCTCGTCGGACTCAACCAACTTCTTAAACTTACCCATTCCTAGCAACGACTAAAGGATCCGAAAGAAGGAAAGAAAGAGTAGAATCAAAGAAAATTTTGTGCTACTGGGAGAAGAAGACTTACAGAAATGTGGAGATCCTCCTTGGGCAGTGTGGGAGTCGAACCAGATTCAAGGTATATGCACCAAAAGTTCGTGAGCGCGCAAATAAGGAAGCCAAGCAGTTCAAACAAGTATTTATATCCCCAATTTAAGTTCACCAAGTGTAACCTCCCGCCCATAAAAGCAGGAAGTCCCCACCGAACGATTACCATCACACCGTTGGAAGTGGGAAACGTGGAGCCGCCCAAAAGTTAATGCGGGCGCACACTGAGTCTCGAAACGCCAAAACGTAGATTGGGCAGGCGAAAGGTCACCTGCCCTGACGTGGGCCGAGGTGGGGTGAATCATCTGGAGGGCCCGTGGGTATCAAAACCCTCATCCCCGTCCGAGGGAACGGGCAGCAGGATTTTGAGGGGCTATTGTGGGTCCCGTGGGCTTGGTAGCCTCGGCCCATCTTGCATTTGGCCCAAGGCCCATGCCGAGGAAGGGTGATCGTCCGAGGATGGTGTATGAAGACCTATGCTTTTTTGGATCCACGCCGAGGACATCCCTGTCCTCGGCGTACCGAGGCTGATTCCAGGTGGGGGACAGGCCCAGAACCGGTTGTCACCTCCACACTAAATGCACTCATCTAACCCCCTGGCCACATTAATGGGGATGTAACCCCTGGGCAGGGTAACATTGGTCATTGTGAACCACTCGAGTACTGATAAGGCCTCTGATGGGACGGACGGTCAAAGGGGAGGCAAATGGATGATCAACAAATGGAAGAAAGAGATAGGAGGGAGAGGACTATATAAGAAGGGCGAGCAAAGCAGTAAAGAGGGGGGAGGACCTCCTCGGACAAGCGCCGAGGAGCTACCCTTAGGAAGAATTTGGATTCATTCCCCTTCAATGGTGATGAGTACTTGGTGCACTGTTGTTAGTCTGTTAGTGCCTAATTCTTCATCCCACTCTCTAGAAATGTATTGTTAGGGCCTTTCTAAATTGAGTCCCTACACTAAGCATCATTATCTAAATTAAAAGCCACGATAAAAAATTAATTAATTAAAATCACAAGGCTTTAAATGTAAGAACTCAAATCCTTTTTTTTTTCCTTTTTTAAAGATATTTGTTTGATAACTATGTGGTAATTATAATTTTATATTTTTCCAATTAATTTAAGTAATTTTTGAGGGGCAATTAATTTAAGTAATTGGTATATAGAATTTATCAAAAATGAGATTGTGACTATACTTAAATGAATACAAAACAACCTTATACTTTCTATTAAACCAAAATAAATAAATAAATAAATAAATTATACCTAGTTAAAGATTTTTTTTAAATGTATACAAGATACTTGATACTTTTTTAAAATGATACATACTTAAGATTTTGTTTTTTCAATATTTTAGGGGGCCTCTCCGTGCTCCATTGTGGCTCAGTTAGAGAACTGTTCCAATCTCTTTAGAGATTGTTGAGGTACAAATTTTCGGGCCTTGATTTTATTAGTTCACTTACAAAAATACCCACATGAGCCCACACATTATTTTAAGCCCACGTAAATATTTCCTACATATTACTCAAATATTCTCCATATTATTGGCCTTCACAAATGCTCCACACACAAGCCCATAAATTTCCTTGGGTCCTCTCACAAATATTACCCATTATATCCCACATATTATCCAACTTGGATTTTCACACAAAATACTCACCATACCATCGCCATATTGGACCACAAAATTATGCCACCTCTATAAAAAGCCCAACATCATTTAGCTTGTGAGCAAAACCCAAAGAAAGCCCAAACTCTCTAAAGCCCACTACAACGTGGCGAATTTAAAGCCCACTACGATGTGGCAACTTCAAAGCCCACTATGATGTGGCAAAATCAAAGCCCGCTACGATGCGGCATCTCTACTAAGTTCGTTGCTACATGACAATATTTTTACCAAAATCTCAAATCACTTTACAAAGCCCAAATACTAATTTGGCACCTATTTTTGCAAAGCCCAAATGATAATTTGGCACTTATTTTTAGAAAAGCCCAAATGCTAATTTGGCACTATTTTCATAAAGTCCAAATGTTATTTTGGCAACTATTTCACAAAGCCCAAACATTAATATTTGACACTATTAATAATTTGGTACTATTTCATAAAGCCCAAATGTTATTTTGGCAACTATTTCATAAAGCCCAAATGTTATTTTGACACATAATTACAAATTCAAATATTATTTTGGCACTTGTTTTACAAATACTAAATCCCACACTCATGGGAAGTATAATTACTCATCTCTCAAGAATATTTCTTTCACAAAATTCATTAAAACTATGCTTATTTTTCCCATAAATCAACTAACTACAAAAGCCCATGAATATCACCCATGGCAAAACTATTCATTTTGTAGGGACAACCAAGCCCAAGAGAGCTTAACTACAAATCCCAGCTGGACCAACCCAGCTCACACACAAATTCTAGCAACTGAAGGTCACGTGAGGTGACCAGCCAAATCTCAGCACAATCAAACAGCTGGAACCCCTTCCCATCAAGTCCCAACTTGTCCAATCAGATCATAAGAGGACATGTGTCCACCAGGGGTTAAACCCTTCCTCCATAAGCTGAAATCTCATCATTTCTCATGTGACATAAAGTTGAAACTGATGTGACAGAAAGCTAGGAAGCTTCAGCCAGCTGTCCTTTCTTTCTTCTCTAGCCCATCCAGTCAAGAGAAGCCATGACAAGGCCCTTAAAGCTCCTGAAGCAACATGAAATTAGTTCATTTTCATACTAAAAACGTGTATTCTCTGGTTCATGGACCAAGCACATGAACCCCAAATGGGGAAACTTAGGGAAATGTGGTTTGGAGGGCATTAAGGGGATCCTAGCAGAGTTCCCAACAAGGACTCCAAGGTTGACACCTGGCTTGGGGTGGTCCAATCTGCCCTAGGGAACTCTGATTCTAGCAGCAGCATATCCAAGATCATTAGCCTAAAACATGCTCTAATCCCATCAGCCAAGGCTAATCAGCATTCAATGCTAAGCCAGAATCCTAGATGTTATTACCCAAAACAGCAAGAACCTTCTGAAAGTTGAGCTTACTACTCTTAGCTAAAAATCCTAAGAACGATTCTCTAAAAGATTTTCTGAAGATTGAGAAAGATTTAGCAAGGATTATTTGCTAATCATCCCCTAAAAAACCCAAGTATAAATGGAACTCTCCATTAATGCTTCACCAAGGGACTAAGATAGACACCAAGAGAGAAACTCTTCCTTAACCGTTCTGTTTAAGCTTTCTCCAAGCTCTGAAAAAGTCACTGAGTTCTTAGTTTTCAAGCTCAGAAACTAAGTTCCCCCAGCTTCTAACTCATAAACACTCCTCATAGTTTTACTCATAAACACTTATCTACTCCCAGCAGAAAGTTCCCCAGCAACCACACTACACTCTCTCACTCATTACTCATACTACTCACTATACTCTTTCACTCATTACTACTACTCACAAAATGATTCTCTACTCACTACATATACTATATCCATAAGCATGCCATGGCACCATAATGATCTTGCTGAGCTAGATGGGGTCTCTCTCTCTCCCTTCATCCCACACTAAGTTTCTCTATTATTTGTTATTATTGAACCCATGATATTTACTTACTCATTTACTATTAATGGTTATGATGTAATTGTTACTATAGAATTTTTCCCCCATATTGTTGTATTAGAAGACTCTTCCCCAGAGCTAACGGATGATGAGTTTGAAAGTGTAGATATTTCCTTAATCTGTGAAGTAGATAACAGCTGGAGGTTATCTTGTTTTACTTTACTTTTCCGCATAAATATTTTACTGCTGGGCTATCTTCTGCAGAAACACTTTACCGCTGGGCTATTTTCTGCAGAAACATTTTATTGTTGAATATTTTTACCATACTGATGTGTCTACTGTATGAATTGTTTATGGGCCATTCTTGTCAGTTGCAATCTAGACCCAAGGCATAAAAAACAGTGAACTCCTTGGATCTTCACCGATAGCCTTTGGGCTGTGCGTCAAGCCCAACGTCGAGTTTCAATTTAGACCCCCCAACCCAACATAAATTTCATTTGTCGGAACGGAAACTTTTTCTTCCCCGATAGAGATAAAAGATGATTCCCTCTATAATTATTTTCTTAAAAAGTACTAGAGTTATTACCAAATATACTGCAAAATATCTACAAATTTACATGACAATAAATATAATTAGTGTCTCTTCAACAACATTAAAATAAAAAGTTGGAATTTCTAACACTTATTTTACAAATTGATATCAATTTGTAAAATAATTGTTAGAAATTCCTTTCGTTCTCAAGCAAAAAAATATTATACTAATATTGAGCACAAATATAAATTCAAAGAAATAGAATATGAAAAAGAAGAAGAAGGATACTTTTGGAGGGAGGTGATCTGACCGTGACCTTGAAAGGAAGAAGGAGAAGTTACCGTGAAAGGAAGAAAAAGAAGTAGAAGAGGGACAAAAGATTGGTATGAGAGATGGGATAAGGACAAAGAAAAAAAAAAGATAAGTATTAAAGAAAAGATAAAAAGATAAGGACAAAATAATAATTAAAAAATTTTTTTTGGTGAAAATAATAATTAAAAATTAAAATATTATTATTATTTAAATAGAAGGGATTGTAAAATAAATAAACTGATATGAGTACTTTGGAAAAGTGGCCGTGTAAAATAAAAAAAGTTAATTCTTAGTGTAAAATAAACGGAAAAATTTGGCCGGAGTGATGCAATTACTCTAATAATTGACATATGGAGTTGGGCATTTTGTATGGCAGTGGTCGGTCGCTAGCCAACGCGTTGCTTCATTTACTAATTTCGTGATGAATGTTTTAAACTTGACCATTAATTAAGATCAGTCTTTATAAGCCGAAAACCAACTTGTTATATTTCTTTACAGTTCTGTATATAGCTATATCCAATTGGGCAAGTGGGTCATCAATTCATGGCACTTCATGCTTACAATTTACGTGCAGCTAGCTAATAGTCAAATAGAATTTGGGTAAAGCTAGCCTTCAATAATGTCTAATCTAAATCTTAAAAAAGACAGATTTGAATTTGTATAAAAATTCCTAACATTTTAATTGTATTTCCTTTCAAGCTGAAGTTAATTAAATATATATTCTTTTTGTGTTTCTGTTATCATAAGTTTTTGGTGGGTTAAGTGCGGTTGAAAGAGATTTATGCCTGAAGTCAGGCTAATTGAAAGTACGGGTACCCGTGATGACTTTCTCCTAATAGAAATTAGAAAGTAGGGTAGATGCTTAGTCTACGATACAATTTCCTAATTAAGATGACTTTCACAATATAGTTGGCACCTTCTAAATTGAGACTACCAAATATGATGGAAAAATAACTATAATTATACTTAGTCAAATAAGAGAATCTGTTAAAAAAAAAGTAAGATGCCAAGTAATTTAATCATTATATGCTGAGTTTTCTGTTGTTTTATTATAATGAACTAATGAGTTCTAATCAGTTTCAATATATATGTATTAGAAAATTGAATAAAAAATATATATTATAATGATTGTTAGACATTTATGGCCTAAGTAATCCAATAGAATTGTAGATTCATGTACTTATAAAACAAGCATATTAATTTTAAGTTTATTTATAATTAGCATAAAATTAGTTAAATATTCTTTAGTATATAAATCCTATATTTGGTTCACTGTAACTCAAATGCTTAATATAATAAAAATATATATTCCAAGTCATATCTAGAGATTTGGAATCATGGGATATTAAGATTTAATTTAATTTTTTATTTTTTTGAATCATGGCATTGGGTGTATGCAACTTTGTTGAGTTGTCCTCTTAACAAAAAGACTACGGATATAACATTTTTTTAATATAATTTTCTCTCAATTGTTGGCATAACCGGTTGTAATTAATGTATAATAAAAGTAGTGTTAATAGTAAAATCACTTGAAAGTGATATTGCTTCAATCACAAGTCATATTAGCAGTTTTTAAAAAAAAATTCTTACCATTACTCTTCTCTTAATGAGCTAATAAGTTCTAATCAGTTTCAATAGATATGTATTGGAAATTTGAATTAAAAATATATATTATAATGATTGTTAGACATTATGGCCCAAGTGATTCAAACTACCAATTACATTTTAATATAATATAAAATGTAATTGTCAATAGCTTACTCATTGTGGATGTACGTAAACCCTTAGCTGTCAATGGATTTCTCATAAATCTTTGTGTATGCTTTTTCATGCTTCTGCTCATAATTCAATTTTTACGCACAATCACACAACAATTTTCATATGAAAATATATAAATTATTAGAGAACTTACATAGCAGTATTAAAAAGAATCAATTAAAAAGCTAAAAGACTTTTATATTATATCATATAGATTTAAAATTATTCAATACCGAAACTTTTCTCCAATGCTTATATCATGTTTTAAGGGTCCATTTGGATACAACTTATTTTTGTTGAAAACTAAAAACTGAAAACACTGTAATAAAATAATTTTTAAATGTGTGAATAGTGTCGTGAGACCCATTTTTAATGAAAAAGTTGTTGAAAAGTGAAGTTTGTGGGTCCCGTGAACAGTACACGAGACCCACTAGTATGGCTGAAAAGTTGCTGAAAAGTCAAAAGGGCGGCTAAAAAAAAAAAAAAAAAAGAAGGGGAAAACGCAAAACGTGAACGCGCAAAAATGTGGATCCAAACCCAACCTAAGGGATCCCGATTACTAAGCACTGGAGACTCCTCAGTATGAAGGTGGGTACTAGGGATCGCCCCCACTAGACTCACTCTCAATCACATTCGTTCAAGCATCTCCATTGAGATGTGATCGACACGTGATATATGTTGATTAGATGATATTTGGGATATAATTTATAAACAAAGTTTCAAACCAAGTACCTGTTCGCAAGGTTTTCAGACCCGGACCCAACCGTACGGTCCGACCCGGATAACCGGAAACCTTTCACTAACACGGTTCTTTTAACCACTAGAACTGTTCTATGCACAAAAAGCACGAAATTGTTCGAATCGTAGTTGAACCGCCCAGATTTGAGAACCGTGAACGATTCTCATGGTTTAGATCAACAATTTTTAAAAAATAAATAAATAAAAATTAGAAGCTCACAGCACCTTATCACCATGGTTGAAGCATCAACCACTATGAGATGCTGTCAAACATTGAAAATATTGAGATCCCATCATCTCTATCTCGCTAGCTCTGTCTCTCGTTTGTTCTTTGTCCAGAACTTTTTTTCTTAATCTTCTTCTCTTTCTCTCCTTGTCTTGTTTCCTTGCCTCTACTCAGTCTAGATGTTGCGTAAACTGGTTTAAGAAAAAAAAAATAAAAAATAAAAAATAAATAAAAAAGGTATGAACTGGGAAGTTGGAGTGACGGAAGAAATGAAGGTTAAGAAGACAAAAGAAGGGAAAAATATGTAAAAGTTAAAGATTGACTTGGTGCAAAGATTTTTTTTTTAAAGGTGTGGTGTAAATTAAACCTTGGGAAATGGAAGCCTTGGGGAAATAAAATAAATAAATAAATAAAGGTAAAGTTGATGTCCTGATCCAAACGTGATGTGTTGTTGTGGAGTGGCAGGTGAATGGAGGGAATAAAAGAAAAAGATTTTAAATTTGTATTGGGTTAGAAAGAAAAAGGTTATGCCTACGATATTTTCACAATAAATTTTAAGTAGTAGGTTGTTATTGGTTGTCATTATTAGAACAAAAAAGTAATCTCAATGATACGTTCAAATTTGACCCAACCTATAATTTGTTGTAAAAATATTGTGGACGTAGATGTTCTAGATTAGAAACTAACGTAATGATATTTTTACTTAATATTTTTATAATATTTATACAATAAATTCTTATATTAGATTAATATTTAAAGTAATGTTAATTCTCTAAATGAATTAGGCTATTTTAGTTAATTTTTCTATTTTTTTATTAATTTAATGTTTTTATATATATTTAAAATAATTATTAAATTAATTATCACGTCATCACAGTTCGACCCCGGTTCGACCTCGGTTCGACCTCAAAAATCTTGAACTTCTCCCATTTACGGTTCAATGAACGGTCCGGATCTGAAAACCTTGCCTTTTCGGTCTAGTACAAACCCTAAAATCTCTCTCAAAGCCCACTATTAGGGGATGACAAAAACAACCCAATCCCTGCATGACTTGTCCCTGCCGTAAAGAGGTTAAAGGGTGAGGACAGGTTTTGTTCGCCCCAACCTGAATATATATATATATATATAACATATTTATATATATCACGTCTATAATTTTTTTTCAATATATTTTATTACTATCTTAAAACATTTGTCTCTACTTTTCTCTTAATATATTTTCCCTTTATATTTTATCTTTATTTTATTAATGTCAGAACTATACTATTAGGATTAGTAAAACTTTTTCAACCCACCCTAAACCCGACCTGCCCCACTACTGTCCCCTCTAGGTTTTTCTCCTATATTGAAGAGGAGACGGAGTGGAAATAGGACACACGTGATCTGACCCCACCTTACCCATTGCCATCCCTACCCACATTGCCTAGGCCTCAACAGGCTCTTAACTTACTCCCTTCAACCTGAAACTCAAATGAATTCAAGTGCGTTGCCTATAGAATACAAATCCCCCATAAATTAAAAAAAAAACAAAACGATTATAATACCATACGAACAGTTTAGTTGAAGCAAACATGCTAACTTGGCAACCTGTTAACAATTTTTAGCAGAGTTGGGGGAGTTGACAGTCAAAAAGTGTCAACATGCTTTTCACACCGATAAATTGGCTCCAACTTGATAATTTCTCTAATAAGAGGACTCTAGTTTCAGTAGACTTAAGAGCACGTTTCATGAAAAGCTAGCAGTCAACCGGAAGAACTTGAGTACGTACTTTGGTAAAATGTCACTCAAAAATCTTAACAAGCTCTAACATCAATAATAATAATAAAAACTCCCAACTCCAACTTGTCAAATTTTTAATGCCCAAATTGCTAGTTAACAACTTGTAGGACCCAAACATGGAAGAAAGTCTTACCGGTTGGTGATCACAGACTGCTGTAGCATTGTCCTTTATAGAGAGAATAAAATTGTATCTAAATGAAAATGACGGTGTTAGTATTTGACCCTTACACACACTAACACACAATGTACACACACCTTATTTTTAATTGAAATTGTGATTTCAATTTGTTAGGTTCTAAGAATTTATGAACTAAATGTATTAGAACTTCAATTTATAATATGTTGGCAAACTATAATCAAAACATAGAGTCTAGGTTTAGGCTGCTCAAAGTATATTTATTTGTAAAATTGGAATCGAGTGATTGCATAATTTATTGGACTAAATCTGCAAGGCTCGATCAATCGAAAATTAGACTCGATTGATCGAACCTCGTGCTGATTTATTTTTCTACAGAATTTCCAATTCAACCCAAGCCCGGTTTGACGTGTAAAGTTTTATGTTTTACTCCAAGTATAAAAGAAAAAACCCTAGCTACGTTTTAGATGTCTTTGATGTGCTATGTGTTGAATCTTTTGTGAGATCTAGAGGTTTTTATCTTCATACGCACTTAAGGTTATCAAGATCAAGATTCATGTCAAGAACTTGGTGATCACTTCAGTTGCTGCATAAAGAACTTAAAGAAGATCTGAAACCTTTGAGTGGAGTCTCAAAATCACAAGTATGAGAACTTGTGGTTGTAGTGGATCAAAGAAAGAAGTAGTTCATGGACTCGGAGCTATCATGTGGTCGTAGTAGTAAGTTTTCTATTCGAGGTAGCAATAGGATGTTAGTTTTCTAAGTTCTATTGTAAAAATTTTAATTCTTTCATAGTGGATCTGTTTTACCTTGACTATAGTTAGGTTAAATCATTCCCAGGTTTTTTACCGGTTTGGTTTTCCTAAGTTATTACATCGTGTGTTCTTTATATTTTCGCATTATTTACATGATATGATTTTATTGTGTTAACCTAGATCTGAATAATTTATCTAAGTAATCACTTGGCTAAATAACTAAGTTAAACAACTTGTGTTAAGAGTCAAAAAAGTACACAATTTAAAAGGTTTTAAACTTTCATGAATTCAGTTAAAAACAAGTGTGTGTACTGTGTGTAATAATCATTGTTCTTTGATATTTATAGGCAAACTTGCACCCCTTGAAAATAGACACATCTGTATAAATAGATACATCAAAGTTACCATTTTACCCAAATATTGGTTTCTTTCTACTAAAAGAACTATTGTCTGTAAAGCAACATCTAACAAATTGAGATTATTATGTGAGGGTGAGCCATATTACGGTGTGATACCTATCACAAGTCACAACCACGCACTAACAAAAAAAAATTTAAAAAAATTTAAATAAGGCGTTGAGCATTACATTTTATTTTTCATAAGTGAATTTGATCACAAAAAGAGATATACGCAAGCTAATTGTATCACTCATAATTAGGGTATGAACATCACAAGTCAAAATAAGTTTATCCAATAATTATATGTTTCCTCCCAAAATAGTTAGAGAAATGCTACATTTACAATATTTTCCCAACAAATTTTAGGTGGTAAATCATTATTAGTTCTAATTTGAATTCATAACTTAAATGATTTTTTTACCCACTCGTAACAACTAATAACAACCTTCCATTTAAGATTTGTTGTGAAAATATTGTAAAAATGTTATAAACATAGTATTTCTCAAATTTTTTTGTTTTTAAAAAATCTCTAAAAAAAATCCCACTTACCAAAAAAAAAAATAACAAAATCCCATGATTTTAATTAATAACCTTATGACCATTTAGACTTTGGTTAACGAGCACCCGCATCCCACCACACTTTGGATATCTAAAAGAAATAATTTTGGATCACAAAAAAGTTCTCATTGTAAGATTGAAAAACCCTAGATCCAAGGCATATATCACATGCATTCACGTTACTTGCTAACACCGTTATTAATATTGCTTATTAACATGGCGTAGAAGAATGTTGAAACCTACACCTTGTTGCACGTGTACAGCTTAATGCCCCACACTTTCGTCACACGGTGCCGTAATACTTGGATATGATAGTTCGAAATAAGATATTGCTTTGACCAAAATAAAAATACCCATTTAATAAATAATATTTTTGAACTAATCCAGCTTGGCATTGTCTGTTAATGCCACCTATAGAACCCAAAACCCTAATCTCTATATAAACCTAAAGCAACGATGATTATGTCACACAAGTATTTCTGAACACTAGCTAGACACAAGTTTAGCGTATTTGGAGCGTTTCATAATAGTGAGGGAGGAAAAAAATGAGAAGAGAAAATTTAGCGTTTTTCCCACTATTAGCTCTTGCATTGAGCTTGTGTCTAAGGTATGTGGACGCGGCATCATCGCTTCAACCACCGGTGAAATTGATGTGGCATTATTACAATCATCACAATACATGTGACGAAGCAGAGGTGTACGTCCGGCATGAAGTGGAGAAGTTTTGGAAGGAAGATAAAAGCATTACACCTAAGCTCCTCCGGTTGGTCTATTCAGACTGCATGGTCAATGTATGTGCTTCCTAGCTTATACCTCTTCTCAAATATTTGATCATAGTATAGTCTTGTTTCTTAATTTCAACTATTTATTAGTCAAACTCCAAATGATTTATAGCATTGACATTTTTTAAATATTTCTCCTTTTATGTTATTAACAGTACCTATATTTTAGTTTTAGTCTAGAGTACAACAAGATTAACAGATCTCAATAATTAAGGATAGGATTTTGAATCAACTCATATGAACTTATTTTGGTCTTTTACTAACCTTACTACCTTAGCATTCGGTTTAGCCAAAGCAAATTGTCTTGTTATCAATTTTTTTTTTTAATTGTTATTTACCTGAACTAGACCAAACAGTATTCACCGTGCATATGATTGTTATGACAATAACATATATATAAGACCCAAAAAATGAAAAAGAAATTAATTTTACTTACGTTTGCAAGAAGAAATGCTATGAAATTTCCTTTACTTATATATATAAATATATTTATATTTATATGAAATATATATATATATATATATAATTTTAATAGATGTTTTAAGGGTATTAGTTTATAAAATATTTTTAGAAATTTTTTATGAGAAATTAAAAAATAACTTATAATTTTGACTATTTTTTTATATTTCTTATGATAATGGTATAAAAAATTCTTAAAATAATCAATTAACAAATGTTCAAATGATATTCGTCAATCAAACCAATATATATTATTATAGGTTGCTTTTTTTTTTTTTTTTGTTAGGTTATTATAGGTTGCTTTAATTTTTATCTTCTAAACGTATTTCTCAAATGAATGAACTTAATTAATTAATACAAAATCCATAAAATAATAACTACACAAAAAAGGAAAAAAAGAGAAAGCAACTCTCTTTTTTCCACCATAAATAGATGCTACACTACCTTATCTTATGACAGCCAATGATCTCTATATAGGGATAAATTATGGAGGATAGATTCACAGCCTCACTTGTGTTGGTAATTGGTATGACCAATTTTTTAAGCAAAAGTTCCTTCGCCGTAAAGGGTTGTGCAAGTGGGAGAAGTAGAGTGCATTAATTAAAATTAAATTAAATGCTCCTCGGTAAATGTCCTATTAGAAGACAGGAGTATAAGTATGATTTTTTAAATATTTTATTGGTCTTGAAGTTGAAGTTTTTTACTCTACATGTTGAGAAAAGCTTATGAAAAAAATAAAATAAATAAAGCTACTTTATTGTAGCATTAATGTCTATCCAACTTCAAAATAAATCGAGCCACTAAAAGCTATGCCCACAAAGGTTGATTGAGAAAAAACATATATATAAAATAATTGTGGTAGATTCCTCCTCCTCTTAAAATTAGTAAACTTATAAAAAAAATTCTAACGAATCATGAAATCGTATAAATAATTATTGTTCGATCTTCCATCATAAGAGATTGATTGAGAATTGAGATTTTTTGAGGATATAATAAATCTTTGACCTCATGGCAAATTGGCAATTGATGAGCTAGTATTTTTTTTCTTTTTTCTTTTTTTGATGAATTTGATAAGCTAGTGTGAGATCATGGATGTTGGTATTTCACATAAACGGTAAACGACCAAAGGCCAGACTAACAATAACATAATGAAGATTCCACGCTCAAGTTGGGGAAAAAAAACACATTTCAATAGCTCTTCGTGAATTTAAACGATGAGTTCAGTTATTATTATGTTGCTTCCTCAATGGAAAAGTAAAAACAAATTTGATCTTGACGTTTTGGGATTGGTTTAGTGCAAGTCTTAGCCAAATCTTTATCTGATGGGCTTGAGGTGGGTTTCATCCTAATTGATTGTTAAAACCTGTAATATTTTGGACACAAGTTTTATTTATACACACATTTTTAAATTTTGGGTATTGTTTTTTGTTTACACTTGTTGACTACTGCAAACTAGGGCTGTGATGCATCAATCCTCCTTGATGGACCAAACTCAGAGAAAAAAGCACCACAGAATAGGGGGCTAGGAGGGTTCGTAATCATTGACAAAATCAAAACTGTTCTGGAGAGTCGATGTCCAGGAGTGGTCTCTTGTGCTGACATTCTCAACCTCGCTGCCAGGGATGCTGTTCATATGGTATGAGCTTTGCTTTGACTCTCCCATGTCTAAACTAAACTAGCAACATGTCAATGAACAGTAAATTCACTCGTTGTCCTTTCTCCTGGTTTAGGTTCATATCCTATTATGTAATGTGTAATAGGATATGACCGGACCTAACTTTATTAATCACAACACATGCATAATTTTTATTAATCACCATGTAATAGGTTGGAAGAAATTCCTCAAAATTGATTAAGGGGAAGATTTCCCCATTGTAAAATCAAATAGACCTCACATCAAAGTGCATATTGGCAACTTTCCCAAATAAGGACTTTTTTCCTTTATGAAAAAAATATGAAAATGTGTTCTTCAATACTTCCAATAATCTGTAAGTAGGACGTATTTAGGGGAAATTGATAAAGGACACATCTAAGCCAATAGGGATAGCAAACATCTAGGTTTTTTTTTTTTTTTTTTATAAGATAACAAAAAAGCATCTGTCTAAATTACTGATGTTTACTTTTATAAATTCACAGGCAGGAGCACCATCCTATCCTGTTTTCACAGGACGAAGGGATGGGATGTCATCAAGCGCTGCATCAGTGGACCTGCCATCACCATCCATCTCATGGGAACAAGCATTATCATACTTCAGATCAAAGGGCTTAGATGTACTGGACTTGGCAACGCTACTAGGTAAAATTTTACAACATGGATTGGCATTTCATAATGCCTAGAATAACCTCACACATAACCTTCATTCCTAAGATTGGGTTCTTTGAGTCCCTTATTCTTCATCAAACATAAAAGACTAACAAGATTCAGTTAAGATATTACATATTTGCATCGACTTCAAAAATTGATTTAGAAGTACAAAACTGGTTCAGTTAGCTACCTTGTCCTGTTTTTATGTTTTAATGTAGCTTCGAACACAGCCTTCTCTTCTACTGAATAATATTGTATTTCAATTCAGCCAACTTGCCTGGTCTAATTTTAATGTAAGCTCATTAGGTTTGATGGCACAGAATATAAAACCTTTGCTGAAAATTTTGTTCTCTCTTTATTAGGAGCACACTCAGTGGGCAGAACACATTGTAGCTATGTTGTTGACCGGCTATACAATTTCAATGGTACTGGAAAGCCTGACCCAAGCATGGGTGCATCTTTTGTAACTGAAATGAAAAAGCTATGCCCACAAAGGTTGCAGAAAGGCCAAAGTGACCCGCTAGTGTTCCTGGACCCAGAATCCGGATCAAATTACAAATTCACTCAGTCCTACTATTCTAGAATTCAATCCCACAAAGCGGTCCTAGAAGTTGATCAGCAATTAATCTTTGGTAACGACACTGCACAGATCACTGATGAATTTGCTGCTAGTTTTGAAGATTTTAGAAAGTCATTTGCTCTGTCAATGAGTAGGATGGGAAATATCAATGTTCTAACAGGAAACCAGGGAGAGATACGCCGAAATTGTCGAATTACAAATAAGGGCAAGTAGGAGGTATCTAATGTGCTATTTATGAGGGTGGATTAGTCATCATAAGGTCGAATGGCAGCATCTTCATATGGATGGAAATTGTTTTGTGTCTGGAAAAAGATGAATAATCCATAAATAAGGACCAAAAAAAAAAAAAAAAAATTCTATTTACAAATAAATTGCTCCAAATCCATCTTTACTCGCGCTCGACATTTAAAACACTAAAGAAACACTTTCCAATAACTTCGATTCTTCTATATTTTCTTTCTTTCCTCCAAATCCATGTTCTCAAAAGCATATACAATCAAAATTGCTGATACATACTTTCCTCTCCAATTATATGCTATGATAAAAACTAAGTATAAAAAATTGTGTTCGCCTAACCTGTGAGATTGATGATAGCTAAATGATCACACCTGGGGTGCACCAAACAAAGGTACTTCTTCCCACCGTCAAATCATTCCACTGGATTCAAAAGAAGGGGTAAACAAATATAACATATGTAAGCAACGGCATAAATAAAATACTAAACAAAGAAATAAGAGCCATTTCAAATCATATTTTTCCTCATATTTAAATGCACACATACATCTTTCAAAATGAATTCTTGCAAAATGTGTAATGGTTAATGGATTCATAGCACAGGAAAAAGAGTACAAAAAAATAAACAGTAAGCAAAGAAATAAAAAGAAACAAATAGGAAAATAAACCAGAAATTGGGGCAACAGATGATTGAGAAGTAATGACATCATTTAATAAAACTGGTCCTCACTAAAATTCAGTTACATGGTCCACGCCATGAAACATGAAGAATATGATGTATAAACTTATTTCGTAAATCCCAAAGCTCTCTAAGTAAACGTTTTGATAAGTTTAGATAAGTTATATAAAAAAATCTGATAAGTAATAATTTATTAAAAATTCATTAGTATTGATTGCTGAAGAAACCAGCATTTGCATTTGCAACTCAAGAACCACTTTTGCAAAGTACACCACACCATTTAAAGCTCTCTTTTGTTTTGGGAGCAAGTAATTAACTATTATATTAGAAACAGAAGACTACATGACACTAAAAACCCAAGCAACAATCTCCAGGAAAATCAAAAAGAAATAGATCTTCAAAATCTGCTAAATGTGTCAACCCAGAATAAATAGAGGAAAGCTTCACAGGGAAAGAAAGTTATTAATGGAAAGGGGGATAAAAAGGAGTGTTATTGAAAAGTAGGTTGAAAAATTCTTTTAAAATCAACAAACGATTGCATGTTTGACCCCCAACAAGGAAGGCAAAATAGAAAAAGATACAAAAAGCAAAAAGGTCCATTTCACATAGCTTAGAAAAATATCAGAGAGAAATTATTCCTTTGTACCCTAAATCCATTTAAAACAATCAGAAAAAGGAACAGGAGATCAGTGCAGGCAAATCATATGTTTAGATGGAACAATAAATTTTGAGTTAGAAAAATGGGTTTGAACAAAGCCTACATAAATCTACATTGTCTGTAAAATATAATGTACATTAAATAAAACCTATCTGGGAAAAACCAAGCCATAGATATTTGAATCATTATATAATTTATTCCGTTTATTTCTTCTGTTGTCATCTTAATCAACTCTTCTTCATTACATCCTTCATTAAAATGACATGAAAGTCACAAACCATACACTGACCCAAACTGCAAACAGGTGCCCATGAACTACCCCACTCTGACCAAAGAAGGGGGAAAATAAAACACACACCCTTTAACAAGTGACAAGTAGATTAAGTTTCAGTACACTAGCTGAAGTCAAATCCTGAAGAACTCATCTTAACCAACCAGGAAAAAGTACTTCTACAACTTGGTATGTGATCATCAAGGGTTCAAATCCTAACTTTACTAGATAAAAACTTGGTCCTACCATCGGTTTTACCACTACTTAAATGATCAATTTATTATACTTTTAAACTGTATTATCAAACAAAACAGTCTTTCATATATCATTTTGTATTTTATTATATATAAAAAAAGCCTTAAAAGAATATAAACAAGGAAAATAATTCCAATTAAGCTCAGTACTGATATTATTATACATAGATACATACACTTGTCTTGGATAAGGCGAAATTATCACTATGGAAAAACAAGTAGAACATAGGTAATTACCTTGCAAAGGACGAGATGTGAAGGAACAAACAACTGGGTAAAACTTCAAATTCAAAAGCAATTCTGCTTTGAAATCTTCCATCACAGAAAATCCAAATAACAGCATTTTGTCAAAAATTCTCCAACTTGAAATCCCAGCCTATAAATACCAACTCATAGAGTGCCATTTCAGTGCTTTTGCTATGAGAGTATTTGCCTATTTGCAAAATGGGAAACCCCTACTCCTTATTTTGAGCTGCAGGACTCTTTCTCTTGATTAGCTGGTTCAAAAAAGACAAATTCCAGAAAAGGCATACAGTAAACAAAAGATACATTAGAAAATTGTGCACTAAAATGGTGGTACCTTGAATGCCCAAAAAAAATAGCCATATCACCTCTATGGTCATCACTGAACAATTTTATTGTTAAATGAAAACCCAAGTACAATCACAATTTTTTTTATCATTTCCAGAAACCTAAAAAGTACTAATAAGAAACATTAATCCACCATGGAATAAACAGGTCTTAGTTAACATAATTTTTTCTTCAATTTTATAACATCTGTCAATTTATATATTTTTATTAAAAAAAATATTTTTCTCTGAGCATAAAAATAGACAATTCAGCCACCACCATTTCTGTAGTAACAAAAAAGGTAAAAAAGGAAAATGCAGAAATTTTTATATCAGGAGGTCATAAGAGTAACTGAATGAGAAACAAACCTTGTATAAATACTTCTTTCTAATTTTGATTGCTGTTCGTACACATCTTTTGACATTGATCTTCAGCATATTATCGTTGAAAATCTGCAATGCAGAGAATTTGTGAGTCAACCTAGAAAAATCATGCCTGAACAACCCCCACCCACCCACACTCCCAATTTGTTCGTTTATTTTCTCCCTCTGCAAACACATTATAGTGACAACAACGAAAATAATATTGATACTGATACTATAATAATTGCTATTTATTATTATTACTGCTACTACTGTTAATATTATGTGAAAAATTATTTTTAGTCTCTTATGTCTTAGAAAAATAACTAAAAAATATGTCAATCCCCAGAAGTTGTCACGGATGCAAAAACAAAGTGATAGGAACCGCAAAAACATGAACCTCTAACATCTCAGGAGCAATTCAATCCATTCAAACTTGAAGGGAAAACTCAAGATAGGATCATCAAAAAGAAAAAGAAAATCTCTTTGCAAGTGCAAAGAGCATATAAACAGAAAATGATGTATGAGGATAATATTTTGACCTTCAATTTTCTTTTTAATCACAGCCATCTACAAAACCTAATCACTCAAAGTCCTACACTCCCATGAGGTAAAGTTTAGTGAAAGTCATGTGCTTGCCATCAATAAAATTTGGCACATGGTGAAGAGGACAAATCATAAGCTTTACCAAATAAGAGAGCAATTCAATGCGATGCAAACAAATCCCATGTTTCATGTACAAATTTGCATTTAAAATTAAAAAAATAAATTATAATTATAAAAATAAATAAAGAGTGACTAGTAAAAAGGTAAGGTCCAGATTTGCATGTATTGATACATCATCGCCTTCTATTCAATTTCCTAATAAATGTAAAAAAAAAAAGCAAGCAATTCTAGGATCCACTAACAAACGTAAAGGACAAGTTTATTGTTATTCAAGGTACCAAAGTGAAAATAAAGAAGTTTGATGCACATAATACAGACCATCATAATCATAAGAAATTAAAAAGAAACTTCTTCTCATCATCCAGTTCAAATCACACGATTAAGCTATAATTAACGCAATGTGAATTAAATTGTACAGTAGGTACCCAAGGATTGACAGACAATTTTTTTTTTTTTTTTTAATTGATAAATAAGAAGAAGAAGAAAAGGGGGAACTGCTGCACATGCAGGAAACAAAAAAGTGTATAATGCACCTACCTTTATGATATCATCAAATGAATGGGTTTCTCTGATTATTTTCTGACGGTTCCTAATAAGAATTGCAGCCACACAGAAGACTGGTAACACGTTATCTCCATTCCTAGTTGACGAGACTAAAGTGCAGATTTGCATATGATCAGACTTTGACCAGAAATTCCTCGTCAAACCACAAAAGGGATGGGGTGATACTGATTTCAATGCAGTGTTGTCAAGCATGAAGCGGTCAACAATTCCATGGTTTGATTGTGAGCCCTTCACAATACCATGACCATTTTCTGTGCTTTCTTCTCTCACTTCCACTCAGAATCCCTTGGAAGCTGAACTACTAATGCTTCCAGACAGTGCTCCTCTAAATCGTAGCTTAATGACTCATCAAAATCAGCAGCCCATATCATCTGTGTTGAGGAATAAGATTATAAATGTGAATACAAAGACTTAAAAGAAAAATACAGAATCATTTGGGGCTTGATGAATGTGAAAAGTAAATTAACTCTAATTTATTGTACGCATGATTATATTTTGTAATTTTTCATCAACCATGATACTCTTAAATCCAGAATTCCATTGCATATCAAAAGAAACCTCACTCGCCAACTGACCTATCAGCAGATTATGCACATTCGCTTCAGAATTCAACAAACTCAAAATCAACTACACAATGAGAAGATTGAGTTAGCTATTTTTACCATGTTTGTTCCTTTTTGGGGCGGGTGCGTGAAGTTACTCTATCAATTGATATCTACTTCAAAATTAAGGCTTATACCCTTCTACTTGTGTTAATACAAGCTCATTTTGCATGACTGACATTCTTAACCAAAACGAGTGCCGCCAATTGGATTAATTAGGGCTGTAAACAAGCCAAGCCAAGCCAAGTATTAAATGTTCAAGATTGTCCAATTAATTTCATTTTGAATACAAGCCAAGCTCGAGCTTATTAACGAACTAGATTACATGTTCAAGCTTTATTCATTTTATTATCAAACAAGCTCGAGCTTGTTCATGAATCATGAGCTACTTAATTGACTCATTCTTTTCCCAATATAGTAAACATCAGAACTAAAAATTTGTATCCCTTCACAAGTTTATGCTTATAATAAATAAATAAATTATAGGTGAAATTATATTATTTGAGTTACTTATTGATTATTTAGAAATAATAATTTGATATATTAAGAAATTATCTACAAATTTTACAGAATCCAATATCAAGTCTATATAATTGTACTTTATATATATTTATATATCAAGCCTTATACTCATAAGCATGTTCATGAAAAAATTACTGTGTTTGAGCTTGGCTCATATAATGTGTTCAATCCATAGGACATTCAAAACTTAATTAAAATAAAAAATAAAAAGTAGATAGCCTTACAACTACAATCTAAATATTGGTAACACCATTATTCTTCTTCCTTTATAGGTAAGTTACGCACCCAATGGGTTATGAACCCTCCACCTAGCATTCCCAAGAGGAGGAGGTGCTAGTTGAGCTAGAGCTCATTCGACAGTATTCTTCTCTTCTTCTTCTTTTTTTAATAAGTAAGAGAATAATTTATTAGAAAGAAAGATTGCTCGAATGCAAGCGTACTTAAAGAATTACAAGCGAACACTCATGAGGTTCAAGAAATCAATAATAGAAGTACAAGACACCCCCCAATCAATGAACAATATTCAAACGTAGTTCTCAAAATACTATTTTTAATATCTGCACAAATTTCTCATCATTCTCAAAAATCCAGAGATTCCTCTCTCTCCATACGGTCCACATAATTCAATGTGGAGTAGTGGCCACACTACCCTATTCTAGTGACGTCCAAACACACCTCTCCAAATAGTCAACAGATCAACTACTTTCATTGGCCAGTATTCTTCTAAAAACATCAAACATATTTACATGATAAATGGACACAACTAGGACACAAGATCACATATCTTTTTCCATATACATTCACTCGCTGCAAGTTAATATTATTATGTATAAGTTTTAGTTCATATAATGAATCTAAAAGTCTATGTCCAAGAAAAAGCAAGCTTAAAAACCAAAGATATCTTGATAAATTTGATATGATGCCCGATTGGAGACCTTCCTAAGCTATTCTAGATTTTAATGGGTGTTTTTTTTTATATTTCTTTCATTACAAAACCTTAAGCTCACACACTGATCATAGAGCATCAGAACTTTGAATTTAAGGGCTGGCCTACATCAAACAAACTTCCCTACCACCACATGGTATGTAACGAGCAAAAGACAGAATTGCACAATGCACCTAACCAGTGCCACAAGTTGTCTACACTAATCAGATTTTGCATCAATCTGCCAGATGCCGTGCTCAACATGACTGTTAATAACAATACTCCTATTACACTTTTCCTAATATATATGTATATATATTCATTTATTTATTGGTAAGTGACGCAAACAATGGGCATTGAACCCACAACCTAACCTTCCATCCCATTCTTTTGAGGGAAGTGCCATTTGAGCTAGAGCTCATTGGCTGTTTCCTAGATTTATTATGATATGACAACTGCCATAAATTTACACTTTTTCTTACTGCATCTAGTCAGACAGAACAACTAAAGAGTACATACCTCCCACATAGAAAGAGCCTCATTAAAAGATAATTCCCGACGAAAGAGTACAAGCAGCATTCGGAACGCAAAATGTAGGCTTTCGGCACCTATATGGGTCAGGTGCGCAAACATTTCCCTATCTGTGAGTTCTAAGATATGCCACAATGATTGCAACTGCTTCATCACTCCAGTTGGACCTTCCATCTGAAAATTTTCACGCTGGAGAGATGTGAAAAGCATATGTCAGTAAAAGAAAGTAAAATAATCTACCTCAACATCTTTGCCAAATTTAGTAATACCATTCTCCTTAAAAGCATCTCAAAGCACCAAAAAGCATCAGCATTATCCTCAAAGAGAACAACAAAAGGAGACAGCAGGTCACTCATACCTAAAACCAGGTTTCAAGGAAAAAATAAATAAATTAATCCATGCTTAAAACAACATTGGATACTAAAAGACATAAATTAGCTCTTACAAAAACAATGATCAAATAAACTACACAGAAAAGGCCACAACCTTGACAATAACCAGTTGCAGGATCAACCCATGCATAAACAGCTAGGATATCTGACATCCTAGCTAAGTTTCTTGTATCTTCATAGAATTCAAGATGACTATCTGTTCTTACGACATCAACAACTGTAGAAGAGCAGAGTTTTTTCAGCTCAGACGTGTAGCTAAAGAAGAAGAATATATCTGACATAAACAGAACTAAACAGCCTTCTCTTCAAGTTGAAAAGAGGAGGGGGGGGGGGGGGGGGTGAATTGCATGAGTTACCTATCCGGTGAAGAGTCCAAAGCCATTCAGATACCCTGTCTTCACTGGCTGGCCCACGCTGAGATGTTGAATTTATCATTACTGTTTCTGGTACATCTGATATTCTCAATCGATTTATCATTTCTGTTTTGTTCAGCAGATTATCGGACACCACTATTGATTCATGGGCATCAGGACAGACCATTTCAATTTCGGAGTCATTGAGAAGTGAGACATTTCCGGATGGTGAGCCATTTGATTCTATAATTAGATCTACATTGTTATTAATTTGAAAACTGTGCATTCTGTCATCTTCAAATCTCAGTTTATGTTCTGTAGAAAGTGTATTGTCATGCAATTCGCATGATTTTGTATTTTCACCACTCTTTTCAAACAAATCAGTGACAGGTAAATGAGGAAAATCAAAACAATCTTCAGGTACATACTGTGATCCATCTGCTTCTCTCCCTATTTTTGGGGAACAGCAGTTGCATGGACCAGAGGTAGGTATATAAAATGACGAGTCATATGCTCCACTATCTGTGCTTCCCCTCGCGCTGACATTGTCAGCTGAATTACTAGAGCTTTCCCTTTGGCATTCATATGATGTATCTGTACAATTATTATTCCAATCACAGTGATTTTCTAAATTGTTAGTATTATCAGTAGAAGCTTTTCTACTTTCCTCTTTAGCTTCCCTCCTCCCTTCATCTTTCGAAGAAGTCCTCATGTCCATAACCTTGGAACCCACAACATAGGCAAGCGAACCAGTTCCTATACTTGAATGCATCATTTGGCATTGCTTGATCAGGTCCCTGTAACGTTCCCTGCATGAAACAGTATCATAAAACTGTAAATAATTGAAGTCTAAATTTTTACAGGGTATGGTAATAATTGAAACACCCACAAAGACCTCAACTAACAAGCTTAACACTTTATTAAACATATCAAACACCTTCCAATACAATTGATTGTAGACAAGTATTTGAGGAGGGAAGGGGGGGGGGGGGGGGAAGGAAACCAACGGATTAAATTTACAATTCAGCCCCAATGCATATTTCATATTGACAGTGATGTGAAGAGAATAAGCGCAACAACAAAGTTACTTAGTTGATAATTATCAAAGGGACTTTCTTGACAAACAGACCACACCATACAATGGGGAAGGACCAAAGATAAAAAAAATGATTTGAACTACTGAAGAATAATTCTTGCAACAATAAAAGTCTAGGCATCAAAAGTTTGAGATAGAAGCATAACAAAATAAGACTAAACTGCAAGATGGAAAATGCAGATAATTCAAAGATTTCAGGAGATCAAGCTGATCCGCATGCCTGAAGGTGGAGTAACATTTTTTTTTATTGGTAATGCACACCCAGTGGGTCTTGAACCCACAATCTCATCCTCCACCTTGCTTTTACAAGAAAAGGAGTTGCCATTTCAGCTAGAGCTCATAAGAATTTAAGCATGAATATATTTAATTTGCCCAGAATAATCAATTATTTTTATATGAAGCATGGTTGCCAAAGGGGAAGGCAGTTAAAATGAGAACTTATCAGCATAGAAATTAAAAGAAAGAGAGCTTAGACCTCCGGGCTGTCCGCAGTTGCCTTCGATACTCAGCAGTGCTGCTTGGTGCATAACAACCAAGTAGAAATTCCCAAACTTCTGGCCTTATAGATGGATCCACACCCTATCATGCAGCAAACGAAGATGGGTTAGAATTATGAGTAACTAAAAACTTCTTCAATTAGACCATCCTTAGTAGAGAAAAATACAAACTGACATTTAATTCTAAAGACACTGAAACTCAGTCAGAATTAAGTCCATTGAGGATGGTAATTAAAAATAGATCCTAGCCTTTGAGCCTACTGATGCCTGGTAATCCAGCACTATGCCCCATTGCTAGTTCCTATTTACAATAACAAATAAAAAAATGCATACAATTCTGAAAGGAGTAACCCCAAAGAAATCACAATTAAAACATAATATGAACAATTTCCTCTAAAAAAACACACTACAAACAATGGAAATAAGCTAATGATGAAACAACATACCCCCAAACAAATTAACTTGAGTGCCTTTTGGAATCCATAAACCTTTCCATCACTATCAAAAGTTGCCTGCCACTTTTCTGGCTTAAGCATTCTGTTTACCTGCACCATTAAGAATGATAGAGTCTCATAATTATTTCCATTTGAAACCACAAGGAAAATTGTATTTCCATTTGAAATGTTAATTTCTTTCTACTTTTCAAAATAGCAGAAATCTTATGAAGTATTTTCGCTTTCCAGTACTTTTTTTCTAATTGGATTTTCTGCTACTCAATTTCTTCAACATTTTTTCACCTTTTTTGGGCGGCGGTGGGGGTGGAAGAGGGGGAATAAGGAGGTTAGCCTATTTGGCTTCACAGCATTACAAAGTTAAGTTGTGCAGTTAATTAATCACACAAACCATTCAAGCTGGTCTTACCACTTGTGTTTCAATCAATAGTCTTTGACTTAAGTTCCTTTACACTATGCTATCATTTTCTTCTCTGATTCCAACCACAACTTGCTTCTAAAAATCGACACTACTATAAGCATAGTTCATCCAATAATGCACAACTAGCCACTAAAAAATCAAAATTACTATAAACATGGTCGATTCTATAATGCACACAAAGCAACCACAACCAAAAAAAAGAGTAGATACTCCTAATAATTCGCTATAGCATCCCATGAGCATAAAAAGCTTAGCCCGTCAAAGGCAAATGCTTCTGGAGTACCTAGCAACAGGTTTTGGCAGGTTGTGTTATTTTCCCGTACTCTTCTTTAGAGAGGCTTTCATTTAGTGGATTGGTGTTGCATGTGCAGATGCGATGTGGAATCAATGGACCACCTTTTGCTTCATTGTGGGGAGGCTCACTAGTTATGGAATTTTGTTTTTAAATCTTTTAGGGTTGCATGGGTGATTCCTGAGAGAGTGAAGGATCTTTTGCTTGAGTGGGGGAATTGGTTGGGGAAGCATTCCTCCGATATTTGGAATTGGACACCATTGTGATTGATGTGATATATTTGGAGGGAGAGAAGCAAGCGTACTTTAGAGGATATGGAATGCTCGAGGGAGCAAATTCTTGAGTCTTTTATAGGGACTTTGTTTGATTGGTCACGAGTTTGGGGACTCACATCTAGTGAATCACTCCCGGTGTTTTTTAGATTCTCTTTTGTACTTTTGTGGCTACCTCATGTTTTTTCCATGTCATAGTATTTTTTAACGATATCTTACCTATCAAAAAGTACTCTTCTTTAGAAAGATCCCTATGTTCTTAAAATAAAATTAAAACAGTCGCTATAGCATCATTGTACATAGCAATTTGCGCAGTTAATAATTCACATAACCAATCAAGCCGGCCAAAAAAAAAAATGTTCTTTATACTATGCTATCAATTATCAACTAATTCCTACCACAAACTGTGCTTCTAAAATCGAGTCAATCCAACAAAGCACACAACTATTCACCGCTACACAGTTGATTCAATAATGGACACTACTATGAGCATAGTTAAGTAAATTGGACAATGCACAAAAGAGAAAGCAAAACAACAACAAAAAAAATTGAAAATTTTTATAAAAAATGAAAGTGGTTTGAAAGAGAATCTTACAGCGATAACAACCTTTATGGGAGATTGAGATAGACAAGGCTCGACCATTGAACTCATTTTCTGCAAATTCACCGAACCGGGTTTTCCACAACTCCATTGCCTCTCTTCCTCTCCCTCACCCCAAGACATCACACACACCACACCTCCCCCCCCTCCCCTAAATTCTAACTCTCTCTCTCTCTCCCTCAACCGGGTTTCTTTTGAATTTGGATTGAGAATTCAGAAATCGGAGAAATGAAGGTGGAAATGGCGGAATCGAATGATCGGAGGGTGATCGGATCGTCGACGATGGAACCGCAAATTCATATGAAGAAATATCGCGAGAGAGAGAGAGAGAGAGGTAGGTAGGTGTGAGAAGAAGAGGAATAATGATAATAATAAGAGGAGCTGCTTCTTCCTTCCTCACCATTAAGCATTTTACACACAGAGGACAGACCGTTTCCTTAAGCATTTACTCTCTCTCCTTTTCTTTTTTTTTTTCTTTTTTTTTTCAAGAAACACTTGGTAAAAATATGAAAAATAAAAATAGATTTTGAAAGATAAAGTTTTTCTTATTACACAGGAAAATAAATAAATAAATAAATATATATATATATATATATGATAAAGTGTTTTCTAGAAAAAAAAAAAAAAAATTTATCTCTTTTATTCCAGTGTAAACTAATTTTGGTCTCAATCTCTCTTCCTTTTCTTTTCTTTTTTTTCTTTTTTTTTGGTTCTCTGTTTATGTTTCAAGAAACACTTGCTAAAAATATGAAAAAAAATAGATGAAATTAATTATATTCTTCTTGTTTTTTGTTACATGAGAAAATATAGGATAAAATATATTGAATAAATAATACTAGCACCCTCTTCTTCTTCTTCTTTTTTCTTTTTAATAATAAAATAAATGGATTTACCTCTTATTTTCAACAAATAGAGAAGACTCCATTCCAAAATATGATGTGAAGAAAAAAAAATTAAAATTAGTTCTCGTAAGAGTTATAACAATTTTTTTTTTTTAGATACGATAGGTAGGTTAACAATTAACATATAACACATAACTGTTAGATGATAAAAGAGGAAAAATAAAAAGTGAAAATATAGAAACCCTAAGCGAGTGAAGTGTTATTTAAAACATTATATATTATAAGCTTCCAATAGTTTTTGAAATCTCCATCGAGATTTGTATAGCATGCTCTTTATTTTTTTTTTTAAATGTATATTATACTCTTAATCTTTCAAAAAAAAAATTTGTATTTAAAAATACTTTGACCTCTCTCAAAGTGTTAAAAAATTAAACTATTTTTCCACCTTGATTCAAATAAAAGAATAATCTCTTGTTGTCAGAATATACTATCATATAGCATTCACCCTTGATGTATTAGAAATATAAAATAAATAATAATAAAAAAATTGTTTTTTCCAAAAATAAAATTTTAGCTTTTAATAATTTTTTTTAATGTTTGTTTTTCAACTTTTTTGTCCTCATTTCATATGTTATTTCCTTCCTCGCAAGGAAAAAAAATGCTTTAGAAAATTTTTGTGTAATTTTGATTAATAAATACTAAAACTTCTAAATTGAACAAGGAGAAGTGACTTTGGGAAAATGGAGGAAAAACTTAAATATTCCAATTGTTTTGAGACCTTTATTTTCCAAAAAAAAAAAAAAAAGAAATCAATTGATTGTGATTTGGGAGCGTGCTTATTTAAATTTTTTTTGTTAAAAGAAAATGCATATTTATTTAAATATAATACTAATTTGTAACGCATGTATATGCATAAATGTATTTTTAAGGGTAAGATATTATTTTGGTCCTTAAACTTTTTCAAATGTTTGTTTTTTATCTCTAAACTTTGTAAACCGTTTTTCAATAGTTTAGGGACAAAATATGGATGAAAAAATAACTTTTTTCAATAGTTTAGGGATGAAAACAAATCTTTTTTTAAAGTTTAAGGAAAAAAAAACATTTTCAATAGTTTAGGGATGACAGACAAATTTTTCAATAGTTTAGGAATGAAAAATGAACTTATTGATGATTTAAGTTTAATTAAATGCATATTAAAATTTAGGGACGAAAAATAAACATAATTGAATGCACATTAAAATTTCTACCCAAGTTTAATGCTATTAATGATCATTTTATTTTAATTATTAATTCTTGATGACCTATAAAAAAAATGTTCATTACTTAACTTATTTTTGTTATTGTGATGAAATAAAATTATTTCATGTTTATATTTTTCAAAAAACATATGAAGATCATGACTAAATTTTTTATTGAATTTTTTTTTTTTTTTTTTTTTTTACTAATAATAAGTTTTTCTTTTTTAAAAGAAAATCTAGATTAGTTTTAAATGGATTGGAAATGGTTTCAAATATGATTTAAATAGAATTGTCTCTTTGAGTTTGCTAATGTTATCTATGTAGAGGGAAAGCTTACCTTTGCATTACTATTGGTTAATAAAATTTTCTGTATTTATTAATAGGCTGTTTGGGAGAAGGGAATGAATGAAAATAATAATTTTAGAATATTCACTCGTTTATCTTGTTTTGGAGTTTTAATAGAAAGAATGGAAAGTCACTCATTTGTTTGGAAGTTTAAGTAGGAGTGAATGGAATGGGTAGGTGGGAATACTCATTCCTCTTTATTCTTTCAAAATCTCAAATTTTCATTCTTCCAAAATTAGGAGGAATGGAATGAGGTTTAAAGTTTAATGAAATTTTCATTAAAACTCCCAAAATATATACTCTTATATATTTAGCCCTTTATTTTAAAACAAGAGTCCAATAGTAATACTATAATTAAATAATTTTATACATTTCTTTCTGTGTCACTTCCAAACAAGATTACTAATTACCTTTCATTCAATTCTATTCCCATAGTTTAAAACTTCTAAATAAGGTTACTTAATTCCATTTCATTCATTTTCATTACTTAAATTCATTCTATTCAATCCATTTATTTATGTTTTACTCATTCCATTTTATTACATTCCTTTATGAATTCTCAAACAAAGTGTAATAAAATTGGACGCTTTGATTTTTGCTCTGCATCAACATTAAACCAAAAGAGTCAATACCGTACTGGAGGCTGTACCGGTTTGGCCAGCGGTACGATATATTTCGGATACCAGTCAATACCGGTATATTGTTTCGGGTTTACCGCTATTTTTTATATTTATAAATATATATATATATATATATATATATAAGTATGTGCGTGTGTGTATAGATATTATAATAAATATAAAAGTTTACCATAAAACATTTCCTCAATTCAGAACTAATTATTCATGGTTTTAGACCTTAGTATCAATTAAAAGAAAAGGAAAAAAAAAAAACCACAATATAAAATGTAGAAAGCTTAAAAGTTATCATTGCATACTAAGAAAATAAATAATACTAATAAGTTAATGCAAATAAGTTACTATTCTGTCCTAACAAAAATTCAAAAATTACAAAACTTAAAAATAAAAAATAAAAAAATAAAAACTTTTTTTTTCTGTATTGATCGATACGCCCGGTACCGACCAGTATTGCTCGAAATTGGCCAGTATGGCCAGTACATGGCCGGTGCGGCCGGTATTTAAACCGATACGAAACGTTGATATTTCGATACCAGTACACACACCGGTACGGTACATACCAGCCGGTATGGTATTGACTACCTTGCATTAAACACATAGCACAAAATTATACTTCAATCTAATTGGATTTGCTCTCTATGTTAGCTTGAATATATTATATTTTTCTTTATATATATATATATATATATATATATTAACAATTAACTCAACTAGTAAAATTTATTGTCATCGAAATCTATAGGTCAAAATCTGCTTACACCAAAAACCAATAAATGTCTTAGTTTAATATTAAAGACCAATCATCATGGAAGAAGTTAAAATTTTATCATATTTTGTAAACAAATTTAAAAAAAAAAAAAAAAAAAACCAATTAGTACAATGGCTATTAAATGTAAATTCAAGTGCCCACTTTTAAATGCAAAATAGCATTTAAAAACTTTTGTACTTCGTGGTTTCATTTTTTACATCAAAGAAATTATTAAGAATGTGGATTCAGATCCTCTAGATTTCTTAGGGTACTTTACCAAATAAATTTCCTTAAATCTTAACCACTCTTTAATGATTTAATGGTCTAGATTTTGTCATGTCAGCATTCCATTAACAATAATCTTAATTGTCTTATTTGCAACATTTTTATATTATTTTAAAAGTATTGTTAGTAGAATGTTGACATGACAGAATTTAAACTCTTAAATTATAAAAAAAAAAAATGATTAGGATTTAAGGAAATCTATTAGTAGAGTACTTTAAGAAATCTAGAGAATCTGAATCTGAAAGATGTTTGTGTGGGGGGAAGAAATTCAAAATGACTTAGAGGGCCTTGGGCACCATGTTGAGGGGTGTTATGTTTCCGAAGAGCAGAAATTGACTGGGCCAGGCCCATCCGAAGGCATCGAGCCCAGAAGTGAGAGAAGGGTGTCGTCTGAGGAGGCTACCTTCTGTCCGAAAGGATCACCATTGTGCCGAAGAGATCTCACCCTTCGGATACGAATGGCTGTAATCAGTCAGACATATAGAAGGTCTGAGTGATCCTCCCAGCTATCCCAATGATGATAACAAGCCCAGGGTAAGCCTGGTGAAGATAAGAACGAAGAAATATCTAAAGGAAAAGCTGCTACCACCGTATTTAATGCACTGCAACTACTTTTCTGGCCGCATTTATGTGGAGAAGACCCCTAAACAGTGTATCCTCAGCTACCACCACTCATAAAGAACTAAAGTAGACACTTGATGTGATATATACTCAAGTATATGCACAGATGAAGAACAAGTGGACGATGGAGATGATGGAGAAGGGTACTATATAAAGAAGAAGAGATCTTGATGCAGGGGGATCGGAAAAACATCAAAGGAGAAAGAAGAATAGTTTTACTGTAGCTCTGAACCTTGTAATCACTGTTTATTCAATAAAACACCTCTTCGGACATTGCACTAATAGAGTTTTTTCGACTTTATTTTATGTTGTTTATGTTTTACGTAATCCAACCCACCATTGTTTAATTCACACCCAGCCCAGCTTTTTCACCCACTCTTTACAAATTTATTGTTCTGAGTTCGTTGGGTCTCTAACCCACACTTTTTGGGCTTGGGCTACAAAAGCAGACCCTACAGTTTGTATCTCAAAATAATTGTTGTGTAATATTTTTGATTTATGATAAATGGGTATTTTAACTCTTTTTTAACAAAAATAAAATAAAAGTGCATGAGTCAAACCAAAGAAAGAAAAAGTGGTATAATATTGCAAATCCGGAAAGTGTTCAATTGTAATTTTGTGTGAGAATATTATTAAAAAAAATGAGAATAATTGACTGCCATTTAAAGAGGAAAAAAAAAAAAGAATTATCTTTTCATAATTACAAAAAATATCGTAACATTACTTATTCTGAGCCCCGTACAAAAGGAAAAGCCAGCCACATTATTGTGAGATTGTGATGGCAAATTGGCAATTATGGTCAGTAAATACACGTCATGTATCATGTATGTACAGTTATATGACATGAAATTGACGCTGATCCATATTAAACAAGTTCAATATGAGAAAAAAAAAAACAATTTTTATAAATAAAAGAAATCAATGCAATAAATGATATTAAGATAATGGTATAAATTTATAAGTGAAAAAATAAAAAACAATGAAATTGTAAATTAAATGTAAATAAAAAACATAAAAGAGAAAAGTCGATCATAAAATAAATCAATAAAATCAAGGGAGATTAACAGACATAATCTCATTATTTCTTACAAAAAATTAAAAAAATTTAGGTTTTACATTTAATAAATACGTAAATAAATAACGAAAGTTTTAAACTATGATTTGTTGTGAAAATATTGTAAAAATGTTGTGGACGTAGCACCGCTCTAAAAATGCATGATAGCATCCAAAAAATGTTAACAAACTCCTATTTTTTACGCCAAACAAAATATTTTGTTAGTTTCTTTTTCTAAATTCTGGTATTTTAAAATTAATTGTTGTATAACGTTTTTTAATTTAAGGTAAATTATTGTCTAATTATTTTAGTTAAAAAAAAGTGTCTAATTCAAAATAAAAGACATATATTACAAATTTACAATAGGCTTAATTTTTGTTAAAAACAACTTATATTTGGTTAAAGTCATTTTTATCTCAATTTAAAATTTAAGCTTATCCAAAATTCCAAACACTTATTTTATAGAAGATAAAAGTTAAAGACACAGTAAAAGTTCACTATAATTTTTGCAACATTCCTAAAATTGTCTATCACTTTATAGTTTATAGAAAGGGATCAATACAATTTCTAAAAGTAAAAGAAATCAATGAATGCTGCATTTGATTTGATTTTTTTGTTTTTGTTTTTTGGGAGATAAATGTAGCATTTGAACTTGAAATAAATAATTTAAGATAATTATATTAAAAATATTAGTGGAAAATTGGAAAACAACGAAAGTGTAACAAACGTATGGTGTAGGAGTGATAGGCGAAATTGTATGTATCTATGTGTATATATTGGGCCGCGGGCCCAATTCGAGCACATTGAATAGTGCGAGGACGGGTAAAACATTGTTATGAGAGTCCATATTAGTGAATGAAGAGGTGAAGATTGGTCATGAGAGTCCAAGAAGGTGGTCCAAGGATAAATGCCTCCTCAGCTGAACATAGCTAAGGTCCGACGGTGTGATCTGTCATCTAGGACGACATTCTAGGAAGTTTTGTTGATAGGGGCAAGCATCCTAGAAGCACAGGGTAGAAGGAAGCCACATAATATCTAAGGAAAAGCTGCTGTCACTGTATTAAATGCTCTGAAGCTAACTCTTTGGCCGCATTAATGTGGAAGTGATACCTGAACAGTAAATTTCAATCTTACAGTTACTCGTAAAGACTTCAAAAAGGTGCTAATAGGACAAAAATTAACACTAGTAACCTAATCTACATGTGGAAAGTGGAGATGAAGGAAGGAAGATAGTATAAAACAGAAAGAAGACCCTGAGAGCTGTAAGACTTTCTCCTCGAAGAGCTGAACTTGTAATCAAACTCAAAAGAAATATACCTAAGAACTGATCTCCGCGAATTATGCTGATGGCGACTTTTTTTAAATTAAACCAATCTATCTTTACTTTCTGGGCATATAGACTCATTATGCTTGTTATCTAGCTCATTAGAGCACAGTTTTTCTAACCTACTATCTACAAATTTATTGTATTGGACTTTTTGGGCCTAAACCCAACCATCCCTTGGGCTAAGGACTCAATCGTGTCCTTACATATAGTAATAAAAAAAATATAATAGAGGAAAATCGTCAATAATTGAAATTAATAAAAATATAACACATGATAAAATTATATTAACTTTTTTTGGTAACAAATCTAAACTTTCTTGTACATCTTGGTCTACAGCTTCGATCAATTTTTTTATCAAGAAATGAATATAAAATACTAGCTAGTAATACCATTTTCGCGATAACTGATTTTGATTGATTAATTCATTAAATTAACTGAAACTTTGGAAACAATGTAAGTTATTATTTTTTTAAAAAAAGTTTGGAACTTAAAAATAAGTATAATAATAATTCAAGAGTAAAATAAACAATGTTCTTAGATTACCTCAACAACATTATCATTAGAGAAAAATTATTAAATCTCCCTTAAGCTTAGTGATATTTGCTCTTAGTTCGCTTATGACTATGCTGCCGAATGTATGATGTATGTATTTATCTATATTTTATGAGTCATGATATATAGGGTGAGTTTAACATCAACGTCTAGCTTTAATTTTTAACTTTTAACTTTTATATACACATTTTTTTTAAACATCATATTTTTCCACTTTTTTCACTTTTTTTTTTTCTATTTTTTCTCACATTTTTCAAGGTAGAGGTATACTTTAGTACACTTTTTTTCACATTTCTCAAATAGACACATAGTAATCTCTACTCCACTTTTCTGAATTTTCTTTTATCAAATGTGTGTTGTAATGCTGAATAATCCATAGGTTTACACGAAAAATAATCCATAGGTTAGTTCTTAGATCTATGATAGGTTCACATATCCATAGATTACTAGAGAAAAAATGGTGATAAAAAATTTGGCATAATACCTCATTCCCTAATATAAATATATATATATATATATATATATATATATATATATATATATATATATATATATATATATATATATATATATATCTCACAAATCCTTCTAGGCTTGGCTGGCCGGCAAATATCTGGTGTATTCATAATTAATATATATTCAAAGTTGGAAATCAAACTTCACTCCAACTTTGAACAATTGTATGTGCTTCCTTTTGACCAATTATTTTATATGTATGTTACTATTCATTAAATTAGAAGTTAATTCTTATCAAAGGGTCAATTATTAAAACTAGTATGTAATACATGCATACCTATAGATACTGTAGGGATAAAGGGCCCAAGAGTGTATATTGAGTTGTGAGCCTTGTCCGAGGATGCTAAGTGGTCTGAGGACAAATAAACAATAGTGAAGACATAAGAATCAGAGCCCCACGAGCAAATTACATCTAAGAAGGTTTGAGAAGGTAGTCCGAGAGGAATGCTTTCTCGACTAAGCGAAGTAGAGGTCAGAAAGATTAGTCTGCCCTCAAGGGCAATGGTTTGAAATGTTCTACTGATAAGGACAAACATCAACGAAGCGTAGAGCAAAAGGAAGCTAATAAATATCTAAGGGAAAGCTGCTATTACAGCATTAAATGCTCTGTAGCTAACTCTCTGGCTGCATTAATGTGAAAGTGATGCTTGAACAATGAATAGCTACTTTCAAAGACTTCAGGAAGGTGTTGATGGGACAAAAATCAAAGTCAGCAACTTGGTCTACACGTGGAGGGCGAAGATGAAAGGAGGATAGTATAAAAGAGAAAGAAGCCTTTGAGGCAGGGGGATCAAAAATTAAGAGAAAAACACTAAAGCAATAAGAGCTGTACTTGTAATCAAATTAAAAAGAAATATATACAAGAACGAACCTCCTCAAATTGTGCTGATGACAATTTTCTTTAGATAAAACTTGTTTGTCTTTATTTTCTTGTCATCTTGACTCGCTATAATTGTTGTTCAACTCATTAAAGTATAGTTTTCTAACTCACTTTTTACAAATTCATTGTATTGGGCTCTTTGGGCCTAAACCTTTTCATCCTTTGGGCTTAGGAAGCAAACCCAGTCCTTACAGATATATTTAAAATTAAACACGGTTTTTATCATAAAATATAAATAATTAGTTAAATTTTTTTTTTTAAAGTAAATGTAATTAGTCATATATTAAAATTCTTACCTAAATTTAGTATTACTTATGATCATTTTTTCTAATTTTTAATAAGATAAAACGTGTGGTGATTTTTATTGAGTATATGTGATTGGTTTTTCTTTTTTCTTAGTTCATTAAAAATATTAAATTCTTAGTATTTTTTGCACTTTTTAACTCACTTGGCACAAGATAATTAAAAAATTTAAGTGGACACATGGCATAGACTTAAGTGGATAATTATAGGGTGATCCTCACATAATTTTAGACACATGGTATAAAATCGGATTCTAATTTCAAATTCTAATTGAACTTTCTCTAAACTTTATACACACACACACACACTAGCATGTAATCCATGAAAACGTGTAGATGTATTTAAAATTAAACACAATTTTTATTATAAAAATATAAATAATTAGTCAAATTATTTTAAAAAAAATAGCATGTAACACATGCATACATATAGATACATTTAAAATTAAACACAACTTTTATCATAAAAATATAAATAATTAGTCAATTTTTTTTAAAAACTAAACGTAATTAGTCATATATTAAAATTCTTACATAAATTTAATACTACTTATGATCATTTTTTTCTAATTTTTATTTAAATAGAATGTGTAGCGATCTTTGTTGTGTGGTAATTTTTATTGAACATGTGTGACTAGTTTATTTACTTATTTATTATTTATTTTGTAGTTCATCAATATTAGATTTTTAGTATTTTGCACTCATTAACACACTTGACACAAAAATTAAAAAACTTAAGTGGACACTAGACACATGGCACAAACTTAAATAAATAATTTAGTGTGGTTCCCACATAAATTTAGACATATGACACAAAATTGGATTCTATTTACAAATTCTAATTGAACTTTCACTGAGCTTTACCTATATATATATATAGAGAGAGAGAGAGAGAGAGAGAGAGAGAGAGAGAGAGAGAGAACACTATTGCTCTTTTGCTGGGCAGACTTCTCAGATAAAGTTAGAAAATGTTAATCATAATGTTTTGATTGCATGTATCTATATGTACACCATAATTAATTGCATTTTTATATCATTATTATTATTATTTTTAATAATTCACTAGCTATGCATTACAATAATAAGAGAGGAGGAGAGAGATTTGAACCCTTAATATTTAAGTTGGAAATACAGAGAAGTGTTGGTGAACAAAAGTCTCTTGACAACATTTTTATATAGTTGTTCCTTATATATTTACATTTAGTTATTATACTAAAGTGGCCATTATGAACCATCATAAGGACAAGATAATTACTTGACCATTTGAATAAGTGAGCATTTGACCCAAAATAGCTCATGAAAGTTTAAGTAGAATAAGGTCAATATAAAAAGAAATTTACCAGAATTCTAAATTTTTTGACTAAGTAAATGATGACTTTGATCTTGTCTATTTTGCTTCAAATGTCATAAAAAGGCTTAGTGGTTGAAAATGTTGACCTCATCATCGTTCAAGAAAAACCATGATTATATTTACCAACAAGCACTTAAATGGCAGGCCAACCTTCTTTGTTATTATCTTTTTTCCCAGGCTCAACCCAAGAATCAACGCAAGTTGGTAACTGCCCAATGGCCAATAGTGAACAAAAGATTAATAGGAAGGAAAAAAAAAAAAAAAAGGTGGGGAGAGAGAAAAGAAGTGAAAAAAATGACACAATAAATTAAAAAAAAAAATAGAAGTTTGAAACTTTGAATCCCTTATCCAGAAAAAAGGGAAAAAATTATAGGGAAAAGTTGAAATGCTTTGTCCCAACAATTGGGTTATTTCCATTAATTAAAAAAAAAAAAATCCATTGGGTTATTTCCCATAAAAATAAAATAAAAGGAAACAATTGGGTTATTTTGTGGGTTGGTGCCGGGCCAATGTGAGGCTGCATAAACCCAGTCCAACTAAGGACATACATGATGTTTTAGAAGAACTAAAGGCATCAGCAATTATCAATCTTTTTTTTTTTTTTTTTTTTTTTTTTTAATTTTTTTTTTGAAGAGAAAAGCATAATATCATTGCCATAAGAAAAGGAGTACAACAAGGCCTCAGCCAACAATATTCAACCCAGACCAGATTTTATCAGAAAATCTAAGAAAGGCAGAGAAACACCTTTCCAAATACAGCTGACATTATTACATTTTGCATACTGGGACAGTTGATGGGCAGCCCTGTTGGAGTCCCTTTTCACATGTCTAAAAGAGCAACTCAAGAAGCTTGATTTCGCAAGCTGAATCCCTTGGATCAGGTGGCCAGATTCACCACCACAGAGGTCTAGAGAAATGGCTTGAATGACAGAGGAAGCATCGGATTCAAAGATGGCCAAATGTAAATCTAGTTGTACAAGAACGGGATGTGTGTGCCAAAAAAAAATTATGGATAGAAGTAGGGGTGGCAATTTTTACCCATATCCATGAACCCACCCATTACCCACCTTATTTGGATAAGTCTTAACCCAACCCATTTAATATTTGGGTTAAATGGGTAAAGACCCATTTGGTTATTTAATTAGATGGGTCTAAATGGATAAATCCACTAATACCCACTAAACCCATCTAAAATTTAAATAAACAACATAAAATCTAAATTTCTAAAAAATGACCAAAATACCCCTGAAACCTAATAAAAGACCAAAATACTCCCAAAATCCAAAAATTACCAAAATACCCCCCAAAACCTAAAAAATGACCAAAATACCCCAAAAACCTAAAAATTACCAAAATACCCCCTGAAACCCAAAAACGACCAAAATACCCCCAAAACCCAACAAATGACCAAAATACCCCCAAAACCTAAAAAATGAACAAAATACCCCCAAAATCTAAAAATTACCAAAATACCCCCAAAACCCAAAAAATGACCAAAATACCCCCGAAACCTAAATATGACCAAAATACCCTCAAAACCCAAAAAATGACCAAAATACCCTCAAAACCTAAAAAATGAAAAAAAAAATACCCCCAAAATCTAAAAATTACCAAAATACCCCCAAAACCCAAAAAATGACCAAAATATCTCTAAAACCCAAAAAATGACCAAAATACCCCCCAAAACCTAAAAATTACCAAAATACCCCCAAAACCTAAAAATTACTAAAAAATAACCAAAATACCCCTGAAACCTAAAAATGACAAAAATACCCTCAAAATCCAAAAATGACCAAAATACCCCCGAAACTCAAAAAATGACCAAAATACACCCAAAACCTAAAAAATGAACAAAATACCCCCAAAACCTAAAAATTACCAAAATACCCCCAAAACCCAAAAAATGACCAAAATATCTTCGAAACCCAAAAAAATGACCAAAATACCCCCAAAATCCAAAAAATGACCAAAATACCTCCAAAACCCAAAAAATGACCAAAATACCCCCGAAACCGAAAAAATGACCAAAATACCTCTGAAACCTATAAAATGACTAAAATACCCCCGAAACCTGAAAAAATTACCAAATTACTCCGTAACCTAAATAATGATTGAATACCTCCAAAACCCATAAAATTACCAAAATACCCCCTAAACTTAAAAAATGACCGAAATACCCTGAAACCTAAAAAAGGACTAAAATACCCCCCCTGAAACCTAAAAAATGACCAAAATACCCCCAAAACATAAAAAATGACCGAAATACACTCGAAACCTAAGAATTACCAAAACACACCCTAAACCTAAAAAATTACCAAAATACCCTCTAAACCTAAAAAAATGACTGAAATACCCCTGAAACCTAAAAAATTACCAAAATACCCTGAAACCTAAAAAATGATTGAAATACACCAAGACCTAAAAAATGACTAAAATAACCCCAAAACCTAAAACAATGACCAAAATACCCCAAAAACCTAAAAAAATGATCGAAATACCCCCAAAACCTAACAATTACCAAAATACACCCTAAATCTAAAAAATTACCAAAATACTCCCTAAACCTAAAAAATTACCAAAATACTCCTTAAACCTAAAAAATGACCAAAATATCTTCAAAACCTAAAAAATAACTGAAATACCCCCGAAACCTAAAAAAATTACCAAAATACCTTGAAACCTAAAAAATTATCGAAATACCCCAAAAACCTAAAAAATGACCAAAATAACCCCAAAACCTAAAAAAAATGATCAATAAAAACCCTTGAAACCCAAATTATGACCAAAATACCGCTAAACATGTAAGATGACCAAAATACACTAGAAACATCTAAAATTACCAAAATAGAGGTTTAGGGTATTTTGGGCATTTCGAGAATATTTTTGACAAATTAAAGGTTCTAAGAGTCTTTCAGTTATTTTATAGGTTTCGAGGGAATTTCAGTAATTTTTTAGGTTTCGAGGGAATTTTGGTAATTGTTTAGGTTTTAGGGTTATTTTGATCATCTTTTAGATTCTAAGGGTATTTTAGTCATTTTTTAGATTATGAGGGCATTTATGTCATCTTTTAGTTTTAGGGTTATTTCAATAATTTTTATATTTTTGGGTTATTTCAGTAAATTTCTAGGGTTCAGAAGTATTTTGGTAATTTTTTAGATTTCGGGGGTATTTTGGTCATTTTTAGGTTTTGAGGGTATTTTGGTCATTTCTTGGGTTTCGGGGATATTTTGGTCATTTTTTGGGTTTTGGGGGGGTATTTTGGTCAGTTTTAGGTTTCGGAGGCATTTTGGTCATTTTTACATTTCGAGGGTATTTTGGTCATTTTCTGAGTTTCGGGGGTATTTTGGTCATTTTTTGGGTTTTGAAATTATTTTGGTCATTTTTTGGGTTTTGGAATTATTTTGGTCATTTTTAGGTTTCGGGGGTATTTTGGTCATTTTTTGTTTTGTTTTGGGGGTTTTTTGGTCATTTTTTGGGTTATGGGGGCACTTTGGTCATTTTTGGGTTTTGGAAGTATTGTGGTCATTTTTTGAGTTTCGGGGGTATTTTGGTCATTTTTTGGGTTTTGGGGTTATTTTGGTCATTTTTTAGGTTTTGGGGGTATTTCTATAATTTTTTAGGTTTCAAGGTATTTTGGTAATTTTTTTTAGGTTTTGGGGGTATTTTGGTCGTTTTATAGGTTTTAGGGGTTATTTTGGTCATTTTTAGGTTTTTGGGGGTATTTTGGTAATTTTTTAGGTTTTGGGGGTATTTTGGTCATTTTTTGGGTTTTGGGGGTATTTTGGTAATTTTTTAGGTTTTGGGGGTATTTTGGTAATTTTTAGGTTTCGGGGGTATTTTGGTCATTTTTTGGGTTTTGGGGTTATTTTGGTCATTTTTTAGGTTTTGGGGGTATTTCAATAATTTTTTAGGTTTCAAGGTATTTTGGTAATTTTTTTAGGTTTCTGGTGTATTTTGGTCATTTTTTTAGGTTTTGAGGGGTATTTTGGTCATTTTAGGTTTTTGGGGTATTTTGGTCATTTTTTGGGTTTTGGGGGTATTTTGGTCATTTTTAGGTTTTGGGGGTATTTTGGTAATTTTTAGGTTTCGGGGGTATTTTGGTCATTTTTTGGGTTTTTGGGGGTATTTTGGTCATTTTAGAGATTTTGGAGATATTTTGGTCATTTTAGTGGTTTTTAAGCATATATGGTGATTTTAGAGATATCAGGGGTATTTTGGTCATTTTAGAGGTTTCATGGGTATTTTGTTCATTTTAGAGATTTTGGGGATAATTTTGGATGTCCAAGGGTATATTGGTAATTTTGAAAGTGTAGGGAGTATTTGTATCATTTTAGGTATTTAAGGGTATTTTGGTAATTTTGGAGGTCAATAGGGTATTTAAGTAGCTTTAGAGGTATTTGAGTCATATTGGGTTAAATGAGTGGGTTACTAATTAAATGGGTTGGGTTGGTAATGGATAATTAATTTATATATAAACGGGTCATAAATGGATAAATGGATAATTACACACCCAACCCATTTATGACCCAACCCGCCCATTTGCCACCCCTAGATAGAAGCTAATATGGGCAAACGGGTGCAAAGTTGATGAGGTTAGTAGGTCACATTCCTTTTGTTGATTGCCTATTTTTGCGAAAATCCTACAGGTCTGATTCTTTTACATGGCCCAATGAAGATTTAAGGGAATGTTGATTGGAAAGTACGATTGGGTCTATCTAGATTTTTTCATAGTCCCAAAACGTAGATTTTGCTAATTGAGATAGGGCATTTGCAAAATCTAAGGCTATATGAAAAAGTTATACGCTAGTCACTTTCATACAAATGGAAGTTTGTCTGTCTCGCTCTATATTACTGAAGTTGTTACTGAACCCATTTTAGCCCACACAAACATGTTGTTTTCATTAGTTGATTTCTACAAGGTTTATCACATTAAGTACCTTCCCTAGGTTTGAATTAGCTTAGAAAGTGCAATCAATTAGGTTTAGTTAATATTTGTCCTTAACCATGACTAAAACAGTTCCTTTCATTATCTAAGTTAAAACAAGTCCAAAACCTACCATTTGTTTAACATGGGATTCAATAGTTTCACTCATCATTCAATTGCTATAAAACATTTTCATTAGATCTTTCATTAAAAAAAAAAAAAAAAAAAAAAACTCTTGATGACTCCCTAGAACTCTTCATTACTCCTTCAACCACCATACTTACCACACTCAAACTTTCTCAGCAACTAGAACATTAAGGGCTTGGCGTGAACATGACAACATAGTAGAGTCGATCTCTCTCTCTTTTCCACCTATCTTAAATTTTCAATCCTACTCAATGTACAAAAAGGTTCAAATTTAATGTGTTATTTATGTTTTCCAACCTTTTTTTTGTTTAACAATTTTGGGATTATCTTTGCGACGCATCATTGGTTGGGTTTTATGGAGTCTAGTTATGTTTGATTTAGTTAATGACTTGACTTGACTTGAATAATGTTATGTGGTTTTTAATGAGAGATTTTTTGAGGGTTTTGGGGGTCTGGGGGCAACACCCCCGGGAAAAATTTTTGGCCTGTTTTGTAGCCCATTGTGAATTCTGTGCGCAAGATGTAGAAAACGCAATTTTGGTGATTAGGGTTCGTTGGGTTGTAGTTTTTTAAGAGTGAGAAAAACTGTATTGTCGCACTTTGTATTTTTTCCTGATAATAGTGAAATCCCTGCAACTCCATGGACATAGGCAAATTGCCGAACCATGTAAATACTGTCTTGTGCAAGTGATTATTTTTCTTTGGCATGTATTTTTTCTATTTTGTTTCTCACAAGTTTGAGAATTTCGAGTTAATTCTCTACACCATTAGCTTCTACTGGTTGAGTATTAGAATTTTAGGTTTGACTCTCCTTATTGTATCACATTTATTGAACTTAAAGGGGTATTTGGGCTCTTTTTTTTTTTTTTTTTTTCACTCTTTTCTTTTCTTTTCTTTTACTTAGCCTTTCCACGTATCAACCTTGACACTCTTTTATGGTTAAAGTGTATATTGTAATTAATATATAAAAGTGCACGGAAATTAACCAAAGGAAAGTTCAATAAAAAAAATTAAAGCGTGGCCAAATCAGCTTGAACAAAAGGTAAGGTGCGAAATGAAACATTCGATACAATTTGGTGTGATCAAAGCTAGCCTAGCTAAATTATGAGCAACTTTGTTGCCATTTCTCCTTATGTGAGAGTGACAATTCTGAATACAAACCGAAAAATAAAAAGATATCATTTATCAGAGGTGCAATAGAAAATAACCCATTATCCTTGTTCCTTAAGGCCTTCACAATCACTTCTAAATCACCCTCCACAATAGCACAGTCCACTCCAATCTTGCTACCAAACTCCACTGCTCTGCATGCAGTAATTGCCTCCACGGGCTGGTATGCCTGCTTCAATTACTGAATTAAGGATGCAATTACCTCTCCATTGGAGTCCCGAATTACCACTCCAACCTTGCTTTGTTGTTTGCATTTGAGATCACTCCATCATAATTTATCTTATATACATTCGGTGGTGGTGCTGTCCATTTTTTGGTATTGGCTGAGGTTTGATCGGGTTTGGCAGTGGGTTAGCAGTTCTGATCTCATCCCAGCGCTCTTGTGCAGCTTGTTTCAGGTCCTTTGTAAGGCAGCAAGGTTGCTGCAAATGTGACTGGTTTCTTTGGTGCCATATCTATCATACTTAGATAGCAAAAAGCTCAGGTGACTTCTCATTCTCCATTATCCATTTGCATAAATGCTTGAAGTCTGCAAACACCTCCCTTGTCTGAAAGCTCCATCTATCTCCATCCCAAACCTCATCCAAACCCGAACAACCCCATAGAGCGTGCAAAGAATCCTCAATGTTTGAAGAGCATCGGTCACATGTTGGGTTGTCTATGATTGTTTTTTGGGTCAGGTTTAGTTTTGTTGGGAGAGAGTTTCTGCATGCTCTCCATACCATGTTTTTATACTTGTTTGGAACTTCCAAGGACCAAATGCATTTCCTGAAATTTCTATCCAAGTCCGGTTATGTATCCTCCTCAGACTCCGCCTTCAAATCCTTGAGAAACCTATATCTTGATTTACAATTATACTGCCCATTTGCCGTGAAAGGCCAGAACAGAGAGTCTTTAGTTAGGCTTCGGGCTAGTGGGATCTTTTTTGCAATTGTAGCTTCAGCTGGTACAAATATTCCTTCCAACATTTCAGCATCCCATTTTCCTGTGTTCTCATCTATTAGACAATCAACCGTGGCATCCTCCATGGACATAATGATTGGAGAAGTGACTAAAGGTGGATGTTTAATAGGGAGCCAGTGGTGATGCCATATTTTGATATTTTTCCCATCGCCAACCCGAAACCTTTGAATTTTTCCCTGCCAAATTGAATTTTAATTGAACTTCAATCTTATTCCAAGTGTCATTCTAATTATCAATATTTTTCAAGTAAATTTTCACTTCTTACAGAAACAGAACCAACAAAAATATACTGATAAGTAAATCAACTCATCAATAATACTAATCCTTAAGTACAAAGAATAAAAAGCATGGCCAGAATACTCTTTTTTTTTTTTTTTTTCATATGATGCCTTCTCTAGTTCTCATAGAACATTCACATAAAAACGATTTTTCTTTTCCCACAGATCACCATTAATTGTGCCTTCTCTAACTCAACGCTTCCACCCACTTTTTTTTTTAAAGGACATTATCCCACTTTTAATTTTATTACAAGAAATAATAAATTGATTAAAACTTTATTATCGTAATATTGATTTTAAAATTTTATTTATTTGCCTGTATTTACCATTTTTTGATAGAAACGATGTTAAAAAAAATGTGAACGGCATTTTTAGATGTATTTTACATGCAATCTCACTTGTGAAAATGGTCAATTTTTTTTGTTGTCAAGTTTTAACTCTTTAATTGCACTTTTTAAAGGTATTTTATTGAGGTAATTTCAACTATTTAAACAATTTGGTTGAATTTAATTGTTCGGAGCCATTAAAGAGTTCATTTGCATGCATGTTGAATAAGGAAAAATTTCAATTTCCTATTGAATCCATTCAACAATCGGAAAAAGTCATTAACCATCTTTACCTCTGATATGCTGAAAGTAATGGAGATGCATGTAATTAACTTTGACATGAACAACAATGAAATATCTATTTTCCTTATTTCCTTCTTTCATTGCCTGTTGGGGGGCTTTTTTTATGGCTTGGTGCTGGGTTAAGTTTTACATCAAACACTTTTACGTGTCTGCATGCCTTTATACGTGCAATTTCTGCAATTTTTCTTGGATATATATGATAATCTTATTCCCAAGTTCTTGCATGCATGTCTTTATACTCTTGCTCTCCACGTGTCATTTACAAGAATGTCTGGCAACGCCAAGTGTCTCTCTCCTTCCATATCTGAATAATTAACGTGCATGGAAGCAAGCAAATCACATTCCTTAGAGTTATAGCAGTCAGAATATTGGTCACATGAAAGTGCTCAAAACGCTGCCACGACTTCACGTACATGCAAATGATCATACGCTCAAAGTTCGTTACAATAGACCACTTGTACTAATGTGATGAGATCTGTGTCAGGCTTCAACAACACACTAAATGGTTGTAAGAAGAATACAATAATGGCATCAAAACAATCCGAATGCTATAAATATTCCCACCAGCTTTGTTTGACCCTCCAAGTCCTTTAAATTTGCTTGAAGCAATCTTAGGCTTGACCATTCCAAAAGTCTTCTCTATATTTGCAATTTTCTTTGACAATGGAGTGCTTTTCCTCAAGACGCCATGAAAGCTTACCTACACACTATTCAGCTGGTCAACCTTTCAGTTATCTTTTCTGAATACATGTCTATTTCAAAATTTTAGGCTTATTTCCAAAGAATAATATAAGAGATATTAATAATTTTCAACAATTACTTTCACTTTTATTAGCTCTATCATCGATATTAATTTTATTATGTACCACAAGATTATGGAAATAGCAGGGGCGGCGCTACATTATTCTCAGGGGGTTCAAATGAACCCCCTGACTTCAAAATATATATATATATATATATAATATATTTTTTTGTTAGTTTAATACTATAATTTTTTCTTAAAAATATTTTTGCACACCCGACTTAAATTTTGCACACTTTTATCATAAGTATTTCCAACTCTAAGAATAAAGAGTAAGTGTTTGTGAATTGTAAGTGTCATTATTTTTTATAAATTTTTATTATGTGTGTGAGTGTGTCTAATATTGATTATATACATTACTTTTTGTTATAATGTTATTTGTGTGAATTATGATGTGTGTGGATGTTTATGTGTACAATATAAATACAATATAAATTTATATAATTTAATAATTAGGAAATAGAGATGGTTTGTTACATGTGTGTATATTGTTATCATGTTATAATAACTTTTTGTTATAAAGTTAGTAAAATTTAAGAAAAAAAAAATCATAAAGTTAGTGATTGTCCAAATATTTAATTGGTTAAGTAGACACTAGTGTATAATTTTATATATGAATGAATGAGGCTGTGTGCGTCAATAATTAATACAAAACCAATGAGTTTAGTCATTTAGTTTAATATATTTTTATAAAGACAATAACAAATAGATAATAAAAATTGCATAAAAATAAAAATGTTAGATAAACTTAACAAAATAATTAAAATGATTGTAGGCTCATACCTACCCACATTGGCAATAGATACTCATTATTAAAATTTTGAATACTTGTAGAAGGAAATTGTAAAACTTCATGTACTTTTTTTTTTTGGTCGGCAACTTGATATATTCAAGTCTTTTTTTTATTAAAATTTTTAATGAACCCCCTAAACAAAATTCCTGGAGCCGCCACTGGGAAATAGTAGTGAAAATTTTTGAAAGAGAAATATAGTTAGTGCGTTTGGGAATAAATTAAAGTCATCAATTTAGAAATTTGACACTATTAATTGATAGTTTTTTTTTTTTCAAACAAAATTTGACACGTGTAGCATTAAGCCCAAAAAAGTTGTTATATCAAGCTAATTAATTTAGGGGGGGAGGAGGGGAAGCTTTTCTTATATTTTGGTGAAAAGCATTGCATTAATTTTGTTTCCTGTATTTATGAACCCTATTTAGTAATTTGGTTTCAACTATAGCTGATTAAATTGTATATGATTTTGATTCTCCAGTGTAAGATCCACAACATTCAAGATTGTAATCTTGGAGGCTCAAGGCTGATTAAACCCAAATATATCAAGTTTGTATCAGCTTTGGCAGCTGGAAAGTGAGCTAGATTAATGGTGCAAATCACCTCAGATGGCATAACTCCATTAATAATAGCTTTGGTTGTTGCTGCAAAGCAAACTGGTGGACTACTTATTTGTATTGGTCATGAAGATCATATAGAAAAAAGCAAAGCGTTGTTTATGAAAAATAGACTCGAAAACGTGATCAAATTTATCTATGGAAATCCTTGTGAAATGATCAAGCAATACAAAAATATTGATTTTGCAGTTATTGATTGCAAATTTCAAGATCACTTGAAAATATTCAAGACCATAAACCTTAACCCAAGTGGGTCTACAGTGGTTGTGAATAATTTTCACCATAGAAAAGATGGGATATCATTTGCTGAAGTTGTTGAGGGAAAGAATTGGGGAGTTAAATCTGTTACTCTTCCTATAGGAGAAGGAATGCATTTGAGTATTTGACAAGAATTGGATGGACTGGTAAGCGAGAAATCTACAGGAGATACAAGAGATTTCATGTAACATATGAGAACTGAAATTTCACGATGGCAATTTTCCATTGTAGAAAAGGAGAATGGAAAGGCTATTATGTGTTCTGTGATGCGGGAATAGTTTCTATGCAATGAGAGAATTAATAAAAACATGAGACAAAGGGGGCATGGCCCGGGCCCTTCTATCCTTTGATAGTTTTATTTTATTTTATTTTTTGTGTACATATAATTTGCAGTGTAAATTTACAAAATTTATATTTAATTCCCCTCTCAAGAAGTAAATTGATTTTTTTTTATATAATTATTGATAATTAGTAACAACAATTGGAAATGATGATTTAAATTCTGGATGTCTCTATTAGAAATACTAGAATGTGCTAATTGAGTTATAAAGCTCTTGACAAAACTGAAAATAGTAAACTAACCTAATGATCTCCCTCCTAAAATAAGGAAAAAAAAAGAAAATTATAAATACCTAATTTGTTCCAACACCAGGTTTTTTTTTTTTTTTAAAGAAAAAATTCAACGTGGAAGAGGGGATTTGAACTTTAGGACATTTCCATTGAAATTACTAAAATGCATCAGTTAAGGTACAAGACTCATAACATTCTAGCACCAAGTTCTATCTCTCATTCATGGGATCTATGAACTCCTTTTATGATAATGGTCGAATATATAGTTGTACAGTGGTGTTGGATGCGTAGATCCATCTGCGGAGAAGTAACTCTCATTGTTGAGCTCCTTCACCAACCACATTAACGTTGGCTTTGCCACTAAAGGCCTGGAAAACCTACATTATTTTCTTCGCATTGGAGTTAGTTAATCTTCCAAAGGCAAGCATCTTAGTCATGCACTTATGCCAAATATGCTTGCGACATCCTCAGCCATCGAGCACAAATATTTTCCACCAGTAATCTAATCTCAACATCTATGATAGCCAAGTCTCATTTTAATCAACTTAACATTAATTCTTGTTTTTGTTTAACGAAGCAAAGTTAGTGTTTTTCAATACCTAACCATCACAAGAGCAGACTTGGCTTAATTTGTCAATACTGGATACCAACTTATATATTCATGCTCCTTCGGTCCAACACATGCAACAATTTAAACCCATTCTTTGATGTGTTCAAGGCACTCAAGACTTTAGGCTTCGTCTACTCGAAGATACTCATCTTGACATGCTTTCTCCGATGCTGGTTGAGCTAGTTGCCCATTTGCTACTCATAGATCCATGACTATTTATGTAGTCTAAGTCTTCTTTGGTTCCAATTTGATTTCTTAGGTTGCCAAGAAACAAACCACTGTTACTCGATGCAGTTTGTACATGTCTATGAATCCCATATATCATGCTTGCATAAAACATAACTAACTTGATTGCCGTTGTGTTTGAAAAGTAGCACAAGGTGAGTAAGGCTTTGACAACCGTTTTATATAAATGATCTTGGAAATTTATTACTTCTCATTCTAGAATTTCTTGCCCCCTTCGAATTCCTTGAGGGGTGAAACTCAGGTTTAACTTTAGCAATCAACCTGGCTATTGATAATAGCTTCTAAATTTGTATTTATTAAAGTAACTCATAAACCTTTTCTTGATGTGATCCATGATTTCTCGTCTTCCACGATTACTAAGTCTTATCTTTGTTCATTTTCTTGTTGGGATTTTCTTTTTTTTTTTTTTTTTTTTTTTTTTTTTTTTTTTTTTTTTTTTTTTTAACTTTAAGGTGGTCAAAGTCAAACTATCATTCATGATATAGCCTGTTGAACCTTTTTTTTGGTCTTGGAATGAGTCTATTTTCATCCCTATTTATTCTTGATCTTTTCTCCCAAGAATGGAAATGGACTGAACCCTTCCCCTCATTTGCCCTCTTAATATATACTCCTATATATAATTCACAAAAAAAAAAAATTTTGGTGTGAATTATACTTTTACGTGTTTGCATGCCTTTATACTAGTTTCTTCAATTTTCTTGGATATTTTATGTTATTCCAAAGTTCATGGCTGCTCTTAGCCTCAATACTCAATATTTAGAAACTCAATACTCCCCACGCATCATTTACAGGAATGTCTGTCAGCGCCGAGTGTCTTCTTCCCATATATGAATAATATAGAAAAAAGCAAATCACATTCCTAAGAATTTTTGCAACCAGATTGGTCACATGCACATGAAAGGGCTCAAAATTGCCACAACTTTGTCTAGTCCAGAGCGGCGGAGCCACATTGCTCCTTGGAGGCTGCCCCCCCCCCCCCCCATTTTAAATTTCTCCACAATATACATAGCAAAAGGATACAGGCCCCCTCAAAAAACTATAACCAGCCCCCCATTGTTCCAAAGACTTAAACTTAATTTTTTTTTTTTTTTGATAATCAAATACTGAAAATACCATTAAAGACAAGAGTGAGAAACTACAGATAAGTCATGAGCACACGCGTGCTCTAGAAAGCTAGGGCACTCCTCTAGCCAAACTACATAGTTCTCAACCTCTTTTGCAAACTGCGCTAATAAGTGAGCAGGGACATTTCCCTGTCTTTTCACGTGAGAGAAAGCATAACTCCTAAGACCTGAAGCAAGCACCAGTGTTCCGTCAAGCACATTTTGAATGGAAGAGGGCGCTCCCCCAACTCCCTGAAGAGCCTTGCATATGATCAGCGAGTCTCCTTCAAACACCGCCTCCCTAATGCCCACGTCTCTTGCAAAGGCAACCCCAGTCTCCATCGCTTTTGCTTCAATCTCTGCAGCCCCCAATGGAGCGTTCACTATCTTGCTTAAGGCTGCAATAACCTCTCCGCTTTCATCCCGAACCACCACTCCTATCCCCGCTTTTTTCCGATGTTTGAAGACTGCACCGTCCACGTTTACCTTGTACTGTTCCGGGTCAGGTGGCTTCCAAATTTTCACTGGGCCCACATCCAAGTTCACTCCCTGACTCATATCATTTGCAATGCTGTATTCTTCCACAAGGTGCAAAGCAGAGCCAAGGATCATTCTTCCCGTTTTGCCCGGACCTCCCATCCTTCTTTCATTTCGGTCCTTCCAAATTCCCCAGCAAACTGATATGACCTTTTCTAATAGACCGGGTTTCATCACTTCCCAGTCATGCAGGTTCTGTACGATGTCTAAGAAGGTCCATGATTGGTCAATGGCAAATGGGAGAGCCAACTTGCTGGATTCCCATATATTACGGGCGTGCTCGCAAAACCATAGCAAGTGGCAGGTAGTTTCTCCAGGTTGGCCGCATAAGACACAAGAATTATCCTCCGTAATTTTTCGTCGCATGAGGTTGTCCTTGGTGGCAAGAATGTTCCGGCAAGCTTTCCATGCAAAATGTCTCAACTTGTGAGGAAGTTTCAGCTGCCAAATACTTCTCCACACCCTTTTGCGCATTGAGGCGTTTGAGCAATCTCCTCTGCTTTGTTCAAGCTTTTCCTCGTGCGCTAGCGCATACGCCGATTTGACTGAGAATTTTCCAGATTTACTAGCAGCCCAAACCAGCCTATCACGTCTGCCAGCCACGCTAATCGGAATGCCCAGAATGGCAGCGGCGTCCTCAGCATTGAAACAAAGTTTGACCAGCTCCACATCCCATTCAGACCCGCCCCTGTTTATGAGATCCTTGACCAGAGCAACCTGTGGACTCGGCTTTTCTGGGGAAACCACCATGTAGGTGCTTGGTCTTGGAATCCACTTATCACACCACACTCTTATGTTAGCTCCATCACCCACCTGCCATCTAATGCCTTTTCGCACCAACCCTTGTGCTGCCATAATGCTCCTCCACGCGTAGGACGGATTTCTTCCAATGTCAGCATCCACAAAGCTTCCATGAGGAAAGTATTTAGCTCCAAAGACTCGGCAGAACAGGGAAGAGGTGTTTGTTTGCAGCCTCCATCCTTGTTTTGCTAAGAGAGCTAAATTGAAGAGCTTTAAGTCGCGGAAGCCTAAACCCCCTCTATCTTTTGACAAGCACAACTTATCCCAACTTAGCCACGCTAATTTCCTCTCCTTATTTGCTTGGCCCCACCAGAACTGTCTAGTCATCCCGGCAAGGTCGTCGCATAACTTGTTTGGTAAGAGAAAACAGCTCATGGTGTACGACGGCACCGCCTGTGCTACAGCTTTGATCAAGACTTCTTTGCCGGCATTAGTCAATAATTTTTCCTTCCAGCCCGAAACCTTGTTTGCCACTCTCCGTTTCAAGTCAGCAAAGGTATTGGACTTAGATCTTCCAACCAGCGATGGTAATCCAAGGTAGGATTCATGTGGTTTGATCACATCGGCTCCGAACATGGTTTTCACATCCTCCCTAATCCCTACCTCCGTGTTGGGACTAAAAAAGATAGAAGTCTTCTTCCTATTTAGCTACTGGCCTGAAGAGGCTTCGTAAACCTGTAATAATCTTTGAATCTCACTAGCATCCTCCCTTGTAGCCCTACCAAAAATGATGCTGTCGTCGGCGAAGAAAAGGTGCGAGATTTTGGGACCCTTTGCTGAAGCAGCCACCCCTTTAAGCTTCTTCTGTTGGACAGCATTATGTAATAGAGCAGAAAGGCCCTCTGCGCAAATGAGGAAGAGGTAAGGAGACAGAGGGTCACCTTGCCTCAACCCTCGGGTAGGTAGAATCTTCCCACGAGGATGTCCATTAATTTTCACAGCATAGGTCACCGAAGTCACACATCTCATCACTATGGAGATCCAAGCATCATGAAACCCTAATCTCTTCATTATTTGTTGCAAGCAGACCCACTCGACACGATCATAAGCCTTGCTCATGTCGAGTTTTAGTGCCATTTCGCCACACTTGCCCTTCTTTTTTCTACTTATGTGTGTCATCATCTCATGGGCCACCAGAACATTATCGGTGATAAGCCTTTCTGCCACAAACGCGCTTTGATTCTCACAAACAATTTCCTGCAAGACATATTTCATTCTATTTGCTACCACCTTAGAGGCAAGCTTATAAGCCACGTTGCATAGGCTAATAGGCCTATAGTCTGTAACCCTTTCCGGATTCTTGGTTTTAGGGATTAGTACAATGTGAGTGTCATTAAAGTGGGGAGGAGCAGTGCCATGATTAAGAAAATCTAAAGCAGTAGTAATGACAATAGATTTAACCGTAGGCCAGAAATGTTGATAAAAAAGGGGAGGCATACCATCAGGTCCGGGTGCTTTTAAAGGGTGCATTTGTTGAAGTGCCTTCTCCACCTCCTGTGCATTAAAATTTCTAAGTAGGGAAGCATTCATCCTGTCAGTGACTTTTGTGTGAATAGCCTCAAGTAGTTCCTCTAACAGGTAAGACTTTTCCTCAAATAAAATAATAGTTGAATCCTCTAATTATCTGGAGACTTATAATTAATCCAATGGACAATGATCTACTCTTTTGACATAGAAAAGATGTCAGTTCATTTCAAAACAAAACTATACATTTTCCTCTTCATTCTCATTCTCAAGGTATGTGCCCTTTTTCTTTTTCTCCTCAATCCATTGGACAATGATTTACTCTTTTGAAATAGAAAATATGTCAGTTCATTTCAAAACAAAACTATACATTTTTCTCTTCATTCACATTCTCAAGGTATGTGCCCTTTTTCTTTTTCTCCTCAATATTGCTACCAGCCTCATTGTTTAGTTATTATCAACAAAACAAAGCTCATCTCAACGAGGAAGTATACCATATTTCAGGTGTACGCTTCCTTCCTCTCACAAGCTGGTGGGACCCATCAGCTGTGGGTGCTACTAGCTATGAGGGAGGAGAAACATACACCCAAAACAAAGTCTATTTTCTCCATCTCAACACAACCACACAAAACTGAAAACCCTCACAACTAGTAAAAATAAATCTGTCCGTTTTTTTTTCCCCATCTCATTGCAACTACAGTAGATTGAACTTGAAAGTGTGTGAGGATGTGGATTTATGTTGGAGGGATAATTCATTAAAATATATAAAAAGAATTATAATAATATGAATGTTGAGGTGGATGTTGCTCAAAATAATAGTAGTTTGTTTTTCTTGGATGTGAGTAACATTTATCTAATTGGGAAAAACAAAACCAAAAAAATTAAAGGTTTTTTTAGGTTAATTCTTAAGTTATATTAAAGCTAAAACAAATATGAGCAAAGCCATAAATAATTGATGCATTCCTTAAGAAAAAATATATTAGTAATTCAAAATTTAGGACACCTATAACAACAAATTAATGTTCTTTTTTAATGCAAAATGTTCTTCGATAATGGTTTGATGACAGTAGATGAATTTATGACGCCTATAGCAACATTTAAAATTTAAAATTTGATGATAATAGATTAATTTTATTCTATCAAAGATTATCATTAGACATAATTTTTATGCAAAATATACTTGTTGTCTATGATGAATTAGACAATTTATAGATAGAGTTGATAACTTTGTATTCAATATATTTATAAATTATAATTGTTGTATAAATACTATAACTCGGCTCTCCAAGTTTAAAATCCTAACTACACCCCTCGTCTACATGCAAATGATCACACCCTCAAGTTCTTTACAAAAGCCTACTTGTCCTAATGTGATAAGATATGTGTCAGGCTTTAACAACACTCTAATTGGTCGTAAGAAGAATATATTAATGGCATCAAAACAATTCAAATGTTGTAAATATGCCCACCAACTTTGTATAACCCTCCAAGTCCTTTCAATATTACTTTTCCCTCCCTCTGTAGGAGCCACTCTCTCTTGCTTTAGCGCAAATCCTCTCTCCCTGTTCCATTACGGGTTCTCTGGGTCTCTAGTAGCCCACAAGGCTTGGTTTAAACTTCTCATCAAAATGGATCAAGTAATTACTGATGGGATTCAACATCTTCAACTCACTAAAGAAGAGGAAGAAGAAATCTTCATATAAACCACTGGCAGATTAGACCTCTTGGAAGAGTGCGCACTGAGTCTCTTTGGTCGACTTTTAGTAGATAGGCATCAAAATATATGAGCTCTTAAATCCACTCTAAGATCTGCCTGGAAGATGGGTTTGGATTTACGGATTGTAGATGTGGGAAAAAATGTTTTCCAGTTCAAGTTCAGTTCAAGCTATCAGATGGAATGGATAAAGAGAAATGGTCCTTGGAATTTTGACAATAATCTCCTACTCCTTTGTAGATGGAGAAAAAGCATGTCAGTTGACAATATCTCATTCACTCACTCTCCGTTTTGGATTCAAATTTGGGGTCTTCCCTTTGAAAGCATAACAGAAGAAGTTGGGAAGGACCTAGGCAACAAATTGGAGAAGTATATTGAATCTGATTGGCGATCTTGGTTGGTGGAACAAGCAAAATTTATGCGAATACGAGTGGATATACCCATTGATAAACCTTTGAGAAGAGGTGGAAATATTGTCAATCCAGAAGGGGATAAATATTGGGTCACATTTAAATATGAAAGGCTTCCTAACTTTTGCTTTATTTGTGGAGTTTTGGGTCATGATGAGAAACATTGCTCTGGGTACCAAGGTACGGCCGAAAGTCACAGGCAATATGGGGATTGGATTCGAGAAAATAGTGGTTTTAAGGGAGGTATGGGGAAACAAAAAGCTGTTAGCAGCAGCGGATTAGAGGAAAGAATGGATGAAGACCTTGGTGATAGGCACACTCCAATGACGGCTAGTCCGACGAGACTAAGAACGGAGCAGACGAGGCACTCAATTGCTCTGTCAAATCACACAAGCCCCAACAATACAAACCAGGGACAAAGTAGCAAGTTAGACGTGCTGCCAGTAGAGAACCAGGGAAATGATGTTCAGGTACGTCCCTCGAGCCCAACGCTCTCTTTAGACGGGCACTCATGTGCTCCCCAAGAGTTTACAAAGACGGGAAAGGAAGTAGAAACAAATTCACTTATTATGGGCTTGCAAGTGCACCCACCTGAAGCCCAAAAATCACCCAGCTTGAAAAAACCCACTAGAAAACCCTCTCCTAAAAATGAGCCCACCAATACTGAAAGCTCGAAAATGTGTTGAAAACACAAGAGCAATTTAGACCCCCAATTAAAATTACGGTTTGGTTGATTTTACACTAACTTAATACTAAGTGTGAAATAGTGTAAACACAAGCGTATATGCAAGACAACTACTCTAATCCATATTTAAAGCAACACAGCAGTAAAAATGAAATAAACAAGAGTAGGGAAGAAGGATGCAAACACAGAAAACACCGAGACGTGTTCTCGAAGAGGAAACCGAAGAACTCGGCGAAAAACCTCTCCGCCGCCCTCCAAGCGGAAATCGATTCACTAGACAATCAATTGGGATACATGGGTTAGCAAGAGACCCTCCAAGCCTAATCTACCCAATGTACCTAAGCCATCCAAGCTCCTACTCCAATAAGGCTTCTCGGAACCGTGTCTTGTCTAGCACCCCGGATCTCGCAACAAGCTCCATGTTGCATCTGCCATTCCAGGCTTCTTCCAATGCTTCCCAGCAGTACCAAAACGTTACTCAACACTCTCAAAGGGTGTGGTAAGTGTTTGGGCTATCAACCTCTCAATGGTGTGGAAATGGAGAGAGAAGGGTTGAGGAGATACCACAAGCAATTGTATAGAGAAAGGTGGGGATGACAATTCCCAATGTGTTTGGCTAGGGTTTTCTCTCTGAAGCATTCCTCAACATTTGTGGGTAATGAGGGTATATATAGGATAGGTGCAAAATGTGTGAGTCATTCAGTACAGGCTGGTAGAACAGCTTGTCTCGCGGGTGTCTCGCGGGAAGGCCTTACCCGCGAGATACTCGCGAGAGACAGCTGTCTCCACCTGGCTTGACTCTTCGCATTCCAGCACGTGCAGGGCACATGTTTCACTTCGTGGGAAGTTAGGTCGCGACATACCCGCGAGAATCCTTCAGCCTCCAAATTGCTTGAGTCTTCACACACTCTCTATCACACAACCTTTACAACAAATCCCACAACAAATACAGGATATAAACGATTGATAATAATTACAATCAAATTTGGCACGGAATAAAAGCCAACAAAATACATAGTTGTAAATAACACCTTTACAAATACCCCTTTAGGCCCAAAGAGAGGGAATTTAAAAAGAGTTGCTAGAGCCCAAGGAAAGAAACCCCAAAACACTAACATGCAAGCACAGAATCTAGTTGGGCTCTCGGGTTCTAAGAGAATAGCCATGCATGATTGTTTGGATGAAAGTATTAAAAATCTTCAAAAGAAGCTGTGTGCCTCACACCAAACTGAAGCACTGAACGACTTGGAGAGATTGGCGGTGACTGCTGAGCAGCACCGCTGGGAGCAATGAATTCCCTATGTTGGAATTGCTGGGGAATTGGGAAACCCCAAACAGTTTTTGTGCTCTGTGATTATGTACGATGCTAGAATCCCAACTTAGTTTTCCTTTCTGAAACAAAAATAAAAAGTAGACGTATGGAGTATTGGAAAATTTGGTTTTGTATCTCATACAAAACCCACAACGGAAGCAACAAACACAGATTTACTTCAACCACTACAAGATAACATGCAACCATGAATTCTAGAATAAAGAACAGAAAGCGTACCATGATTTAGTGAATTTCAAAACCAAACTTGAGAATACTTGGGAAAACTTTTAATCTTTACTCCAATTCTACTTGATGCCCAAGAAGTGTGGTCTCTTAATCAGTTTCTAAGGAGAGAATAAAAGAGTGTCCAACACTCGCATACATCATTGCATTCTTTATGTGATCTAAATAAAAACCACACTAATAAAATTTTGTATGTTTCTCTCCTCATATATAATTGATTATCTAATTGGGCTAGCCTTTTGCGTCATTCCAATTGGGCTCTAATATGTGGCTTGGAGTGAGACCAAAAGGGACCAATAAGACACTAGCTCCAATGGGCCTTCGGCCTTTCTGTCAACTCTTGACAAGTTCAAAGTTACCATTAACTATATTTAATACCACTATATAAATATAGTTGCACTCTAGGCCTTATCTATAAGTTATATCCCAATACTTTATTATACATACAACCTCTTCATTAAAATATTCGTAGTAATACAAAGTCATGGATATAGACTGCCACTTTGAAGATTACTACATCTTAATCCTTGAGTACCCGGTTTAATCTTTTATGTTATTCATCATATATTTATGAAATCCAATTCCATAAATATATATTTTAGTAACTCCTTACTAAAGTGGTTGGGCCCAACACTCTAGATAACCAAACCCATTAAACTTATCTTAAGGGAATATTTTATATTTCCGTTAAGAGATTATGAATTATATCTTGAGAATATATGTTTCATCAACATTAAATGCGACTGCCCAACATACTGAGGTTTTGACTGTAACTTATAGATTTCATTCCTGATATATCAAAGTAACCTACATCTCATGATCATGTCTATTATTCTCTCAAGATTTAGAGTTGATGTAAATAGAAGTTGTGAGATTTATTATTCATTTGATAGTTGTTAGGAGAATAATAAATCTCACAGCGGTCCAGTTCAATATGTCTTAACTCTTAAAACATATCAACATATCAACTAGAAGTCTCCACTTCCATAATCAAGATAAATCATCTTAGTTGATATGTTATAGTCTTCGCAGATGAAATGCCCAATTTCATCATCGACTACGAACTAAAGTTTTGAGTTTACAAAGAACTTGTGATTTATATCTTCTGTTACTTTTCACATAAATCACATACTATGCATCTTATGGACTAAGATAATGTTCCATTAGTTCATTTATAGATAGTCTCATATAATTAAACTATTTAATTATTTATAACATGTCAATAAATTGGATTTTAGAGCATAAACCCCAACATGGAGGTTGTAAAATACAGGCAGGGTTTTTCGAATGGTTTAATTGTTCCTAGTAGGGGTCGTAGGGGAGGTTTTGCCTTGCTCTGGTCCAGTGACACTAACTTGGAAATTAAAAGTTGCTTTGGTCCAGCGACACTAACTTGGAAATTACAAACTGGGGAAGGTGAGTTTGCGGTGAGGAGAATACAATGATCAGAAGTTGTATCAACTAGATGATGCACTCTCGGCTCCTTGAAGTGCTCAAGCCACTCCATGGAAGCCAGGGCTCTGTCCAAACGCAGCAAAATTCTATTACATCCCTCTTTCATGTTACACCAGATAAAATCAGGGCCACAGTACCCTAAGTCCTTGAAGCCACACAAATTCACAACTTGACGGAAACTATCCATTTGGCTTTGAGAGTGAAGGACACCCCCTGCTTTTTCATTCATAGAGAGAATTTCATTAAAATCACCACAACAAAACCAGGGAAGATTAAATTGACTATTAAGAAGAGAAAGGAGTTTCCAAGATTCTTCCCTGAGATGGGTCTTGAAGACAACCTCATTTGGATTGGCAATAAACGGGGGGCTTTACAGTCAAAAGTGCATATCACATTGCCTGAAGCCTAGTGGACTCAAATGAGGAGGGCGAATGCTCCTCTCCTGACTCTAGAACTTCTCTTTGGAAGCGGATTTGGTGCCAGAAAATTCCTCTAAAGCTCAAAATCTTTGCATGGAGGTCTTGTGTAAATGGCCTTCCAACCATGCTCAACTTAAGCCATAGAGGTATTCATTGCTCAAGCTTTTGCCCCATTTGTGATAAGGCTTTGGAATCCATTGCCTATGCTTTTCTCCTCTGTGATCACGCCAAGCTGACTAGGGCATAATGGCACAATAGTCCAATTGAAGTATCTTCCTCACCTAGAGATTTTGTGGATGTTGCCTTGGACTTTATTGAGAAAGGATCCCCACATGATTTGGAACTCTTCTTTGCTATGGCTTGGTCCATTTGGTGGAATCGCAACCAAGCTACGCATGAGGACTTGAGTACTACTCCAAGTCAGATTTGGGAAATGGCTAACAGATTGCTTAGTGAGTATAAAGATGCTTGCACTTTCCCTGCATTTTCTCCAGCCCTTTCCCCTGCGGCTTGGCAAGCCCCTCCCTCCAGTTTTTTCAAAATTAATACTGATGGTGCTACTTCTGATGGCAGCCCTTCGTGCATTGGTGTTGCTATTTGTGATTGTCGGGGCTCTCTCGTTGCTGCATCTAGCAAAATTCTGCCAGCCCCTTTCTCTGCCGTGATCACAGAAGCTTTGGCGCTGCAAGATGGTGTGCTTCTTGCTTTGGAATTAGGGATCTCCCATGCCATTATAGAATCCGATGCTCTCTCAATTGTCCAAGCTATTATTGAAGGTGATTTGGGTGGTGATTTGGGGCATATTGTGTAGAACATTAAGAACTTGTCTTCCTCTTTTTCTTGGTGCTCTTTTCAGTATTTGAAAAGGAGTGGCAACAAAGCAGCCCATGAACTTGCAAGAGCAGCTAGAATCTTTGGTTTTTCATAGGTTTGGAAAGGTGTGTGTCCAAACTTTGTGGAGCATGTAATCATTGAGGATGGTGGTGTGTAGCAATTTGTTATTTGTTCTCCTTGCCGTTGTTTTGTTCTCTCTGTTGTAGCTCAATTTCAAACAAATGAAAACTTCATATGTTTCTCATCAAAAAAAAAAAAGTCCTTTCAATTTACTTGAGGTAATCTTAGGCTTGTCCATTCCAAAAGTCTACTCCATATTTGTAAATGGAAAATACTAATGGATGCTCTTAGAGTAATGGTTAACAATCTATTTTAGGAAAGTTTTTATAAGGAAAAAAAAAAAAGCAATTAATGTTGGAGGCTCAAGATTGATTGAACCCAAATATATTGAGTTTGTATCAGCTTTGGCAGCTGGAAAGCGAGCTAGATTAATGGTGCAAATCACCTCAGATGGCATAACTCCATTAACAATAGCTCTAGCTGTTGCTGCAAAGCAAACTGGTGGACTACTTATTTATATTGGTCATGAAGATGACATGGAAAAAAGCAAAGCTTTGGTTAAGGGAAATAACCTTGAAAAAGTGATCAAATTTGTCTACGGAAATCCTTGTGAAGTGATCAAGCAGTACAAGAATATTGATTTTGCATTTATTGATTGCAAATTTCAAGACCATAAACCTTAATCCAAGTGGATCTACAATGGTTGTAAATAATTTTCACCATAGAAAAGATGGGATATCATTTGCTGAAGTTGTTGAGGGAAAGAGTTGTGGAGTTAAATCCATTACCCTTCCTATAGGAGAAGGAATGCATTTGACAAAAATTGGATCAACTAATAAGCCAGAAAGCAGGAGATTTCATGTAACGTATGAGAACTGATATTTCATGATGACAAATTCCCACTGTAGAAAAGGAGACTATATCATGTTTCTGGGATGCTGGGAACAGTTTACTTGATCTATGTAATGAGAAAATTAGGAAACGGAAGAGCCATAATGTTGAATGAGGAATTTCTATATATGTGACGACAAGTATATGCATCTTTATATGTTATAAATGTGATTTTTTTTTTAATAATTGATATGATATTATTTAGGGATAATTACACATTACCCACCTGTGGTTTGCCTCTAATTCTATGTGCCCACCCGTGGTTTGAATTTTGACACTTTACCCACCTGTGGTTCTGACCGTTACCCAGCCGTAACCCACCTCTCCACTCTCCGTTACTCTAACACCAAATAAGTAAAAAAAACATTCCAAAACGGATCAAAACTAATTCTCACTCCTAGAACTCACTCTCACTCCCAAAACTCTCAAAACTTACTCACTCCTACAACAAGCTTCGTTTGAGACTCTTAATTTCAGATCCAAGCCGAGGAAGCAAGTTGCTAACAGTTGCTCCTCCTCTGTTCAGCTATGGGCTTCGATTCGCAAACTTTCCAATGGAACTGGGTTTTGATCGTGGGTGGGTTTTGATCGTGCATGCTCTTGGGTGCCACCGTGGGTATTGAACTTGGATTTTGATCTTGCATGGTCCTCTGTTCAGCATCAGCAGGTAGATCAAAACCCTCTTTAGTTTTTAATTTTTGAAACCTAGGGTTTGAAATTGGGTTTTTTAATGCTTTCTTCGGGTTTTTTATTCTTTCTTTGAATTTGAGTTTCTTAAACTGTTCTTGATTCCATCTTTCTTCGAATTGGGTTTTTTTTCTCTTTACTTTTGTTTCATAAAAGATTATAATAGTAGTTGTGTAACTAGTTGCTAATTTAATCACAATATGAAGTTGTTGAGTTGTTGTTTATCTACAGCCAATATGAAGTTGTTGAGTTGTTGTTTATATACAGCCACTTTCTTTGATTTTATTTTTATAACTTGTTTGATTTTTGTTGTTTATATACAACCTCTGTATGTGTGTGGAGAACAATGCAAATGTGAGGGACCCATTTAATCTATCTATGGTTTTGCTAACTTAATTTATCGAGCCATCTCTCTCATGCTAACTACTTTCCTTCACATGTCAACTACTTTCAAATTTTCTAATACACTTTCTTGGCTGCCAGCCATATATCTAATGCTTATTGCATATGCATGTACAGCTTCTCTAGATGCAATTTAAATGACCTTTTCTTAGCCAATAAAAAAAAATAAACAATCGGTGCCGCGTAGTTTCCATCACTGTCTTAATGCACTAATATTGTATCATTATGACCTTTATTTTTATTGTCTCTACCTTAGTTGTGAGCCTTGCACAATAAAAAATTTCTAATATGAAAGATCTCATATTCATGTCTACCAGTATTTTGACTGAACAAAAATTCTTTGTAACATAGTTGTAATGTAATGGTTGAGTCTTTGCAAAAGGATAATTATGGAGAACAATTGGGATACACCTGATGGAAGAAAAATGTGTAGTAGATCTAGTGGTAGAATATGATGCATTTAATAGTCTAGCCTTTATGGTACCTTTGATTGTTGAAATCTTTGCAATGCATTAATTCTGGACTTCAATGTGAGTTTATCTTACTTAATTTGATAAGTGTTAACAATGGTTTATGCTGTCACACATGCTGAAAATTTGAACTATGCCTCTTGTAACAAATTTTTTGGTTTATAAGCTTGTAACAAATTTTTGCTATGTCTTCATCAACTGGCAATGGCTCTACAACTAGTGGTTTCTACCGTGCCGAAGATGGTCATTTATGTACCATTGAGCATTGTGCCCTACGAACAAGTCGAAAAGCTAGTAACTATGGAAGAAGATTCCTCGGTTGTAGTCAATTTAATGTAAGAAACAATTACATTGTTGTATTTGAATTGAATTGAATTATTAATTGTGATTTATTGTGAACTGTGAAATTAATTGTTATAATTGTAATGATTAGATTGGTCCCAAATGTGGCTTCTTTCAGTGGATGGATAACGAAACTTGTAAAAGTGACCGTGAAAGGATAAGTATGCTTGAGAATGAACTGCAGCTTGCAAATCAGAGAGAAATGACAACTAGGCAAATGGAAGAAAGATCTAACCGAAGGGAAAGAGAAACTCATGAGCTTTATGTAGAAGCTAGGGAGAAACTTAAGAGGGTTAAAGAGAGTGAGAGATTGTACAAGGTTGCACTAGTTTTGTCATGGTTATTTTTCATTTTTGTAATGTTATCGTTGTGTTTTGCCTCAATGAACAACAATGTAAGGGTGAGGAACCTTAATCTACCATGATGCTTGGGGGGGTGTTGAAATGTGATTAGGTAATTGAATTGTTATTGTATCTATCTCTTGAAATGGGGATGTTGAAATGTGATTGGGATGTTAAAATGTTATTGTATCTATCTCCTGAAATGGAAAGTGTTGTTTTTGTGCAAATATTCTTTAGTATAATTTTCTTTTCTTTTTTACTTCATTGATATATATTGGCACAAAGTGTTATGTGGAAATGTTAATAACGTGAATGGAACTTGGAACTTGCCAATGATTAATAACCTTCCATAAAAACATTCTCATTTGGGTTTGTCAAATCACCTTTTACTTCGTGTTGGAAATATTGTGCAATAATATAAAAGGAGCTGGCACATTTTAGGAAATATGAAAATAGTCTATCAAACAAAAAGATATTGTAGGCCATAAGACATAATTTTAGAATATATTGGTTCCATAAAAGGAGCTGGCACATTTATTGGTTCCATAAGCAGTGTCCAATTTTTTTAGAATATACCAAAATAATACATAAAGCTCAAAGACATAATTTTCTTTGCTGTGTCAATGCACACTTGTGTAAATCCACCAAAATCACAACACAGTTCTGTGTAAATCCACCAAAAGCAAAGACAAGCACAACACAACAAAATACTTTATCCTGTGTCAATGCACATTAACTGCTTTTAATAAAAGTGAACAGTCATTGTCACTTTATGTCACATGCATACAAAATTGCCAATCAATATCGTTTTTGGCACATCCTGTGACTTTACACTTTACACATCTTCCACCCCAAACTCAACTACTAGTCCACCACTCATCAGACATACACATCTTCCAACCAAAATTGCCAATATTGTTTTTGACACTTGACAGCAAATACTTTAAGCAAATACATTAGGCGTGGGAACTATAACAAAAAAAGTGGGCCATAAAACAAAAAAAGTAGTTGAAACTTTAACATATTCCATCTTTATTTAGTGCTTTTGGTGCCCTTGCCAGTTGCCTTCTTGCCCTTTCCACCAACTAGTTGAAACTTTGTTGGCCTTGATACACCAGTAGTTCTACCTTTAAACCCCCTAGCAGTAGCACCACCATTTCCTTCACTTGGTACACCACTAGTGCTCACAGATGCATTTGGCTGCATAACCAAAATCCAACAGTTAGCAACTTGGTCCAACAATAGCAAGTAAGAGGGAAAAAAATAAACAAAATAAAAGAAAGCAGACCTGAGATGGTAAAGAATCCCATGTCTCTCTAGGGGTGTGAATGCTCGGTTGTGAGGATGAAGAGAACTAGTTGGCCCTAGATCTAGTTGGAGGTTGAGTTGTTGCCTCAGATCTATTGTTTGGTGCAGGTTGAGATGCAGTTTGACCAAAAGCTCTATATGTAGGCTGAGATCTAGTACTTGGTGGCTGAGATGCAGTTTGAGGTGTTGTAGTTTGCTTTGTTTTTGTAGATTTACTTCCTTGTGCCTACAAAGAGGTTTGTACAAGTTACATACACATGAAATATAGGAGGAAATGAATATATTTCAAAGTATGGAAATACTTACAGCATGTGATTTAGCAAGTCTATCTCTTCTCTGCCATGGAGTTTCACCCGTGATGCCTGCCTTGCACCCTCTTACATTATGTCCTTCTTTTTGGCACTTCCCACACTTGATTGTCTTGTTCATCCTAGAAACTTTATAAGGGTTCCTTGGCTCTTCAGGATCTCTTTTTCTTTGCTTTGGTGGTCTGCCAGGTGGTTTATACACATGAGGAACAACAAGAGTAGGTTGGTTAGTCTCAACCCACTCAGACTGGCCAGGCATTGGCTGTATTATCTCTTTGTAAGTTTCAACAAATGTCTCTTTCCAATAATAAGGATGCACATATTCCTCCACTTTCTCTAGGTTCTTAACAATAGCAGAGATCCCATGTGTGCAAGGAAGTCCTGTCAAATCCCAAATCCTACAGCTGCATGCTTTCTTAGCCAAGTCAACCACATGTCTCTCACGACCATTATCAACCTCATACATGAGGCTGCCTGCTGGAGTAGCACTGAAAGGTATAGACTCATGTTTTAACTTCTCTAATTTGTCTTGAATATTAGGACAAACCTTTCCAGTGTATTTTGCTATACCTTTTTGTTTTTTGTATTGTTTGGTCATGAGCCTAACTCTAATCCACTCCAACATTGCCAAAATTGGCTTATCCCTAACTTCTAAGATCATGGCATTAAAAGACTCACTTGAGTTGTTCACTAAACAGTCACACAAAGCTCTACTACTAAAGTGAGACTTAGACCATTGTGTAGGGTTGATGTCAGCAAGAATCTCTCATGCCTTGACATCCAAATCCTTCAGTTCCTGCATTCTTCTCTCAAACTCCCTAATTGTTGTGGCTTCAGCACATCTCCACAATGCATCCTTCAACTCCAAACCCTTATGATCCACTTTAAAATTGTTATAGATATGCTTGACACAATACCTATGCTCACAAGTTGGGAACAACATCTCAATTGCAGGTATAAGGCCCTAATTCATATACAAAATAGATAAAGTAAATATGTTAGTTAAACATGTTGAAATGAACTGAGGCATGTATTATTGAACTTTAAATATATGGGTTAAATATGTTAGTACACTACTAAAGTCATACCTTTTGTCTATCAGTGATGAAGACCAGATTAAGTTGCTCTGGATTCCCAATGTCATCTGAAAACTGTTGCAGAAACCATACCCATGAATCTTTGTTCTCTTGCTCAACAACAGCAAATGCAACTGGGAAAATGTTATCATTTGCATCTCTAGCTATGGCAGAAAGTATTTGTCCCCCAAATCTCCATTTCAAGTGGCACCCATCTAAACCAATGATTGGTCTACAACCTCCAAAAAAACCAACTTTTTGTGCATTATACCTGATATAAATTCTCTTAAATTTGGGCTGTGCATTTTCATCTTCCATTTCAGTTTGCAAAATAACCCTACTTCCTTTATCATCCACTCTTATCATCTCTGCATAATCCCTAAGCTTCCCATATTGCAGCTATTCATCCCCAGTAATCAAGTCAGTAGCTTTCCTTTTTGCCCTATACACCTGACTGTAACTTATGTCAACCTCAAGTGCTTGCTTCACATGATGCTGAACACCAGCCACTTTCCAATCAGGATTTTTGTCAAACTCCTGCATAAACTTCTTTGCAACATAACTTGAAGTCACTTGGCTGTGTTTGAAGGATCTAGGGTAGGTGCACTCTGGATTGAATGTTTTTATTTGAAATGTCAACTCCCCAGATAGTTGAGATGCATAACACCTCCATCCACATTCATTTATACAATAAACTGATATCTTTTTTTTCTCATTCAACTTGAACTTGATATCTACTGGCTTCTTTATAGCATATTCCCTCAATGCCTCCCTAAATACCTTAGAGTTTGGAAACTTCATTCCTTTCTTTAACTCTGGTTTTCTCATGTCAGTTTGGGCATTAAACTCATGTTCTTTAGATGCAGATGGTGCTGGCTGATCATCATCAGACCCTGCTAGACTTTCCATGTCATCTTCAAGAGGTGGGTCAACCTATTCACCCTCTTCAAGAGGTGGGCCAGCTGCAGTAGTCCTATGTGGGGCTGCTGGATCCTCATGTGTAGATGGTACAACATCTCCCTCAAATGGCCTATGTGAAGCTGCTGCATTGACACTACCTCCACCATGTGTAGATGGCCCATCATCTCCCTCAGAGGGCCTATGTGGGGCTGCTGCATTGACACTAACTCCATCATGTGATGGCCCATCATCTACATTTCCAAATACATCGTCATCAAAATCTGGCCCCTCAAACCCTTCCTCCAACCAATCAATATCTTCTCCATCACTTCCTTCAGCATCCACATTACTCACTTCATGCACATCATCATCATCATCATTTGCTACTTCATCATTACCAAATGCTTGTTCAATTGCAAGTGGCTCCTCACCACCCTCAACATATAATGTTATCTTATCTGTAGGCCATGCAGCATGAATATCACACATATAAACTACATCATCATCTCCATTTATAAGCCTTAACCCTTGCTCCAAATTACCTCCAAGAAAAAGATAATGATATGTACTTGTACTAACTGCCCCCACATCAGAACAAATATCTTGTATTTCAAAATAACTAAGTCTATCTGGGTCAACATTATCAACAAAAGAAGTACTACCTCCTAAATATACCAAATCAGGGTTCCACACAAACTTGCCACCATGATGAATCTCAAAATTGAATGCCAAGTTAGCCATCTGCATATAAAATACAACAGAATAAAGTATGAGATGGGCTTACATGTGGAAAAGTATCATGTGGATGCTATGACAAGATAGAAATAATTGAACTTTTACTAGAGTTGGGATGCCTATCTTAAGCTGAAATCTTATGATACTGCATTTGGGACTGTTACTTATGCTTCTCATGTAAGCTGTTCTAAATACCTTTGATTGTAATTCTTTAGAGGTTTCTCTTGTAAACTTACTATATGCTTACTTCTCTCCTTTTATCAATAAATTTTTCTTAATATATTACAAACTTATTTATGACAAAATGTACTTTAACATTTAAAGACAGAAACCAAATTATCAAGGTCTAATAATAATTTTCTACGACCATTAATAAAATATTTCTAAGAGGCTGTTTGTGTTTGGGATAGGATTCATTGGAGAAAGAAAAGAACAGAACACCATACTGTAACAATAATGTTTCAATGCCTCATGTTAAGGCCTAATGAAGAGGATTAGGGAGAAGAAACAAATTGTGTCAAAAAAGAGGTAGAATGCTTGGTACAGTGTACAAACCACAAAATTCATCCTGCCTATATGCAAAGAACTCCAACTACTGCCCATTAATTGATTTTAAATGTAATGGAACAGCTGTACATGGAAACAAGGTTGAACAGAACACAAACCTGTGGCTTGGCTAGAAGAAGATGATGAATACTAGAACGTGGTCTATCCATCTAAATTTGTAAGTAAAAAGCTCAACATCACAGGCAATTTCACAAAAAACTAGCAATCACTTATGTTCAGACAACCCATCCAGGTGCTTTCACAACTGATTGAAATTCTAAGTTCAGATACCCTCTTGAAACATTCTCTATTTAAATTTATCGAGTTATACAAACCACGGTTTCCATCAAAGAATATGAAACTTAATTGGTCACATTACCTAGTGGTAGGAACCCTCACTGTCTTTATGAATTTCCCTAGAACAAATAGAATCCAAAGCAAGCTATAGCTGAGATGTTATTGCAGAAAAATCTAATAAAACCCTTAACCAGCTCTCGCTCTACATAGATTAATAACCCAACCTCTCCCAAAATTCTATCACAATTCCAAAGCATGATAAATTACAGAGGCTGAAAAGGAAAAGAGAATTGGAATTTAACAAACACATCATCCTTAATAAGATACAATATCATCTGCTCTAAATCACACGTAACTTTTTCCTAAATTACTACTAAGGAGAAATTAAAAAAATAAATAAAATCTACGACAGATTTTATTTTCACTAGGGAATGAAACTAAGCTCTCCACATAAATCATAGCCGTTGATGGAAACCCTCCACATTGAAGATTCTTCATTTCTTGAGAATCAATATTAAAATGCATACATCTAATAAAATTAGTTTTGAGATTATTCTTGTTATACCCTAATAACAAAAGGCTAGAAACAAAACTCATGCATAAACTAATACATAAGGCCAGAAATAAAATAACTCCTGCAAAAGTAAGTTAACCCAGACACCACTATAAACCATTAAAATGAATCTAATAAACCACTGATGCATTGTTATCAACAATCACCTCTGGTGTTGCAAAAAATTGAGCTTTGAGCAGTTATAACCAACAGAGAACACAATTGAGCTTTGTTAAAGCATCCAACTGAAAAGCTAAAGTTCTTCTCTTAACACTAACTCTCAACTCCAAAACCAACAGAGAACACAATGCCCTCTCCTATCCAGTTCAACCCTACGACCCTTGCATTAAAATGCACCTTGCCTGCAATATGATCAGAAAATCAATAATAAGAACACCACTGGAATACGATCAGAAAATGCACCTTGCGGATCTAATCATTTTCAGGTGAAAACAAAGGCATTGACATAATTTAACAAAAATGTCAGAGCTATATACAATTTCTAACCAAAATAAGATGACTAAAGAAAAAACCCAACTTGGAAGAAAGAATTAAAAACCCCAATTTCAAACCCTAGGTTTCAAAAATTAAAAAGTAAAAAGGGTTTTGATCTACCTGCCTGAATAGAGGAGCATTCACGATCAAAACCCAAGTTCAATACCCACAATCAAAACCCAAGAGCTTGCACGATCAAAACCCACGATCAAAACACAGGAGCATGCACCAATCGAAGCCCATTGTAAGATCTGACACGGCTGAATAGAGGAGGAGCAACGGAGCAACGGTGTCTTTCTTCCTCAGCTCGGATTTGCCACGGTTGTCTCAAACGAAGCTTCTTGTAGGAGTGAGTAAGTTTTGAGAGTTTTGGGAGTGAGAGTGAGTTCTAGGAGTGAGAATTAGTTTTGATCCGTTTTGGAATGTTTTTTTTACTTATTTGGTGTTAGAGTAACGGAGAGTGGAGAGGTGGGTTATGGCTGGGTAACGGTCAAAATCACAGGTAGTGTCAAAATTCAAACCACGGGTGGGCACATAGAATTAGAGGAAAACCACAGGTTGGTAATGTGTAATTATCCCTATTATTTATGTATAGACACAGATCAATTTTTGGTATAGATAAGATTTGAAATTTGGGTCCTTATTTAAGGACAAAACACTTAACCCACTTATACACATGTATTTAATTTGACGTATGTAGTTTCGAATGATTCTAATAAGAGTATTTGACATAGATATTCAGTACATTCAGCAAATTCGACTTCAAATCAAGATGTCGATCATCGTCGCTCATTTGAATTTAGATCGTGACACATACCATCATTGTTTGATTTACATTTTATTTCAATGCACGTCATTTACATGCCAGTAGAGATATAAAACATTTACGACATAGTCCACTGAGCATCGTCGCCAAGGAACTATTGGTAGAAATTCTGATCTAATGGGAAATCATGATCTAGTTGCTATGGAGTGGTCGGAGTTGGACTCCTCGGAGTTGGAATCAATGGAGATTTAGGGACCTCATTCATACAAACCAAGTCCAATGCGGCTAAACTCAAAGTAGCATGATTTTGAGAATTATACAACAAGCCATCAGGACAATGAGAAATATTTGAAATGGTGTCTAAATGGTGGCGTGAACCCTCATACCACGATTGTTGGGGATTGGAAACTTCCAACTGAGAAGCATATAATGGTGTAGGATAACCATGATTAAGTAGAACATGATTAAGCAGCTTCTGCCTCTCAAGCTCTACATGCTTGAACCGTTGCTCTAGCTCAAACTTCTCCTGGGCATATTGCTCCCTATACTGAAGATTTTGAGCCTCCTTTGCTGCCAACTGGGCTTCATACTCCACCCTCTCCATTTCCCTGTCAAGCTTCTCAGCTGCAAGCCTATCTTGGAGCTGAAATTCCAGTGTTCTAATACGGCTCCTCAGCCCCTCAGCATCATTGACACTAGAACCATATTCAGATGACTTGATGACGAGACCTGCAGTAGAAACACAGGAAATCTGAGCACACTGATAACCAGGTGAACTCATTACTAAGTAGATGCGTTAATATTCACACACAACCAAGATGAAATCATAAATTCCTGTTGAGCAACTCATTCAATAGCATTTTTGATTACCAAGTCCTTGGCTACAAATACATCAGTTGATGGACAATTTGATTGAAGACTGAAGAGTGAAGGCTACATGGCACCAGCGATGAACCAATATTTGAACTTAAGCATGAACCAAAAAAAATTTAGGTGACATTGTAGTTTTTTAAAGAAAAATCATGGTAGACAAAAAGTTGCATTTTATTACGTGAATTTTAAGTCATGAAGGAAATAACATGAACCACAAAAATTGAAAGTTACGACAAGGTATTCTAACCTTCTATTAAAGGAGGAAAAAAAGAAGAAGATAAAACATAATAAGAATGGAACTCACCGGTTGGAGCTGGAAGTGGCTCAGGGCGCCAAGTTGAACTAGGCTTTGCAAGCATGAGTTTCACGTTGGCAATAGAGGAAGCATGTTTCTGCAGGTGGAAGCAATGTCAACACAACATCACTTCTTAAAGAAAAGAAAATAGTAAAACAAAAGAGACTGAAATAGTGCCTCTTGAGGTTCCAAGCTCAAAGAAGTCCTTGTTAGGTGTGCTGAAGTTAAATAGAATGAAAAGGGAGTTAAGGAATGCATAGAATAGAAGGCGCATATAAAAGGATCTTAAATTCTTAATGAATGAAAATCGTACTTACATCCTAATAGGATTGTCCAACCAGTTCTCCCCACATTCCAAGGCCTCTACGATGTCAGGATCCAAACCATTAAAGGTTGGATTGATTGTCATAGTTTCAATACTGAAAGCAGAATCTGATATAGAAGTTGTGAGTGGAATTGTCAGGATATCACAAGCCATCCACCAAAGAGTTGTAAATTTTGTACCATATGTATGCCACCAACCCAGTATGTCAAACTCTCCCTCAAAATCAGGTATAGGCTCTTCTAAATATCGATGGAGCTCAGCCCTTTGTGAATGAGCCTTATTCATATCTCTTTTAGACTTGTACCACCTATCTAGTATATCAAAATAATTATCATCATATGAAGTAGATGCTTGACTGCTACGGCCTTTTGCATATTCATCAAAAATATGACCAAGAGTATCATCAATCAATAAGTATTTCTTAGTATGCCCACCATATAATTCTGTGAACGAGTAATGCACAAAGTCCTATTTTGTCCGTGGGTCAAAAACTGCTGCAATTGCCAAAACAGAAGTACAATAGTCAAAGTACATGTCAAATGTCTCACTCATTTTCTTTGCAACCGAGCGAATAAATGTATTTTCACTTTTTTGCCATTGAATTAAATTGTGATGAATATCACAAATCTTACGAAAATACACATTTGTAGTAAGACATTTGCTTCCTAAAAAACTGCATATGCCATCATAGAAAACAATCAAACATTTGTGCATGATTTTTGCCTTATCCCATTCCTCCATAGATAAATTTACAAGGAAGCAGTCACAATCACTACTCTGTAGGTAAGAAAATGCTTCCCTGAACTCCAATGCACTTTCAAGCATGAAAAAGGTGGAATCCCACCTTATAGGAACACCTTGAGAAGTAATGTCCTTGCTTTGTAAATTCAGTTTCTTTACAACCTCTTGAAACTTTTCTTTCTTAATTGTTGTTTCACTGATGTATTTGATAGCTTTCCTTATCTTATGAAGAATATCATCTATCTCATCCAATCCATCCTGAACAAGGAGATTTATAATATGTGTAATGCAACGGATGTGAAATAATTTCCCTCTGAAAGGATGGTAACCTTGATTACCAAGCCAACTTTCTAAGGTCTTAACCATTTGATCATTTGAGGAAGAACTTTCTACAGTTATAGAGCACAATTTCTTGTCAATGTTCCACTCCAGAAGCAGACTTTTTACTATCCCAAAAAGAGTTTCTCCTGTATAATTGTATCCTACATTTTTTACGGCAAGAATCTTCTTCTTCAGTTTCAGACCATCTTCAATAAATTGCAAAGTAAAACAACAATACTTATTCTTTTTCCCATGACATGTCCAAAAATTAAGTATCAAACTGAAGCAACAAGAGAGCATACCAAGGTGTTTGCACAGTTTCTCCTTTTCTTCTCTATAGACATGAAGAATGCCAGCCTTTGAAGTGTCTTGTGAATGAAGTTTGAACATTGGTTGCAAATTCTTCACAAAAACTTTGAAGTACTCATGCTCAACCATATTCAATGGATAGCCATGCTTGATAATCATTCTTACCACATCCAAGCCAGTCCTTTCTTCATCAAACACAGAATTCTCATCAATGACAGTTGGATTTTTAGAATCACCTGTTTCGCTAGGAGATATCATTTCTTTACATGATTCTCCACTTTTTATGGCCGAACATCTTAACAAGTGATTTTTCAAGTGTGTTGTCCCACTTTTGCTTGACCCAGAAAAGTTTTTCTGACAATGTTTACATATGGCGTGGTGCTCCCCATTAACTTCAACCCTATCGAAGTCGTTCCAAATCTTAGATGTTAACCTTCTTCGTTAAGAAGAAGTCGGGAGTGCTGAAGTTACCTCATATTGTATCTTTGAAGGTGAGGTTGCTGAGATATCTGGATGTTGCATTTTGTTTACTTCCTGTCAACATGCACAAAAGTAACAGAACAATGGTGACTTGCTGAGTGGGGCTCTAACCAAGCAAAGCTGAGCAGAGTATTAAATGTTCAAACTATGAGTAAAATATTTTACATTTTCATAATTTTATGAATTTTGACTATGAATAGACTATTTATATCATTATAAGTTTTTTCTAAAAAATATATCATTAATAAGCTACAAATAATAAGTTAATATCATATGAACCTATTGACAAATTTATACAATCCAATTCAAGCCTATCTATATAAATACATTTTTAGACAAGTATACATATAAGAATATATTATTATATATAGTTAAATTGAGCACTTATGTTCACGAGTTTGTTCACAAACACATTATTTTGTTTGAGCTTGGCTCGTTTGATAATCGAGCCTATACTTATGGCTTGAGTTTAGCTTGTTTTCTATACAAACGAATATAAACAAGTTTTTTCTTGAGTTGAGTTTGAGCTATTCATAAACAACTTATTTCATTTACGGCCCTATTGGTGAGACATATTTAAACTAATTTAACTATTTAAGCTTAAAAGATGGAAATTTTAAATGACCAAAAAATAAAGTACTAATAGATATTTGCCTGCCAAAACAATTGAGGACAAGCTAAAAGGCCAGAGGCAGAAGCAGATGGGTAAATAAAGCATAGAGAATTTTTTATTATTGCACGGATCTTATTAGTTCAAGTGTGGTAACTTGTGCCTGTTTGTTACTAATGTTTAAACAATAGTTTTCAGTATTTAAACAACATTACACCTATTTTCACACATTTTTTCATTCACACGTATTTTTAAAAAATACAAACATCGTTACTAAAAATCTTTTACCAAACGGCCCAACTTGGCACACACTCACTTGTGTGTGTTTGTTTTTCAAAAAAAAAAAAAAAAAAAAAAAATCCTTGGCACACACAACTTTCTAGAAAAATAAAAAATAAAAAATTCCTTGCCACTTTTTTACCAACCGTAATAAAAAATAATAATTTAGTATTTAAGTCAAGACAAAAGTTTAGTAGGCTAAGTATTTTAGTTCCCTGAGTACTAGGCAATATTATTATTGTTGTGTGAAATTTAGATCCGTTGAGCTGAGTTGATTAATTAACCGATTATAGCCTAGTTGAATAATTAACTAATTATGAATTTAAACTTGTATCAAGGTTAATTAAAACACAACAACGAATTGCAATATTAAAAGTGCAAAAATATACTACCGCACAATCTTAATATGATAGTTACTCTACAAGTACAAGTGCTCGTAAAGTATGGATGACAAGAAGACATAAATATCCACACTTGCCTGCTAGATGTAAAGAGCCCAATGCAATAAATTTGTAGAGAGTGTGTGAAAGAGCCTGGGGCTTTTATGGATTGGACAACGGCTAATAAGGATTTAAAAGATGAACAAACAAGAAACACACGTAAAAAATTCACGAAATGATTGTTTGAGGAGATGAATTATGAATTAAACCAATAGAACTGAATATTAATATAGTTCTTAGTGCTACAGTAATTCCTTTTCTCTTTTTTCCTCTCTTCTTTTTCTGATCCCCTTCTCATGGGACATCTTTTCCCTTATGTAGTTCCTTTCTGACCATCTTGATCCTACACTTGTTAATCATCTAGGCCTTCACTTGAGTGCATGTCCCATCAAACATCCTTTTTGGCTTTTGGTGAGTTGTGATAACTAAGACCACACTGCTACAGTAATTCTTTTCTCTTTTTTCTCTCTTCTATTTTTGATGATCTCTCTCTCATGAGACATCTTTTCTCTTATGTAGTTCATTTCAGACCATCTTGATCCTACACTTGTTAATCATCTAGGCCTTCACTTGAGTGCATGTCCCATCAGACATCCTTTTTGGCTTTCGGTGAGTTGTGATAACTGAGACTACACTGTTCAGGGGTCTTCTCCACATAAATGCGGCCAAAAAAGTTGTTGCAGTGCATTTAATGCGGTTGTAGCAGTTTTTCCTTTAGATATTTCCGAGTTCCTATCGCCTTTGTACGTGCTTGGATCTCATCCTTATCGTTGAAACTTCCTGGAATGTCACCCAAATCGTCCAAATACAGACTTGATCAATATTCATCGTATCGAGAAGGAGCTCCTCCTTGGACTATATTCCTCCATTCTTTCCTCATGCAATTCTATACTTCGGGGCCCCTCCCAATTATTTAATCCTCCTCGGACATATCCTTGTCCTCAGATAAGGCCCAAGGCCCAAGGCCAATATACGAATTTGAGCCCTTACTCCCACAATAGCCTCTCAAAATTTTGGTTTTTCCCTCGCATCCGAGGAGAAAAAGTGGGATTTTGATTTGTTTCAAAATGAAGGGCTAAAAGGGATCAAAATCTCTGAGCTTACACATGTGGGAGTATAGTTTTGTGCGCATCATCATTGCTACTGACGTTTCAGAATCCGCGAAGTGCCATTAATTGCTCCAGGTGGCGTTATGTTCCCTGCATCTAACGGTGAGGCCTTAATCCGACGGTCGATATTTTTCATTAGGGTTTGGGCGGATAACTCCCACTCACTATTTGCCCTCTATATAATGTCTTGCAGGAAATCATTTTTCCCTTACTTTACAATCTCTCAAACTCTCCAGCGAATTCAAGCACTCAAATTCACAAGACCCGTTAAATCGTTGAACTCGCCATTCTTGTTTCTTTAGAAATCTTTGAGAGTTCTTCTAAAGATTTCAAGGATCACCACTCACCTTAATCTGCGTAAGTTTTGATTTCTCTGAACCTTTCTTTATCTCCTCGACCAACCTCCTTGGCCTTCAAATTCTTTTCCCCCCAGTTGTTGTTTCAAGTGTTTTTCCTTTTTATTTGTCCGAAATGGGTAGATTTAAGTATTTAGTGGACAGCCTTGCGAAGATAGAGTTTTTTAAGAGAGAATATCACATACCGCAAGAGGTTGCCCTGTGGTATTGTTCCCTAGAAGAAATAGCAACTAACCGAGAAGTGGGAGAAGTCATAATCCTTATGATAGCTTTCATAGAAAGGGGAATGACTCTCCCCATGGGTGGTGTTACAAGGGACTATCTCCGTAACCCTAGGATTTGCCCTCATCAGTGTGCACTTAACCTTTTTAGGATCCTAGGCAGTATCGATGCTCTGAACCAGCACTTAGGCTTGGGGCTCACTTGGCACAACGTGGTCCACATGTACGAGTGTCATAAACAAAAAAGGACAGGATTTTACCTTAAATCCCGATCCGATATTGTCAGGCTCATCTCCTGTCTCTCCAAATCTAACAAGGGGATGAAAGACGACTACCTGATTGCTTCGGGAGCGTGGCATGACGGTCTTCATTGCCCAACCCAAGCGGGAGAGCCAGGTGGGATATCTTAGATTTAGGTCCCCTAACAATAGATTTAGGCTCTTTTTCCTCGGCCTTGTTTTACTTCTTTTTGTGTTTTTGTCTTATTGTTTTGTTGTTTTTTTTAAACAATGGACTTTAAGTTTCTGACTATGCTTAGTTCTTTTTTGGTATTAACAGATAGAAGGCACGTAGCTCCTCAGATCAGCTTGAGTAATGTTACAGCCCTCAACTACCTGCTGAGATCCCAAATTTTTGTAAGTGAAGACGGGCAACTTCATGCCGTCCATCTAATTTTGGACTTCAAACCTATTTCAGACAAATTTCAAGAAGTTGGCAACGCTATAAGAGCGGGTGACCAGCAGATAGCTCGGATCGACGTATCTCGGCCTAATTTTTTGGCTCCGTACGATCGTCCACCAGTAGCACACTCGGTCCCACAAGGTGTTCCCCTACTCGCCCACCCAGTTCAGCAGGTTCCCCTTGACGTAGCAGTGTCTAGAGAAGGGGTTGCTTCTTCTAGTTCCTCGCTCGAAGAGAAAATTGATAAATTTCAATTCGGAAAATAGGAAACATAGGGAGTACAAGTGATTTTAGTATCAGAGGCCGAAGAAGAGCTGGACAGACACTCAAGTGTTCACGCCCCAACTCGTGTGGTCACCTATTTGGAAGGCACTTCAGACGAAGAGGAAGAAGAAATGGCCTTGAAGGCGGACATCAAAAGTCTAAGGGACCTTATGAAGGAGAGAAACAAAGTATCTGCATCAAAAGAAACCAATAAGTCCCAACCCTCAGCTAATCTTCCTCCTCCCCCTCCTCAGCTTCCCACTGATCTCGGATTGAAGCCAGTCCCCGAGCTGAAGAAGAAAAGACCAAATGAGGTGCTTAAGGAAGGTGAGGTAGGTCCCTTGAAGGAAAATAAGCAACAGAAGGTGGTCAAAGACCAGCGAAGCAGGAGGTCCTCTTTTGTTGAGAGCCGAAAGGACCCTCTCGAGGTTGACGTGCACCGACCACTGCGCACGTGGTCACCCAAGCTGGAGATAGATGGCGCCCCCATCGCTTGGAACGCCTCAGTCCGAAATTTTCAAGGAGGGCAAGCGGGTTACATTGCTGAGGCCCTAGAGCAGCCACTTCTCCTGCCAAGAGATATGGACGCTTACAAGTGCTTCAAGCAACCTGATCTTTTCCTATCCCTTAAGAGGAATTTGGCTATGGTAAGTGACTTGACCCACCACTATAAGTAAATTCTTATTCACTTTTATTCTTTTTTTTTCTTTTTCTTTTTTTTGTCTTATATGGAATTTTTCTATTTCTGTTATGTAGATTACCCAGCAGGTTTATGTGGCCGAGGAATGCGTCAAGGATGCCCATAACGAGGCGAAGGTAGAGGCCCAATATCGGTCCAAGGTTGAGAAAGCGTTGGGTAATCTTAGGCAAGATCAAGCCAAACTGTCCAAGCAATTGAAGGAGGTGATCTAGGCTAGGGATAGTGCTGATGCAGGCCTCAAGACTGCAGAGAGGCAGGCGGAAGATCAACGCCAGAAGTTGCATGTAACCGAGATTAATTTGGCCACGGAAAGGCAATTGGTAAAAGATCTTCGAGCTGAGCTTCAGAAGGTCAAGGAGGCAGCCCAACTGGCTAAGGAGGCAATCGAGGCTGAGAAGCAAGCATCATACAAGCTTGGTGTAGAAGAGACTCAAATCAGCCTCGCCGAGGAGCTCTCTGTAGTGTGTAGGGACTACTGCGATGTGTCTTGGGGTAAGGCCCTTGATGTTGCTGGGGTCCTTGTAGAATCTATCTTGAGGCTGCCTGGGAGTGTATATTACCATCCTGAAATTCGTGAACTCCCAGGTCTTGATTCTCCTCACCCTAAGCAAGCTCCAGAGAAATCAGAGCAACCATTAGTTAACCAAGCCCCTCCTCTTGCTCTCCCCGAAGTTCCTGTTGGGACATATGTGATTCACATGTTAAGAACATATATCACTATTCTATGTAATTAGCTAATCCTTTGACAAAACGCACTTTACTTGTATTTGGGTAGATCTAGGATGTGTTTAATACTTCAAGAAACCTTACTTCAAGTTCAAGTGTTAAAGCCATGCAAGTCTGTCCAAGAATCAAGTGAGAAAGTGTTGAAATTTAAAGCTCGAGTGCTGCTCGACACCTCCTCGACACCTAGCTATCTGTCGAGCTCTTTAGCGGATTCTTATCACAATCTCGATAGCTTCTCGACAACTGGTCGATCAATCGAGAAAGTTTCTGTCCCCTCGACACCTCCTCGATAGCTATATTTGTCGAGACTCATTAAACCTCAACACCTACTCGACACCTGCTATCTGTCAAGGTTACGAGAATTCAAATTTCTGATTTTCAGCTTAGGCTTATGTATTTGTGTAGGGTTTCTTTTCTCACAACCATAGACCTATATAAGGCTTATTTTAGAGGCTGTCACATAAGAGAATACAAGGAGAACATAAGCAAAAGGTGATCGATGCCTTATTCTCTCTAAAAGAAGCTACTGCGTCTTTGCGCCGTAGGGTTTTGTAACCAAGTGCTTCTTGATCTTTATTGTTGATGAAGCAAAGAACTTTGCAGCCAACAATCTTCTTCTAATTAGTGATTAAGTCGCGTACTGGGATCCGCGCAATTGGTTAGTCACGTACTGGGATTCATGCATCATCAAGAGGGTGACGTTTATATATTGAAGAGTTTAGAGGTTTTGAAGTGTTAGAAGGTTTCTGCTGTAAGTTCATCTACGGGGATTGTAGAGTCTAGGGACAAAGGTTTTGTACTAGATCTGAAACTTCTCTTTACTATAGTGGATTGCTTTTTGGGAAGGTTTCCCCAGGTTTTTTTTTTACTGTGAAACTAGTTTGTTTCATTGGTTTTTCTAGGTCATCATATCTTGTCTTATTTATTTTTTCCCGCTGCATGATTTTGATATGATATTGATGTTTGTATGTTTTAACAAGGTTTATTCATAATTAATCTAATTAACAACTTGGGTTTAAAACTTATTAATTCTATCAACCAGGGTTTAAATTTCTCAACAAGTGGTATCAGAGCAGGCACACTCTAATTAGGTTTAATCTTTGCTATGTTGATCCATTGACCCTTATTTGTCATGGATAGAGGATAGTCATTAATCATACCTCCTTTATTTGATGGCACTAACTATGCATACTGAAAAGTACGCATGAGAGCTTTCTTGCAGTCTTTAGATGAAAAGGTGTGGCAAGCTGTAGAGATTGGCTAGACCAAGCTAAAAGAAATGCCGGCCAATTGTGATGAAGCCAAGATCAAGGCGGCAAACTTCAACAGTAGAGCGTTGAATGCCTTATTTAGTGTTGTCACCAATGAGGAGTGTAAGAAGATATCCTCCACAGAAATTGCAAAGGATGCATGGACCATCCTCCAGACAACCTATGAGGGTACAAAGGCTGTCAAAGATTCAAAGCTTCAGAGGCTCACTACAAGCTTTGAAGAGATAAAAATGGACGAGGATGAGTTGTTTGATGAGTTCTATGCCAAGCTCAAGGACTTAGTGAACTTAGCCTTCAATCTTGGAGAAACCATTCCTGAACCCAAGATTGTGAGGAAAGTGCTCAGATCTCTACCCGAGAGATTCCATACTAAGATTACGGTTATAGAGGAATCAAAGGAGATTGACAAGATTCCTTTGACTGAGCTGGTTGGGAACTTGCAAACATACGAGCTTGGATTATCTAGGATTGGCAAGTTGAGTAAAGGCAAGAGCATGGCCTTGAAGGCAAAAAGCAGTGACACAGATGAGTCTTCCGATGATGAAGATTCCAAGATGAAGTCCTACATTATGAGGCAGTTCAAGAAGTTTATGAAGAATGCCAATAGGAGGAGCTTCGACAAGGACCGCAGACAATCTAGTTCTTTTTAGTATAAGGGCCAAGACAAAAGGAAAAACGATGCTAAGGATGACGGTTAGTACACTGTCGCTGCAGGACCAAAGTGTTTTGGATGTCATAGAGTCGATCACATGAAGCAAGAATGCCCCACATATCTCAAGAGCATTGGGAAGAGTAAGGCACTTACTACAACCTTGAGTGACACTGAGCCTGAAGATGATTCCGACAATGAGGATAACGGAATCTTAAATGTCTTCACTACCACAGTCAATCCTACTGAAGGGATTGTTGAAGACGTGGAAGAAGTAGAAGAATTGGTGGATTCTAAGTGTGAGAAGATGGATGATCAAGATGATATCCATACAGCCTATGAGAAGCTTTACAAGCTCTCTGAGAAGCATGAGAAACTGTATAGACTGGCCACCAAGAAGCTTAGTGACGTGGAACTTGATCATGAAGAGCTTTCTACAAAGTTTAATGAAGCCAATCAAACGATTGGTGCACTGAGATTTGAGAATAATTTCTTGGCTGAGAAGACCAAGAAGCTTGAAGCGGAGCTGTTTCAAGTTAGAGCTCAATTGGAGAGGACCTCAAGTGCAAAGCTTGATGAGATGCTCAGCATTCAGAAAATCTGTTTCGGATTGAACATGTTTAGGGTATGGTCTTTCTTCCTCTAATATTGCTTCTACTAGTGCTACTGTGTTTGTTTCTTCTGCTAATAATACTGAAACTGAGAACACTGATGTAAAAACTGAATTAGCTAGTAAGAACTTAGATAAGGGTAAATCTATCTTAGGAGCACCCCCTAAACAGGATAAGAAAGATGTTAAAAACCCTAGGGCTAAGAAGGCTAACTCCAAAAAGCCTAAACAGAATAAGCAACATCTTTGTCATTATTGTGGAATTGCCAGTCATACTTGACCAAATTGCTACAAGTGGTTAGCCACTCAACAGAGCAACGACATGATTGCATCTGGAAGCCAGAATCAGCTTCAATCCTCTCTTGCTCCTCTTGGTGATCTTCCCAAAACTCTCATGTTCCTTTCAAACTTGAACAGTTTCAATTCTTCCCCCTCATTACTGGTTCAAGGGTTTAATCAAAGGAAAGGTTCTTCTAAGGTGTGGAAGAAAAAAGACTCTAAGTGATTTTATCACTTTCTTCTATCTTCTTGTTTTTGTTTATTGCATTACTTGTGTGTTTTGCATTTTTTTAAAGTCAGTCTAGTTTTATACTTTGCTTTATTTAACATGTTTTGTTTGTTTTTTTTTTTTTTGAAATAAAAATAAAAATAAAATTGAAAAATCAGAAAAATACAAAAACAGTTCGTGTTTTGTGTACTTTGGTATTTGTGTACCTTGGATGGCCACTGAAACAAAATTTTCTAAACTTTGTATCTTCTGTAACTTAGATGAGCATTTTTATGTACAACTAAGTAAGTGAGCTTTGTGGCTCTTGTTTGTGATGAGTAAGATTAAGTTATCTCTTATACTTAACACTCATATCACTCTTTTTGACGGGTAGGACTAGAAAATCCTAAAAGAAAGGCATAAATAACCATCTCACGACTGTTGCCCGCCAATCATAATATGACACCTGTATGCTTCGGTATAGCAAAAGTGCAGTGCCAAAGATATCCGTATGCTTCAGCATAACAAAAGTGCAATGTCAAATGCTTAACATCTTGGGTATTTCTTTTCTCTCTTATATGCTCATGCATGATATGCTAAATAAAAGGAAAACATGCAAAGAAAATAAAAAGCAAAAAGATCAAAAATGCTTTTAAATATGATTGCAAGCGTGTATTCTAGGAGATGTGAGAGTTATAGGATGTACCTCAAAGGTGATAGTCTTCATCAAATAGTTATGATTGTGTGTGAGTTAAAGTGATTTTCTCATATCTCAAATTGTCATAACTAGTTGACACTTATGCAATCTTGCAATGTTTTTCACACATAACACGCAATATTCTTTGCTATTCTTGATACATGTGCAGGCACAATGTGATTTGGCCATCACAAGTTTTACATGTGTTAATGTATGCTCACTAAACTATCTTGACTTATTTTTGAAATATAAAATAGGTTAGACTTGTTGTGTGTGTGTGTGTGTGTGTGTGTGTGTGTGTGTGTGTGTGTGTGTGTGTGTGTGTGTGTTTTGGGATCAATGTACTTAACATTTTTCTTGTTGAGAGATTTGTATTTCACATGTTTTGCATTCCTCTATTATCTTCTCATCCATAACATCTTGTTTCATTACATTCATGCATTTATATGGATTTCCTTGTACCCCCCATAGATCATCTTTATGTTTCTCGGGTTAAGCTTTCTAGTTTCTTGTACCCTTTGTCAATCATGACAAAAAAGGGGAGAAATTGTGGAGACTTTGTGATTTCTTTCTTTAAGATTCTACGTGTTAGAGGGAGAAATACATGCCTTTGTAAAGGGGAGATGTGTTTCATCTTGTTAGGGGGAGTGTTTACTTCCTTCTTCTTGTACCTTGGGTCTTGTGATTATGTTTACATACATTATGCTTATCTTCTTTATATGTGGATGTATGTTTCTTTCACTTATCTTTACATGTGTTGTTTTTTTTCTTTCTTTATACACATGTTTCTTATACTTGTATACAATCTATTATTTCTGTTTCACACTAAGATGCCTTAATGAGTTTTGTTTAAAGTGTTTCAGAAATACAGGTTGTCAAAGTCTACTTATCATAAACTCTCTTCTCGCAAAGTTTTTCAAAAGTTTGTGTTAGGATAGATTTTATTGTATTAAACAAGTGAATATGAGTTGAGTGATTTATGACTTCTCTCATATGTTCATTTGTTAGTTGTGGTTTTGTCACAGATTGCCAAAGGGAGAGATTGTTAGGACATATGTGATTCACATGTCAGGAACATATGTCACTATTTTATGTAATTGGCTTATCCTTTGACAAAACGCACTTTATTTGTATTTGTGTAGATCTAGGATGTGTTTAATACTTCAAGAAACTTTACTTCAAGTTCAAGTGTTAAAGCCATGCAAATCTGTCCAAGAATTAAGTGAGAAAGTGCTGAAATTTAAAGCTCAATAGCTGCTCGACACCTCCTCAACACCTGGCTATCTGTCTAGCTCTTCAGTTGATTTTTATCACAATCTCGATAGCTTCTCGACAACTAGTCGATCGATCGAGAAATTTTCTGTCCCCTCGACACCTTTTCGACACCTCTTCGATAGCTGTATCTGTCGAGACTCATTAAACCTCGACACCTGCTCGACACTTGCTATCTGTCGAGATTATGGGAATACATAAGCCTGATTTTTCATATAAGAGAATACAAGGAGAACATAAGCAAAAGCTGACCGATGCCTTATTCCTTCTAAAAGAAGCTACTGCGTCTTTGCGCCTTAGGGTTTTGTAACCAAGTGCTTCTTGGTCTTCATTGTTGATGAAGTGAAGAACTTTACAGCCAACAATCTTCTTCTAGTTGGTGATTAAGCTGCTTATTGGGATCCGCGCAATTGGTTAGTCACGTATTGGGATTCGTGCATCATCAAGAAGGTGGCGTTCATATATTAAAGAGTTCAGAGGTTTTGAAGCGGTAGAAGGTTTCTACTGTAAGTTCATCTGCGGGGATTGTAGAGTCTAGGGACAAAGGTTTTGTACTAGATCTGAAACTTCTCTTTACTATAGTGGATTGCTTTTCAGGATGGTTTACCCCCAGGATTTTTTACGGTGAAACGAGTTTGTTTCATTGGTTTTCCTAGGTCATCATATCTTGTCTTATTTATTTTTTTCCGCTGCATGATTTTGACATGATATTGATGTTTGTATGTTTTAACAAGGTTTATTCATAATTAATCTAAGGGGAAATTGCAATTTACCCACCTATGGTTTGGCCCGTTTTAACAATGCCCACCCGTGGTTTGAAATTTGTCACTTAACCCACCTGAGGTGGCCTCCGATAGACTCCTATTACCCACCTCTGCCCTTTCCATTAGAAATTCTCATTTACTATATAAGCCAAAAATTAGAACTTAATTACAACACAGTTAGAACCCTAAAGGACCGAGCTCTCTCCCTCTCCCTACCTTCAAACCCTCAAAAATCCCTTTCCCTCTGTACTCTGATTGCCAAAGTGAAATCTGAACATATCTTCTTCAAGCTATTACTCCGGTTCCAGTCACCATTCATGCTTTGCTGACCATTGTCGACTACGCACTACTCTGACCTTGAACAATTTTGGGAGAAGGTTTTATGGGTGTAGCTACTATGATGTGGTGAGTAATAGTTGGGTTTCATAATCTTTTCCTTTTTTCTTTTTTTCTTTTTTTTTGGTTTTGTTGGTTTTCTGGTTCTGGTTTTGTTGGCTTTATGAATAACCCTAATTTGATTTTGTTTGTAGGATGATGAACTTAATTGTAAATACTTTAGGTGGTTGGATGGCAAAACATGTAAGCGTGGATCTGAAGTTGCACCCATTGTCCTTGCAAGATTCAGTATGTACAAGAATCAAGCAAAAGTTGCAGAGGAAAAGGAAAAGGAAAAGGAGGCTAGTGATAGGAAAACAGCAGCTATTGGGAGAGAAAACAAAGCCAAGCGAAGGGAAGAAAAAGCTAGGTTGAGAGAGAGGATAGCTAAAGAGAAGTTACAGAAGTACAAATTTGCACTTCTTGTGTCATGGGGGTTTTTTGCTATTTTTTATGTGTTTTCTAGTACAATGGGAGAATTTGGAACAAATCCATTGTGTCTGCCTTGAAGGCAAGTTGTTGTATTTATTGTATAATTTTGGGTACTACCACTTTTAACAAATGCATTCCATGTATTTGGCACTATGTAATAGTGTTGTTTATTTGAATATAGTATGCAATGTGCTCTTTATGTGATGTGTTCTTCTTTATGTAATCTATTCTTGTTTATGTAATGCTACCTTGTTTATGTAATGTGTTCTTTATGTAATGTGATATTGTAATTTGAATAAGGTTGTGTATGTTGTACATCAATTGGGTAGGCAAGGACATGCACCCCACAAGATTCTGTTTACATCAATTGAAGAAGCATAAAGAAGTATGTTTTAAAGTAAGACCATTCCATACATATACAATACTGCCAAATATTTATTGGCTAAACACTATATATAATACTGCCATACATATATAACACTGCCAAGTTTCATCTAAGCAATAGTACCATTCCATACATATATAATAAGCATTGTTCAAAACAAGTGGACTCCACCAAACATTAATGGCTAAACACTGCCAAATTTCATCTACATAATAGGTTGTTATGTCCCCACTAAGACACCAATAAAATAACTTTACAGTATAAAGTTCTACACAATAACAAAAAAACCAAAAAAGTGGTGACATGCCACTATCAGGCCTTGCCCTTGTCCTTGCTACAATAACAAAAAAAAAAAGTAAAGTAAAGTTCCTGCTTGTACATTCTCCAATCTTCATTTCCCACCCTTGTCCTTGCCTTTGACCCTGCCTGTTGAGAACATTGCACCAGATGTCTCAGCTTTTAATCCACCTCCTCTCCCAACGACCCTTGGTGGTACCAACCCCCTTCAAGGCTGCAATATACATAGAAACTTCATATCAAGATCTAATTATGTAAGTATAAATTGTAGTGTTTGTGTTTGTGTTTGTGTTTCTATTTCTGTTTGTGTTTGTGTATATACCTGAGAGATGGGCTAGCTTCATGAGAACCATTGAGCAGTGGGTATTTTACTTGGTGATCTGCTTGAATCTACTGCAGATGGTGGTGGTCTGCTTGAAGCTGAAGCAGATGTTTGGGCTGGCTGTGTGTAAGGTTTGCCTATTGGCTGCCTTAGTGGTTGATTTTGTAGCTAGTTAAATGGTTGACTTGCTTGATGGGTGGTTGGCTTTCTTATTGAATGGCTAGCTACCCCACTTGTTGGTTGACTAGTTGTCTGGTTGTCTGCTGCTTTGGTTGACTGGTTGACCTTGGCCTTCTTGTTTGCTAATCTTGTTGACTGGCTAGTTGACTGGCTGCCTTGCAAACCTCCTTGGTGGTTGCCTAGGTGGCTAGCTGGCTGGCTGGCTGGTTGGCTGGCTAGTTGGATGGCTGCCTGGCTGGCTGGTTGGCTGGTTGGCTACCTGTCTACCTGCCAACCTGGCTGGTTAGCTACCTGGTTGGCAAACTAGGGTGGCTGCCTTGCAAACCTCCTTGGTGATATCAATGGTGGCTGGTTGACTGGCTGCCTGACTAGTTGATTGGCTAGCTAGCTGACTGGCTAGCTGCTTGTTCCTTGTCCCTCTTGTCCTTACAAAAAGAATTGTCTTGCATCAGAAATAGATTTGTAATATAATTGTCATAGTGAACACATTATTGCTTTATTTACAAATTTTTTTTGCCTCTCAAGTCTCTGCCTCCTTTGCCATGGTGTCTCACCAGTTATTCCAGCCTTACACCTTCTTGAATTATGCCCCTCCTGATGGCAAAACCCACATTTTATAGGTCTATATGACCTAGAGACTTTGTATGGGTTGTTTCGCTCATCTGCATCTTTCTTCCTTTTCATTGGTGGCCTGCCTGGAGGCTTGTACACAATAGGAGCAATAGGGGCAGGTTGGCTCGTTTCAACCCATTCATCTTGGCTAGGCAGTGGGGTAATCATCTCCTTATATGCAGCCACATAGGCATTCTTTCTAAAGCATGCATACACATAATCCTCAAGCCTCTCCAGGTTCTTATAGATTGCTACAACACCATATTTACATGGGATTCCTGTCAAATCCCAAACTCTACAAGTACAACACTTTCTGCTAAGGTTAACCACATGTCTCTCATACTCATTATCAACCTCATATATATAGCAAGTTGATGGAATAGTAGAAAATGGCTTAGAATCAACTTTCAACTGCTCAAGCTTCTACACTATGTTTGGACATAGGTCACTAGTGAATTTTTCAATCCCAGTCCTCTTACTGTACATTCTAGTCATCAACCTAACCCTAATCCACTCTATTATGGCAATGATAGGCTTATCCCTATCTTCTAGTATCATAGAATTAAATGGCTCACTAAGATTGTTCACATAACAATCAGAGATGGCCCTTGGAGTGAAAAGTGACTTGGTCCATTGGGTTGGTTGGATATCTACTACATACTCCCATGCTTCTTTGTCCAATTCCTTCATCTCTTGCATTCTCTTTTCAAACTCCCTAACTGTTGTTGCTGCAGCACACCTCCATAATGCAGCCTTCAACTCTAAACCCGTGAAGGTTAACTTAAAGTTGTTGTAAATATGTTTCATACAAAATCTATGTTTTACTGTTTGGCATATCTCCATGGCAGGTATCAATCCCTGGTTATGATAAATACAATCAACAATGAACACCATCAGCCTAAGAATAAAAACAAAACAACTATAAAGCAGAAATGTAATGATTAAGCAAAAACAAGTATAAAGCAAGTGAATTGTATTACCTTCTGCCTATCTGAAATGAACACCAGATTCAGCTCATCTAGCCTCCCAATATCATCTGCAAATGTTGTAAAAACTACACCCAAGAATCCTTGTTTTCTTGCTCAACTACACCTAATGCAACAGGGAAAATATTATCATTCCCATCCCTTGCAGTTGCTGATAATATATGTCCACCAAACTTGCCCTTCAAGTGGCAACCATCTAATCCTACAAGTGGCCTGCACCCCCCCAAGAATCCAACTTTCTGTGTATTGTATCTCACGTACATGCTCTTGAACTTGGGTTGTGTGTTAGGCTCAGTAATCTCAGTTTGTAGAATCACCTTACTCCCCACATCAATTACTCTTATCATCTCTGCATAGTCCCTAAGCTTCCCATACTGCAACCACTCATCACCTAGTATGAACTCTCTAGCCTTCCTCTTAGCTCTGTACGCCTAATTTATGCTCAAGTCCACATTTACATCCTGTATAACTCGATGCTTCACACTAGAAACTGCCCAATCAGGGTTTTTGTTGAAATCATCCAAGTATTTCCTAGCCACATATGTAGAAGTGACCTGGTTATGCTTAAATGTCCTCCCACATGTGCAAGTTGGAACCATGGTCTTTATTTGGAAGGTTAAATCCCCTGCAATCTGTGATGCATATACCCTCCAACCACATTCACACTTGCAATGGACAGAAACTTTGGGCTTCTCATTAAGCTTGAACTTAATGTCCACAGGCTTTCTCATTGCATATTCCCTCAAGGCAGCCCTAAACACCTTCCCATTTGGGAACTTCATACCCTTGCATAATTGAGGGTTACTCATGCCAGTGTTCTCATTAAACTCTAGACATCTCACCCTTTCATCCTCATCCTCTGAATTGTCTATGCTCCTAGTGTCATCATCATCAAGAGCTTTTTCAGCCTAATCATTATTATCACCAGCTTGATCATTGGCAGTAGCTTCTGGTCTCTTCCCATTATCTATAACTTGCTTTCTCACACCATCTCCCTCATTTACATTTTCAGTATCTCTTTGATGCTCTCTCATATTGGGCACTTCATTGTTCTGAGCACCAAATATGTCATCAGGATAATCTAGTCTTTCATACCCTTCCTCTAGCCAATCAGGTTCATCCACATGAACATCTTCACTACCAACAGTTTGCCCATGGATAGCATGGTCATCCACATGCACAGCTCCACCAACACTGTCATCCCTTAAACCCTCAACAGATTCTTCACTAACATCATTTTGGTCAACCATAGATGACCTAACAATATTGGTCACCTCATCACAATCAAGATCATCATCAATATCATCATCTTCATCATTCATTTCCCATAACTGGTCTACTGCAATTGGTTAATCTGGTTCAGCTATAGGTTTTTCAATAGCAATTGGTTCAATTTCAGGTTCTACATAAAGTGTGATTTCATTTGTTGGTCATTCAGCATGTAGTCACACATGTAGGTCACATCATCATCTGAAGTACTTAACCTTAACTCTTGCTCTAAGTCACCACCATGTATTAAATAATAAATCCTACTGTTAATGGGTCCCCCAGCCTCAGCACAAATGTCTTGTATCTCAAAATGACTTAGTAGATCTGGATCAATATTAGCCATTATAGATACCTCACCACCTACATACTCTAAACCAAGGTTCCACGCAAAATTCCCACTACGATGAATAGTAAAATCAAAACGAATTTTAGCAGCCATCTGCAGGAGTTAAAACACATGCACAAACAACAGTAATTAAATACATAACCAACACATGCATAGAAAGCACCAATGACAAAAGCAAAATAATTTCAGTTGCACACCAAACACCAAGTAATGTGGGGTTAGAGACAAGAAACACAACCAGCTAAACGATTTGTCTCCATGGGACCACAAAAAACCTAAAGATGCATCTAACCAAAATATTCCTAGGGACCACAGTCATCAATGTCAACTATAAAAGAACAAACACACCAACGGTAAACCCAACAATGGTAAACCACTAATTTTATGACAAAAAAACTTTAATCCGAATCACCTTCATTAATCGTTACACATTGAAAAAGAATAAACACAACAATGGCAAACCCTAGAAAGTCATTTCATACCTGATACAGAGGAAAACTCAAACTTCAACACTCACAACTCCTCCTTGCTTGCTTGCAAGTGTTTGGGGAGGGATTTCACTTTGGCAATCGGAGTACAGAGGGAAAGGGATTAAGGTTAATGGGATTTTTGAGGGTTCGAAGGTAGGGAGAGGGAGAGAGCTTAGTCCTTTAGGGTTCTAATTGGGTTCTAATTTTTAGCTTATATAGTAAATGAGAATTTCTAACGGAAAGGGCAGAGGTGGGTAACGGGGGTCTAACGGAGGTCACCTCAGGTAAGTTAAGTGACAAATTTCAAACCACGAGTGGGCATTGTTAAAACGGGCCAAACCACAGGTGGGTAAATTGCAATTTCCCCTTAATCTAATTAAAAACTTGGGTTTAAAACTTGTTAATTCTATCAACCGGGGTCTAAATTTCCCAACAATTCCTAAGGCATCTGACCAAACAGGTGGCCAGGGTCAAGGAGTTGAGGGCCCTCAAGATAAGGGTAAAGGCCAGGATAAGAAGAAACCTCCTTCTAAATCCAAGGACAAAGCCTAAGATGCTATTACCTTTCAGCTAAGTCAGGCTGCTGACCCCATTGCCCCCAAGACAAAGACTTAGTCATTAAGGGTTTTTTTTAATTTTTTTTTATTGGTTAGTTTTTTTTTATTGTTGTTATGGAATGTAAGATATTCTCTTTTCGATCAATGAATGTATTCTTATTTTATCTCTAGTGTCTTCATTACATACACTATCAGGTTTACTGTCATTGCGGATAATCTTGAATTGTTGCTACTTTACCTTGAACAGAATTAATAACAATACTTTGCTAATGATGCAAGTAATTTAACTAAATACTAACAAAAGCTGGTTCTTATAAAAATTAGTAATAAACTTAGTAAATAATGAAAGAGGAAGATGCTTTTAAAATTTTTCAACACTTAAGTGAATAATTAAGGACCTTACCTTACATGGAGGTATCAATCTAAGGATTTGGTTACCATTTTAGACATATTTTGGTACTTAGTAGGAGATAGACATAAATTATGGGATGATAATCTTACCCAAATACGTGGTCCGAATGACCTTCTATGAATTGGGCTCTGTTTAACACTTGTAAAGAATGACAGTGTATTAATTTCTCCAAGGCATTTGGTCTGAGGACTTTAGGCCTGACTATGGTTCTGTTTAAACACTTATAAAGATGCCATTGGGTGTTAATTTCACCTAAGTATGTGGTCCGAGAGACCTAACATGACTTAGGATTTGTTTAAACACTTATAAAGATGTCATTGAGTGTTAATTTCACCTAAGTATTTGGTCTGAGAGACCTTTCATGACTTAGGATCTGTTTAAACACTTATAAAGAATACCAGTGTATTAATTTCCCCAAAACATCTAGTCCGAGGACTTCAAGCATGACTAAGGTTCTGTTTAAACACTTACAAAGATGCCATTGAGTGTTAATTTCACACAAGTATGTGGTCCAAGAGACCTAACATGACTTAGGATCTGTTTAAACTCTTATAAAAAATGCTAGTGTATTAATTTCCTCAATGCGTCTGGTCTGAGGACTTTAGGCATGACTAAGGTTCTGTTTAATCACTTACAAAGATGTCATTGAGTGTTAATTTCACCCAAGTATATGGTCCGAGAGACCTAACATGACTTAGGATCTGCTTAAACTCGTATAAAGAATGCCGTTAACAAATATAATATCTTTAACTAACAAAAGAACACATTGATAAAGGAAATTTTCATTAATAATAATACATTCTCAGGTTGTTTATATTCCAAGGATGTGGTATTACATGCTCGTCTAAATCTTCCAAAAAGTATGCTCCTATACCAGCCATCGAAGTGATGCGATATGGTCCTTCCCAATTGGGTCCTAGCTTTCCCCATGCTAGGTTTTTCGCAGTGCTGAGAACCTTCCTTAGTAGTAAGTCACCAGGCACTAATGGCCTCAGCTTTACATGGGTATCATAGTCTTGTTTGAGTTTATGCTGGTAATATGCTAATTGAACCATTGCACTTTCTCTTCTTTCCTCGATCAAGTCTAGGCTTTTTTCTAGCATCTCGTTGTTACTACTCGAATTGAATGAGCTTGTCCTTAGTGTTGGGAAGCCAGTTTCTAAAGGAATGACAGCCTCTGCTCCATATGTCATTGAAAAGGGGGTTTCTCCTGTGGACCTTCGGGGTGTAGTTCTATATGTCCATAGGATGTGTGACAGCTCTTCTACCCATTTTCCCTTTGCATCATCTAGTCTTTTCTTGAGTCTGTTCACTATGGTTTTGTTTACTGCCTCGGCTTATCCATTTCCCTTAGGATAAGCTGGGGTGGAATACCGGTTTGTAATTCCTAGTTCACAACAATATCCTCTAAAAGATTTGCTGTCAAACTGAAGGCCGTTGTCTGAGATGAGGGTATGAGGGACCCCGAATTGTGTGACAATGTTTTTCCACACAAACTACTTGGCATTTACGTCTCTGATATTTACCAAGGGCTCGGCTTCAACTCATTTGGTGAAATAGTATGTGCCGACCAGCAAAAATCTTTTCTTCCCTACTGCTTGAGGGAAAGGGCCAATAATGTCCAAGCCCCATTGAGTAAACGGCCAAGGGCTAGATAGGGGATTAAGAACTCCTCCCAGTTGATGTATGTTTGGAGCAAATCTCTGGCATTGATCGCACTTCTTCACGTATTCATGTACTTCTTCTTGCATATTTGGCCACCAATAGCCCTGCATGATGGCTCTATGGGATAAAGATCTGCCTCCTGTATGACTTCCACAGATCCCTTCATGTAACTCTTCAAGAAGCAACTCTGATGCCTCAGGATGGATGCAGAGTAAATAAGGCCCTGAAAAAAGATTGCTTGTACAACTTTTGGTTCTCGGATAACTAGAAACAAGGTGCTTTTTTGCATATCTTTTCAGCTTCGGACTTGTCCTCTGGTAGGATATCCTCTTTCAAGAACAGTACTATGGGATCCATCCAGCTAGGGCTTACTCTGATTTGATGAATCTGAGTTACCTCCTCCTTTTCTTCCCTAGGTCTGCACAAGTCTTCTATAAGGATAACCCGAGGTAAACTTTGAGCCGAGGAGGTTGCGAGAGTGGCTAAGGAATCATCATGTGAGTTCCTACTTCTAGGGACATGCACTAAGCTGAATGATTCAAATCTTGACTATAGATGCTTAGCTTGACACAAATACCCCTGCATTCTTTCATCTCTCACCTTTAGTTCACCATTCACCTAGCCGACGACCAATCTCGAGTCGAACAACATCATTACTGCCTTTCCTCCCATTTTATGAAGCATGGACATTCCCTCCAGCAAGGCTTCGTATTCGGCCTCATTATTAGTGGCCGAGAAGTCCAACCTTAATGATTTTTCAATGGTGAGCTTCTCGGGTAAGATCAGAACTAGCCCCATTCCAAATCCCTTTTGGTTTGCTGCTCCGTCAACACTTCCCAACATAAAGGTGCTTGTAGAGAGACAACGCTAACCGATTTTTAATCCATGTGCTATGTTTCTGCTATTTCTTCTAATGAAGGTTTAGCGAATTCAGCTACTAAATCTGCAAGAACCTAGCCTTTGATAGAAGTGCGAGGCATATACTTAACGTCAAAAGCCCCTAGGATGGTGCCCCGCTTAGCAATCCTTCCTGTGTAATCAGCGCTCCGTAGTATGGACCTGAGCGGAAGTTGGGTAAGGACAGTAACCATGTGTGCCTGGAAATAATGGGGAAGCTTTTGTGTAGCATGCACCACTGCTAAGATAACCTTTTCCATTGGTAGATAACGAACCTCAGCCTCCTGTAGAGAATTGCTTACATAATAAACTGGCCGTTGTATGCCACTGTTAACTCTAATTAGCACGAGGCTCACTACATGAGGAGCCACAGCAATGTAAGCGAACAGGACCTCATCTACTTCTGAGCTGGACATGATAGGCGGCCGAGACAAATATTCCTTAAGTTGTTGAAAAGCTAAAACGCACTCATCAGTCCACTCGAATCCTTTCCACTTATTCATTAGGAGGAAAAAAGGCCGGCATCTATGAGCCGATCGGGAAATAAATCAATTTAAAGCAGCGGTCATTCCAGTGAGCTTTTGGACCTCCTTGAGATTCCGAGGTGGTCGCAAGCTGTTAATTGCCTTAATTTGATCAGGGTTGACTTCAATTCCTCAATGAGTCACCATGTAGCCTAGAAACTTGTCCGATCTGACGCCAAATGAGCATTTGGAAGCATTAAGGCGTAATTTACGTTTTCTCAGGATTTCAAAAACGTTTCCAAGCTCCCTTACGTGCTCGGACTCAACCTTGCTCTTCACTACCATGTCATCTATATAAACTTCCATACTCTTTCCCAGCTGTGGTTCAAACATTCTGGTCATCATCCTTTGGTACGTTGATCCTACATTTTTTAGACCAAAAGGCATTACTTTGTAGTGATAATTCCTAGTAAGGGTAACGAAAGCTGTCTTTTCTTGATCGTCCATGGTTAACGGTATCTGATGATAGCCTTGGAAGGCATCTAAGAAGCTTATCTGAGAGTGACCCACGGTTGCATCTACTAGGGCATAGGGAAAGGATCTTTTGGACACGCTTTATTCAAATCAGTGAAGTCTACACACACTCGCCATTTTCCACTCTTCTTTTTTACTACCACGGTATTGGCCAACCATTCAGGATAGAAAATTTCCTTGATAGCCCCTGCGCACTTAAGCTTCATTACTTCATCTCGTATTGCATTTACATGCTCCTTGGATGGGCGTCGTGGTGATTGTTTCTTAGGGGTAATAGATGGGTTGACGTTCAGATGATGACAGATGAAGCTTGGATCCACTCCTGGGGCCTCATAAGCGTTCCAGGCAAACACATCGACGTTTCTTTTCAGAAACTCCAACAGCTCTTCCTTCTCTTCAACAGGCAATTGAGACCCAATTTGGAAAAACTTCTCAAGGTCATCGTCAATAATTATTTCATTAAATCTTCACACCTCCCCTCCTTGGCTGACCCTTTAGCAGGCAGCATTAAAGCCTCTAACTGCTATGAATTTTCCTCAGCATGGGCCGAGGACTCAGTTTTGGGCTGATGTTAAATGGCAGCCACCAAGCATTGTCTAGCCATAGACTGGCTCCCAACAATTTCTTCAATCCGGTCTCTTGATGGGAACTTTACCTTTTGATGTAGGGTAGAAGAGATAGCCCCTAGCGCATGTACCCAAGGCCTACCCATTATGGCCGTATAGGGGGAATAAGCATCCACCACTATAAAGTCTATCTCCACTATTTCTAAGCCAGTCTGTATGGGTAATTTGATTTGACCTCTCGGAACGACCATTTTTCCATCGAAGCTTATCAATGGGGAAGTGTAGGATGTTAAATCCTCGGGTTTCAGGTTCAGCCCCTTGTATAAGTCTGGGTACATGATCTCGACGTCGCTCCCTTGATCCACCATTACCCTCTTCACATCATAGCCCCCAATTCTCAGCGTAACCACTAGAGCATCATCACGAGGTTACATGGTTCCAACCTTATCCTGATCCAAGAAATTCAGGACTGGGTGAATTTCTGTCCTAACCCTTTTGGGCTTTGAATTGGAGTTCTCAGCATATAGCCGAGCAACAAATATGACTCTGGAGGGACAGGAGCTGGTTCTTCCTAGAGCAACGAAAATGACATTGATTGTCCCCATGGGAGGCTTTATAGCGTCATCCCTCCTGGGCCTTGAATTAGTTTGACCACTCTGGCTACTAGAATGGTGCAAGAGATGCTTTAACTTTCCCTCTCGGACGAGTTGGTTCAAATGGTCCCACAAATTTCTGTAATCTTCTGTGGTATGTCCTTGATCCTGTTGGTATTGGCAGTAAAGGTTTTGATTGCGCTTTTCAAGGTTTCCCGCCATTTTGTTCAGCAATTTGAAGTATGATTCGTGCTTAATCTTCTCCAGGACCTGCTGTACTGGTTCTCGAAATACTGCATTGACAGCTTGAGCATTGGTAGAGTTAGACTGTCCTGAGAAATCTCTCTGTGGCTGGTTGTTGTATCGGTCCGACCTAAAATCCCTCCTCTCCTAAGGGATAACCTTATCCTTCCCCTTTCCTTGTTGTTGGTCTTCCTCTACCCTTTTATATTTATCGATCGGATCCATGAGCTGGCACACGTTAGTAACAAGCTTACCAGTCAAAGATTTCCTTAAATCGTGCTCGGCTGGAAGGCCGAGCTTAAAAGTACCGATGGCCACGTCGTCAAAATCACCTTCAATCTCATTGAACATCTCCCAATATCTGTCCGAGTATGTTTTAAGATTCTCCCCCTCTTGCATGCTCATAGATAAGAGGGAAGCCAACGGCCGAGGAACTCTCCTGCAAGTCACAAATCGGGAGCCCAATGCTTGAGTGAGCTCATTGAAGGAGTTTATGGACTCCGCCTTTAGGCCGTCGAACCATCTCATCGTGATGGGTCCGAGACTGGATGGAAAAACCTTGCACATCAAGGCCTTGTCCTTAGAATGGATAGCCATTCTCTGGTTGAAATGGCTCACATGCTCGACAGGATCTATTCGCCTTGTAAATGGTGAACGTTGGCTGATGGAAACGCCAAGGAAGTCTTGTCCCCTCGATCTTATGCATGAAAGGCGATTTGGAGATTTGGTTTAAGGCTCTACTCTTAGCATCGTTTCCTACACCCTTATGGGACGGGCTTCTAAATCGCCGTTCATTATGGCACTCATCTTCGTAGGAGAAGGATTCATTGGGCGGAGTTTGAGACCTCCGACTGTAACTAACATCTTTTTCGTCATCAGAAGAAACGTCACTATCAGGGGAAGCTCGCCTCCTCTTTGCATGGCACAATTCCCTCTTCAACTAGCCAATCTCCAGTTGCATGCCCCTATTGCTCTTCGCACGGGAGATATGGCTTCCACCCCGAGGCTGGTTCCTATCAGTATGTGTAGTATGCACACTTCCTTCACGGTCGCCTCCTTGCTCAAGGTTGACAAAAGGGTCTCCATGCTGGGATCCCCTCGATTCTGCTTGTTGTGGAGCTGGTTCGGCCATAGTTGACCGTTGCCTTTACTATAACACAAGCTCTCCCCACATACGGCGCCAATTGTAGGGTTACGGTTTGTAGCCCAAATCCTAAAGATATGGGATATAGGCCCAATGAGCCCAGTACAATAAATTTGTAGAGAGTGTGTGAAAGAGCTGAGCCTTTTGCGGGTTGGACAACGGCTAATGAGGATTTAAAAGATGAACAAGCATGAAACACACATAAAACTCAATGAAATGATTGTCCGAGGAGCTGGATTATGAATTATACTGATAGAGCTGAATGTTAATACAGTTTTTAGTGCTATAGTAATTCTTTTCTCTTTTTTCTCTCTTCTTTTTCTGATGATCCCTCTCTCATAAGACATCTTTTCCCTTATGTAGTTCCTTTCAGACCATCTTGATCCTACACTTGTTAATCATCTAGATCTTCACTTGAGTGCATGTCCCATCAGATATCCTTTTTGGCTTTCGGTGAGTTGTGATAACTGAGACTACACTGTTCAGGGGTTTTCTCCACATAAACGCAGCTAGAAAAGTTGCTGCAGTGCATTTAATACGATGGTAGCAGCTTTTCCTTTATATATTTCTGAGTTCCTATCACCTTTATACGTGCCTAGATTTCATCCTTATCGTTGAAACTTCCTAGAAGGTCACCCAAATCGCCCAAATACAGACTTGATCAATATTCATCGTATCCAAAAAGGAGGTCCTCCTTGGACTATATTCCTCCATTCTTTCCTCATGCAATTCTATACTTCAGGGCCCCTCCTAATCATTTAATCCTCCTCGGACATATCCCTATCCTTAGATAATACCCAAGGCCCAATATACGAATTTGGACCCTTACTCCTACAGTAATAATAATAATAATAATAATAATAAATGCTAAAGTTACTATCATTTTTATTATTAAAATGTTACAAACTGACATACTAATAAATATATTTATTGGTACCATGTACAACGATAATATAATAAATAAATTATTTCATTTCTTTTTGTTAGCTGTTTAAAAGTTAACAAGTTTGTAAGATATAATGTATAGTAAAATTTGTAATATTGGTGAAATCAACCAAATACATAACCGAAAATGGGAAGGAAAGAAAAAATTTGAACAAACAAAAAACTACAATCTTCTAGTTAATGTTTGCAAACAAACAAGATGCACTTGAAAAGAAAGAAAAGCAATCGACCTCAAATATCTAAAAACTCACTCTCAAAATGGAGGGAGCACATCATAAATGCTAAGCTCCAGACAAAAATCCAAAGCATCCACAACAGCACCAATATAAGCATCCATTATGTTACTAAACATATATATGCAATCTGAAATTTGACTACAACCAACAAAGGTCAAAAAGAACAAAATTGAAAATTATTATCCTATGCTTGTCTCATACATGTACAAGAACACACTAATTCAATATTCAGTTACCTGATTAAAAAATAAAACAAATTAAAATTGTTATATATGCACCTAACCAAAGCTCTGAAGTTCAAACTCCAAAACTTACTGCATCACATTCAACAACAAAAAATTTTAAAAATTTATGCTCTAAAATTGGGCTCTTTGTGCTCTGCAAAATGAGTCAAAATGTGTATAAAGGTACAACTAAAAAAAAAAACATACATTTGTTTGGTTACGCAATGCAAGAACTTGTTTGAGCTATCTCCATAGCCATAGGACTCCCACTTCGTTTCCGCCGCCAGTCACCGGCCAATCTGCCACCAACACCACCGCTCCGCTCTACAGAAGACAGGGGTGTTTACCAACCAAGTGTTTTTCAAAAAAGAAAAAAGAATAAGCGTTTTTCTTCGATCTCTGGGTCTCTCTATCACAAAAGCTTTCTGTGGTCTCATACTAGTTCTCCTTTTTCTAACATTTTCTATAAATAAATAAAAAATATAGTTCTCCTCTTAAGATAATATGAACTTCTATTTTATTTTATTTTATTTCCGTTAAAGTGCAAATTACAACTTAAAGTTTAGGATTGTTCGAATTTTACATCTTAAATTTTCAGAATTTTGATTTTATATATTTTAGTTGTATTGGCAACCCATCTATTAAGTGGCACATAACTTTATTGAACGAACTAAACATGTATAACAAGCTTATGGCGTTTAATGAAAATTATGAATATATAGGTTGTTGATGCAAACAAAATATATTTTGAGGGGTAAAATTAAAATTCTAAAATTTTAAGGTATAAAAAGTCAATTACTACCAAACTTTAAAGGTGCAGTTTACACTTAGGGTTTTATATATATATTTAACAAAGATAATCTAAACTTTGTGAAGTAAATACACGTGAAATGTCAAGACTACAACCAATCTGAAACTCAAAGATATTCATTCAATAATAAACACAATTAACAAAGTGTTTGGGAGAAGACAAAAAGTTTTCACTCATGTGCTTTTGTCTCACCCTTTTGGCAAATAAACTAATTTTTAACTCTTTTGAAAATAAATTAGTTTTTAGTGTTTTATCACAAATTTAACATAAAATTAGCAAAATATATTTTGATAAATATTATGCAAATAAGCTACTTAAAATTGTAGGGTACCCAAACAAACACTAAGTGTGCATTTGGGTTTTGTTTAAAAAAAATTCTCCTTTTTCTTTTTTCTTAGCTATTTTTTGCAAATAATCCAATTTTTAGCTTTTAGAAATAAATTAGCTTTTAGCTTTTTTCACACATTTAACATAAAAGTTACTGAAAACTATATCTTTTAGAGTAATGCTAAGGACACAATAAAAATTCACAACATTCCCAATTTAGCATGTCACGTTATTAAAAAAATTGATTGAAAATTGTAGTGGGCCCATGTATGAGTTGGCAAACAAAAATTTAAATTAGCATGTCACAACATTCCCTAGCATTATTCTATTTTTTGATAAATACAATGTAAATAAGCTATTGAAAATAAGCAAAATTCAAATGCACTCAAAATGTTTGTACCTAATGCTACCCATTTTTTTAATGCTTGCAATTCTTGAAAAAAAATCCCCCAACAGTAACATGTGATACCGTATACAAATTATTTATTTTTAATTGCTCCATTTTAAAAGAAAAAAGAGTGGTTTATTTACGTATTTATCTACTTAGTTTTGAGTTAATTTTTGTAATTGTAATGCAATGAATTTATTTAATATTTATATTTTCAAATAAGATATAAAAACAACCAAGTTTTCAGAAAATGGTAAAATAATTCATTAAAGTTTATACTAAAATTATAATAAGTTTTTGAATAAAAATTTGGATTAGTTTCTTTTTTGATAATTCAATAGTTACAACGGGAGAAAGGGGATTTGAACTTTGGATGTCCCGATTGGAAACACTAAGAAGTACTAAAAAGTAGAGCTATATAAGGCTCTTGACAAATTTCAATTAGTTTCAAATGAGTTCGAAGTATTTTTAAATAAATTTGAAGTAAAATGGAGTAGAAGTAGTTTTACATTTCCCTAAATTAATTTTATATGTTCTGGAAGCAGTTTAAGTGTGTGTTTAGCTCCGACTTTAAAAACCAGCTTATTTTACAATTCATCTTATTTTTGCTACTATTCATGGGCCCCACTGCACTTTTTAGTACTATTCATGGGTCTCGTTGTACTATTTTAACTAACTTTTTGCTAAAAGTAATTTTTTACCTTTATTTATAGTACTTTCAGCAAAAAGTTTCCAGTTTCAGCAAAATAAGCGGATCCTAAACAGACCCTAAATTAGGGAGACATCACACAAAATTACAATGCAATTAAAATCTAATTTTGATCCTTAATTCATTACAGAGATTGTCGATAGCCAGTTTTTTCCCAACATGATCTCCAAATGGAGACACATGTATGCAGGCCAAAATGGGCACTTTCCTCTTTTACCAAAACTTTCTAGCAAAATGCCCCCTGTCTGAAACTATTTAGAGAAATGCCCCTGATGTAAAACTCGATTTTTGGACAATCGAGTTATAGTGAATTGAAATTAAAAAAAAAAAAAAAAAGAACTCAAGTTCCATTCAAGGAACTCGAGTTCTATTCAAAGAACTCAAGTTCCTTGAAAATATTCAAGTGGAACTTGAGTTCCAGAATTTTTTTTTTCTTTTTTTTTTTATAAGTTTCATTTAGCTATAACTTGATTGTCCAAAAATCGAGTTTTACATTTGAAACTCGATTTTATAAAAATCAAGTTTCAAAACATGGGCATATTCCTAAATAGTTTCAGACATGGGGCATTTTGGTAGAAAGTTTGGCTGAAATGAGTAAAACCCAATTTTGGCCCATGTATGCATTATGAGAATATGATGATTTTTGGGATTCAAACTTATGAAAAATAGAATCACCACCAATCATAAGGATTATGATGTGTGATTAATCACATGTTACAAATACTTTCAAAATATGGCTTATGAGGGTCCTAAGGTCCTATAATAGTATAATCTAAATTAGGCAGAAATTTGTCTTGAACTAGAAACATATATCCAGTTGTTCAGTTATACATGAAAGTTCGAATTTGTGTGAAAACACAAGAGCTGTTTAGACCCCAAATTAAAATTACGGCTCGGTTGATTTTACTCTAACTTAAACTAAGTGCGGAATAGAGTAAATGCGAGCGGATAAAAAATATAACTACTCTAAGCCATATTCATCAAATCATAATAGTAAAATGAAAGCTAAAAGAGTAGGGAAGAAGAATGCAAACACAAGATAACACGCCGATGTATTATCAAAGAGGAAACCGAAGAACTTGGCGAAAAACCTTTTCGCCGCCCTCAAAGTGGTAAATCGATCCACTAGAGAATAAGTTGGAATACACGAATAACAAAAGACCCTCCAAACCTAGTCTACCCCATGTACTTGAGCCCTCCAAGCTCTCGCTACCAACTGACTTAATGAAGCCTTGTCTTCTCTAGCTCTTCGGATCACGCAATTCAGCATGATTGCATCTGCCAAATGAATGGCTTCTTCCAATACTTCTCAGCAACACCAAAATCTCACTTTACACTCAAGATGAGTGTGGTAAGTGTTTGGGCTATCAACCTCTTAAGGATTTGGAAATTGAGAGGTAGGAGTTGAGGAAAACCACAATGGATTGTATAGAGAATTGTGGGTATGACAATATCTCACTCTCAAGGGTAATGACTAAGGTTTTCTCTCTAAAAAACACTCCTTACAATATGTGGGTAATGTGGGTATATATAGTATGGGTAGAAACTTGGTGTATCAGATATGACAAATTGGCAAAACCAAATGTTTCATGGGTATCTTGTAGGAAAGCCTTACTTGCAAGATACTCGCAAAAACCAGCTGTCACCATCTGTCATGACTCTTCGCATTCCAGTCATGTGCTAAGCACATGCTTCACTTCGCGGGAAGGCTTCTCACAAGCTACCCGCGAAAACTTCTTTGGTCTTCAATTTGCCTTGAGTCTTCACACTCTTTCTCACACACAACCCTTACAATGAAATCCCACATAAAATACAGGGTGCAAAAGTTGAACAAAAATACAATCAAATTTGGCGCGGAATTAAAGCCAACACAAATTGGTTGTAAATCACAACTTTACAAAACATAACAAATGTTAGGCATCCCACGACACTCACACAAAAAACTAAGTTGATACCCAGTTTCAACTATAACTTGTTGTGTTACAAAATACAAATAAATTAAGAACATTTGGTTGGGTTTAAGGGTTTTTACTTTTTAGTGGAATTCCTGACACCGTATATGCGTCAATATTAATACAGGTAGAATGGTGGCAGTCATTTTGTTTTGTCTAAGATGGTTGAGTGAAAACAAAACATTTAAATATATATAGGTTAAATTGCAAACTATATCTCTAAAATTGGAGATTTTTAGATTTTACATTCTGAAATTTCAAAATTTAGATTTTACCTCCTGAAATTATATTTTGTTTGCATCAGCAGCTCATTCGTCAATATTTTCCATTAAGTACCATGTAAGCTTGTTATGTTTAGTTCGTCCAATAAAATGATGTCACATCATTTTTGTTTTAATTATTTAAAGTTTTTTTAGGCTACAAAAATGACATGACATCATTTTATTTGACGAATTAAACACGTGCTTATGTGGCACTTAATAGAAAATATAAACAAAGGGTTGTTGATGCAAACAGGATATTACTTCAAAGGGTAAAATTCAAATTTTGAAACTTCAAAGTGTAAAATTTAAAAACCCTCAAATTTTAAGGGTATAGTTTACACTTTAGACTCCTCCTTCCCCCCTCCCCCCTATATATTCTATGGAAAATAGTTTGAAAATAGTGAATAAATTGAGTTACAATATATTTGAAATTCTAACGTAATTCAAAGCAATTGCAATTTTTTCCCTTAATCGTCATTTAGGGCCCATTTGGTTGGGGAGATAGAAAAGTAGGGGATAAAAGATTGGGAGGGAATGGAAAAGTAGGGGGATAGAAGAGATTTTAGTTTTCTTTAATGTTATTTGGTTGGAAGGGTAGAAAATGGAAGGGATAGAAACTTGTTTGCTTAGTTGAGAAGAAAAGCGAGAGGATAGAAAATATAGTTTATGTAAATTTACTCTTATGTCCTTATTTTATTATATATAAGAACTAATTTCTTTGTAATAAAATATTACTTATTTATCAATTAAAATTGATAAAATAACATTTAATAAAAATGAAAACATTATACACATTATATTAATTTTTCCTCTTTGTTATTATATTTATTACATTTTTTATAAAACAATGGGAAAAAAATAAGAAGAAGAAGAGCACAGAAATTGACACGAACAAGTAGAAAAAGAAAGAAAAAAAAAACAAGAAGAAAAAAAAAGTAAACAATGTCAACCAAAAAAACAACAAAAACAGTATTAGGAGAGAGAGAGAGAGAAGAACCAACCAACAAAGCAAGAAAAGTAAGAAAAAAACAAGAAAAAATCAAAGAGAGAGAGATGTTGTTCACATTACAACAGAGGTGTAGGACTTAGGAGGGACTGAAAAGTAAGTTATTCGGCTGAAAAAATATCACCCGAGTTTTCTCTCCAAGAGAAAACATTTTGGCGGCTAATTAGGGAGAAAATATCTAGACTCTACTAAAATCTTTCCAATTTTTCATCATAATCAAACAAATAAACAATCACAGAGTCCTTTTCTCTTTTATTTTCTCTCTCTCATTTTCTATCCTCCCTATTTTCTCTCCAATCAAACGGACCCTTAGATCCCATGATCCGGTTATAAGTTGTTGAAACCTCATTTCATAACCATGAAAAAGAATTCTACTTTTTATGAAAAAATAACTAAAATGGCAAAATGGTCACCGTACATACTTCAAGGTAAAATTTTATGTTCATAAAATTTCTTATTTAAATTAGGGTAAAATCTCACATCATAATATGTCATGGAATTCAATGGCAAAGTGATCATTTTTGGGGCGAAATTTTGAGTTTTTGATGATTTGATCAAGTCATATGAAACGAGTGGGTGAATGCATGAAATAAAAACCAGAGCAAGGGATCCTAAAGGTCAATAGTGATGCAGCAATTGGCACTAGCCACTCCATTCTAGCAGCAGTGGTTAGAAATGCAGAGGGTAAATGTATTTTTGCAGCTGCTTCTAAATCCGCATCTACAGAGTCTGAAGGCGTAGAATCAGAAAGCTTTTAGATAACAAAGTGTGTTTTAAAGGAGATTCTAAGCTAATTAATTCCAAAGGTAGACTTGCTAGTTGGAAATCTTCAGCTGTAATTATGGACATTGAAAGTTTGTCAGTGGGTTTTGAATTTTGTTGTCTTACTCTTAACTAGATTTTCTGAACTGCAAATCAAGCCCCTCATGTGTTAGGAAAGTGGGTCTTGCGGAATTCTTTTGTTGGGCAACTCTGGGATTTCTCTGTAATTCCCCCTTCGGTGGAGATTTTGTTCTCAAGAGGTGGCCTTCCTTGTTGTGGTCATAAAGAAAAAATTCACAATGATTTTTTTTTAAAGAATATATTCTATTAAATTATTTGTCACTTCTACGTCACAAATTAATGTGGTCTAATGTTATAGATGCAACAATTTGGAGTCTAAATTTTCTATTTCACTTTTCTCATCTCATTCTATGTTCCACAAATAAAAAATTGCCAAGTACCCGCCTACTTAATTAAATACTAATTTTCTGCTTCTTTTATTTCAGTTTCCTGAAATAAATAAAATAAAAACCAACACATCCCCACCAACCACCACCACCAATTAGCGTTGGTGCCACTTCATCAATGGCCATCCACCACCAGTTATATTTGTGTTCCGATAAACCATACAATTTTTCGAATATGTTGGATGTCTGTTCAACCAAAGTTTTCTCAAGTAGCCAATGTTTGTTTTATTATGAAATTCTTCTTAAAATTGAACCAAATGGACTCGTGTGCACTCCTATATCATGAAACGGTCCCTTCTATTTCAAGAGCAAATGCAGGATCCTATATTCCTAAGACAATAATATCAAAGTATATAACCAACGCAATTTAAGTTAAATACCAAAAGAAAATCACAGCCAAAGAGCCACTTGATATTAGTTTTCTAATATTCTTTGTGCGCGTTTGGGAAGCACGTTTTGCGCTTCCCATGTCTGCGTCAACGTTTTTTTTTTTTCTAAGACCAGTGCCTGGTGCATTGTTCATGGGACATGAATAGTGCACCAAGGCATATGAACAGTAAAAAAGAGTGAACAGTAAATTTTTTATTATTTTTTTATTGTTTTTAGTTTTCAGCAAAATAAGCGATATCCAAACAGACTTTTTATCAATCGACCAAAATAGACCATTGGTTGGTGGATTCGATGAATAGATTCTAGTTGAGGAAAGGACAACGCAATTTCTCTATACTTGTACCTAGTCATGGATTTGAAAAGAATGAGGTGTTGGTAGATGGCCGTTATAGTGGGCCACTGGCATTGGTTGGTGATGGTAGACTAGTGACAATGATTGGTGGAAATGTTTTGGTTTTTATTTTATTTATTTTAGGAAACAGAATTAAAAGAAGAAAGAAAAATAGCATTTAATTATATAGGTGGACACTTATTTGTGGAGCATAGAGTGGGATAGAAAAAATGGAACAAAATATTTGGACTCTTTGTACAATAGTTGAACTGCTAAGTTTGTACTATCTCATTTGAACCGATTATTAACATTATATTTTTTCCTAACAACAGCAATTTAATAAAAAAAATAATTGTGGATTTTTTGGGTGTGTATTTACTTATTTGATTAACATGATGGGGAAATGGAGTCTCACTACTGTAGAAAAATAATACCTCCAACGAACCAATAAAGAAATTAATAAAAAAGAAAAAAAGACAAAATTTGACTCAACATGCGTGGAGCCAAACCTTTTCTAAAACAAAACAGCTCAAAATACCAAATGGAACTTATCAACGAATTGAGCAAAAAAAAAAAAAAAAAAAAGTGTTAAGATATTTGGTCCCAAGCAGATATAACAACGAGATCCGGTTACCATTTTTATTAATAAATCTGATTACTTGGGAAACATGGTCAAAGGAGTCCGCGCATGTTTAGATTCAAATTTTGTCTTAAAGTATTTGGGTCACATATTTTGAAACAATGTTCTACTGTGCTATACAATAGCCTTGTGACTCAATTGAAGACGTTTTAGGTTCCAATTCCTCTCCTAACTTTTGTTTTATCAAAAAGAGCACTACACTGAGCTATGGACTTGGCTGGCTCAATTGATTGAATCGATTTGTTCCAGACAAGGAGATTAAGATTAAATGGACTTTTTATAACCATGGATTGGGTTTGTTGTCAAATTATTATTATTGTTCTTCAAGAAGCAAACTAAGAGTGTAAATGATTTGGGCTTAAGCTTTGTTTATTTTTTTTTCATTAATTTATTTTAAATCCTTATGAGATTTGATTCTTTTAGAAAAAAGTTTACCTCCAAATTGATTTGGAAAAAAAATCTTCAAGCTTATTAAATGACAATTTTTTTTTTCTTAGAAGCTATTATGTGACAATTGATAATATTTGTACTTTTAGTCTTACAAACTATTTATCAAGTCTTATGACTTGTATAAATAATATACATATATGATTTATTATTATGATGGAGAAGATTTTGGGAAACTCTGTCACCTTTTTTCTTTTTTTTTTTGTCTGAGATATAATTCTACTCTAACTTAATCTAAGTGTATATGTGTTAATCTAAGTGTACATGTGTGTGAAGCTACTCCTTAGAGATTTAAGTCCCGGCCCTTGCCCCCCTCCCACCCCACCCCCACATGAATTTATACTTATGGAATGACAATTAAACCAACAATACGTGATGGTCTGTCCTTTTTTTTTATTTTTAACAACCCATGCTTTGTATCAATATTTGGGCTTCTGTCATTAGTTTACTATTTTAAAATCTGATTTCTTATATCTTTCAAAAAAAAAAAAAAAAAAAATCTGATTTCTTACAGAAACTTTATAATAGCTAACAACAAAATTCAAACATTATGATTTCAACAAATCAAATTTAATATCTACAAACCTTTTCAAAATATTTGGGCCTTTGAAAACCTATTAATATTGTAATATAAGTCACATAACCACATTAACCAAAAAGTCAATGTCTAATATTTTACAACACTTGCACAAATTCATAATACCAATGTCTATAAATGCATTGATTAAAAAGTCAAAAGAAAAAAAAAAAAGATTAAACTAGTAGCGAAGTAGAACATGTCATCCAAATTAATTTCTCCACCTAGCCCAACTATCTCCACACTTCTCTGTCTCTTTAAATCTATGGAGATCGCCAGCCAGCCATTAGTTATCGTTCCTCTGCCATCTACAGCAAGCGTAGCCTGATGGTCGCTATTAGAGCATCCACATTAGTGAAGTTATAGATTTAGCAATTTAACACTCACTACAACAAATATGACTTTTTTCAAGGGTCAAAACCCTTGAAAAAGGTATTAAAAAACCTTGAGAAAAATTATTTTAAGAGTCCAATTGACCCTTGATAACCTTCGAAACTTATACCGTCGAAAAAAAAATTTTGAAGCCCTTCGTGGCCCTCAAAACAAGTGCTCTATCTTATTTTGAGGGCCAAGAGACCCTTAAATAACATTTTACCAAGGTTTAAAAAATTTACATTTACAACCCTTGATAAATAAGGTTATTTAAGGGGTCTCTTGACCCTCAAAATAAGATTTTATTTATTTAAAAAAAAAAAAACCATAATCATGCACAAATATATATATATATATATATACACAAAAAAAAAAAATTACTACAAATTATCACTAGAGAGAGTAGAGAGAGAAACAATAAGTCTACAACTTTTTTCACAACAATTGAGTTTGCAAGTTGTAATGTACAAATCATAATTTGCCACCTCAACCAGTTGTGAATTTGGTTGTGTCTCTAGCTTTACTCGGAGCAAACTCAAGCCATATAACTATGCATGATAATAGTTGTCAATTTAAACACCATAAAAACAATAACCCAAGTAATGTTTTCAATTGAACCAAATGGAGGGTATATAACAACACAGATACGGGATATTACACAATTGGAGTAAACCCAATTAAACATAATGATTCTCAACCAAACACCATAAAAAATTAAAAACAAAGACCCAAAAAACAAATCTTTCAACTGAGCCAATCTTTACAAAACCCAATTTAGCCAAAAACACAAACACACACACAGGGTAACAAAGAGTATCTAGTAAAAGACACACACCATTGCAGTACTAAGACAATTGAGAACCGAAAGCCTGTTCAGAATTGCTGTTCTAGACCAAGCTTTGCCCTCAACCAATACCTGCTGAGAGAGACAGAGAGAGAAAGAGAGTTAGTGTGTGGGGGTTAAAGAAAGAGAATAGACAAAAGGGTATTCTTGAAAGTTGAAACTGACACAACTCAAGCTCTCTACTCTCTAGTGATAAATTGATAATAAAAAATTCTAAGGAAAAAATTTAAAAAAAAAAATGAGAAGAAGAACAGTATAGTTAATTTAAACATTGATCCAATCCAAATGACCAATGAAGGTAGACTAAATGCACAATTTTTTATGAATACAAAATTCTTTCAAAACCATTCCGCTGGTATGTTGCAAAAGAAGGGACCTAAAGTTAGCAGAATTATATCTGACCACAATATGGGAATCAAAATCTGAAACTATTGTGAGATTAAACAAAGATGAGGAATAAAGATAAAATTATTTGATAATTAAATATATAAGGTCAACGTGTCTCCTCATCCAAACTCTTAGACAGCCCTTAAATTCCTTACACCCACTCCCAATATCCTCAAAATTAAACCCATAACAATCTAAAATATCATCCCTTCCCCATTGCCATGGCGTCCAAACTCCAAAGTCAAGCACCAAGTCACTGAAAGATCACCCACCCACTTCTCACCACAACCATAACCTTCAATTTTCACCTTACATAATTCCAAACCAATATTACCCAAATACAATTAACAAGTAAATGTCTGGGAAAGTGTAGATAACTCAAAAAAGTTTCAAATTTCCTAACCCTTTAGAACTACTAAATTCATATTGGGAAATTCCTCATCCCTTTCCCTATTCAGTTATTTATAGTTTATTTAGATCCATCAATGTCATCCCTAGTACAAAGAGAAAAATCATCATTTTCCCTTCCCTTAATAGTTATACCCATAAAGTTTCGGCCTTGGCAAATATTTCAATGTACAAAATTTTCTTGTTCAAAACTCACCCACTTCAGGTTTATTCATTCAAAGAAAGAAAGTGAATTTTTGGCATAAACTAACTATAAGCAACCTTAAAAATCAATAGTAAAAGATAAGCATAAGCTAAATGAAAGACAGCAAACTCCTTTGAAAAAAGACAATATATAGATAACAGAAAAGTAAAAAGTTTTAAACTTGAAGGCATTTTTATCAAATACCTTACAGACAATATATATGAGAGCAGAAAGTAAAGTTTTAAACTTGAAGGCATTTCATCAAACACTGACTAGCTTGAAGGAGAAATAAAAGACCAAAAAAAAATCATATCTAAAATACAGAAAACCAAAACATATTTTGTCAAAGAGAAAACATTCCATCCGGTCTTGGCGTAAATCCCACACTTTACACCCACTAATAATAACAAGCCACATCAGCATTTCACTGGACAATGAAATAAATTTGTCACACACAATCACTCTTCCTAAAACCCAATTTCACAAAAATCCAAAAGCCCAGCTTCCACGCATAACTGAGAACCAATTCCTTCAACCTCTAACCACAAGAGACACCACCAGAGTGTAGAAAAACATACAGAAAAAAACTTTGTAAGATTGGTTTGGGGGTTTCTTTTTGTAAGATTTGTTGGTGTGGATTTGATTTATTGTCTTGATGGATGATTCAAGAGAAACCCATGTTTAATCACTCATTTTTCTTCATAACTATTTGTTGTTTTGCCTATATGCCGACTTAAGAGAGTAAAAGAGGCGTGCGGCAAGTGGAAGATGTGAAAGGAAAAAGAGAAATTTAGGATCTTTAGATTTGTTGAGTTTTAGTTGTCTTGAGACCGAAATTTTTGGGTCTCATCCGTTGGGTCTGTGGGTCGCTGTTGCCGGAATGAGGGGAGGAAAACGGAGTAATGACAGTTGTTGGTGGTCCGTACGTTTGAAGGAATTTTTTTCGGTCTCCTCTCAATCAGGAACTTGCAAAGTTGTATCAGTTTCACTGTTTAGTCTGTGGGTCGCCGTTGCCAAAATAAGGGGCAAATCGGAGCGGCGGTGCGGTGGCCGTTACTGGTGGTTTGTGGAAGGGAGTATGGATGAGAAAGGTGTTAAGGGCAGGATTTGAACGAGTAGTCAATAGGTGTGGCCAGTTGTATTAACGTTTCAGTAAAATGCTGTTGTTGAGCTCTTTTACTGGAGGGCGTAAACCTCATGCTTTATGCCACATCCGGACACAATTTACACTCTTTGTCAAAGTCCCAAATACATAAGATGCTAAGATAAACGTATTTATGACAACTGTGAAAAACAGGTTGAGAGAGAAAGAGAGAGCAGAAAGTAAAACCAATGAGAATAAATTGACAATTTTAAAGAGCATACCTGTAAAAGAGCAGCAATAGTACCAAAAGAATTCCACAACAATGGAGCCAAATCTTGAAATCATCCTCTCTTCTAAAGTAGAAAAAAAAAAAAACAAACATAAATTAATTAGGCAGACCTGTATAAGTGCGCAATAGTACCAAAAGAATTCCACAGGGAAGGAGCCAAATCTTGAAATAATTCCTTGTTCTAAAAAATGAAACCAAAGGCAGACAGAAGTTTATAATTACAGCATACAACAGCTATATTGCATAACCATTCAAAGAAAAGAACATGGGCATATTTCATACAGAGTCTTCAACAAAACCAGTCATTGCACAAATCCAAGTAGTTCAGTATCTATATTGTTTTTTTAGGCTATAAAGTCCAATTTTTTTCCTTTATGATAAAGACATGTGAAATCTTCTTGTACAACCACAAGTACACAGGTAATCTCAATATCAAAATCTCTTGCAGCGTACTATCAAACTACTAGGTAAATTTATCTAGTGGTTATGGAAAATCACATGTGATTGTTCAAATACTGAAGCACATTTTCTTGGTCATTGTACTAATCATGTAATTTCCTTTTTAACTTTGCTCTTGTTACGTATTTTTGCTTTGATTGTTATCTTTATACCGTGTGTAACTAACTTCATAGCATATATGCAGTATGATCTCACTATTTGACAACATAGAACAGAACAATCGTGGCCCTGTATACTCATTGCCCATTTCACAATTAAAATATATGGATTCTCCATCAGTGCCTTTCACAATTAAAATATAAAAAATTGGATGACAGGTATTGCAGAGGATTCTATGTACTTATACCACAAATGGTTTGCCTCAAAGGCTGCATTGCCAAGCAGTCTTTAACATGCCTGCAATTGCCTTAGCTGAAACTCATTCCTATCTGCTGACAGGTAACTCAATAAGCCTTGAAGTACGCTTTTGCTAAACCATGAGAAGTTACAAAACTTCTTTCTATTTTTGTTAATTATGGTTGAAATTAACCAAAAAAAAAAAAAAGCTGCAAACGCAATTGCAGCGGTATAAGTACTTATAGGTAGTGCTTCAAAAAACGCAGGAAATTCGTGAAATGTTAAATCATATAAACAAATGCAGCAAAATCTCCTAGATTTAAACAAAGTTTGGATGATCTAATTAAATAACTATTTGAATTTCGTATTTAATTAAAAAAATAAAATGGAGCAGAAGTTATAGGTAATCATCCAAAAGCGCGGAAAATTTCTGAAAAATCAAATTGATAAACAAACACAAAAAAAACTCCTAAAATCAAAGAAAATGAAGCTTGAAGGAGCAAATTAAATAATTACTTCAGAATAGAGCACAGATTCAACCTTACAAATCAACAATCAATAGGTACAGAGAATTTTCCAATTTCAAAATCAACAATCAACAATCAACAATGAATATTTCATAAGAGAGAGTAGAACCTGTAATCAAGCTAGTGGAATCAGCGGTGCTGGAGTCGAGATGAGAGGAAACCTTCGATTTTTGAGTTTTCTGAGAAATGTGCGAAAGGAAAATCAAAGAAATGCGGTGAAAATCTACGAGAAAGTGGGAGAAAACAAAGAAACACAAAAATTCAAAGAAGAAATTAGGGTTTGTGATTAGGCAATACCAATTCTTATCAATGCGATTGAGAGACGAAGAAAACACACCGTGACCGAGAGAGACGAAGTCACGAAGAGAACACCGAGCTTAGATTGAGAGAGACAAAGAGACACAGACGAAGAAATCACGAACTTGAGCTTGAATGCTATGTGATTTCCATGATTACCGAGCTTAGATTTGTATTTGGGGAAAATGAGACAGTGAGAGATCTCAGAGAGAGAGAACTTGTGATATACGAGAGACTGAGAGTTTTTTTTTTTTTTTTTTTTTTTTTTTTTTTTTTTTTAAGGAAGGTTGGGTATTTTATTTAGTTTTTTAAATATTTTTTTGAAATTTTTTTCAAGGGTTGAAAATTTTTTTTGGGTATTTTTATTAGGGGTTGTGAATTTAAGAGGATTTACATTCAAAATTAACCACTTTTTTATATATTTATTTCAAGGGTTGTGTTAATTATTTTTCAAGAGTTGAGTTAATTATTTTGAAAGTTCTTAATAAATCTAGTAATAGTCATACTTTAGGCTGTGTTTGTTTCGCGTAAAACGTTTTCCGGAAAATATATATTTTCCGAAAATGCTATTTTCCGGAAAAGGAAAATGTATTGAGGTTGTTTGGCTGTCTCGGAAATCGATTTACGAAAAATCAATTCCGGTGTTTGGTTCACTGTAAACAACATATATTTCCAACAGAATACATGCAGAGTGCAATTATAGCAGAGCAGAAAACTAGAACACGAAAGCAACAATTAAACAAAAACAATACAATGCAAACAAACCACCCAAGAAAATATCACAACACAGAGTACCATCACCAAACAAACAATTTATTTACATCACTACACATGGGCATCAGAGAATATGTTTGATGAATTTGTGTAAATATAACTAGATACCCTTCCTCAGTGTGTGGATCGGAGAAATTTTCGGATCGGACTGAGAAAGGGAAAAGGAATACTCACTGTGCGTGGAGAGGTGGTGGAGCTCGGTGTGTGGATCGGAACTTGGAGGTTGGAGCTCGTCGGAGTGGGGATCGGAGCTTGGAGGTCGTCGGTCTGGACCGGAGCTTGGAGCTTGGAGCTTGGAGATCGGAGCGGAGGTCTGGAACGGAAAAGCTTGGAGCGGATCGGAGCGGAGGTCTGGACCGGATCGGAGGTCTGAACGTGCTGCTGAGCTTGGAGCTTGGAGCTTGGGTCTGGACCGGATCGGAGAGTGAGTGTGAGAGAGCTTGGAGAGTGATGTTGCTGTGTGAGAGAACTTGGAGAGTGGAGAGAAAATTTTCCGGAAATTGGTTTAAGGGGAAATTGATTTCCGGGTGGGAGGGGTCTTTTTCGGTCAAAACTGAAATTATTTTCAGTTGACCATATTTTTCTAAACCAGCCAAACACCTAAATTTTCCGGAAATGATTTTCCGGAAGTAGTTTGAACCCAAAACAAACACACTCTTAGTGTATATTTAGACAAATTTTATTAACCCTTGAAAAAAAAAGTGTCGAAACAGCTCATATTGTTCGTAGTGACTACAAAAGGCTATTTTATCTATTTTGCCACATTACTTTATAATTATCTTAACTTTCAACACAATAAAATAATATAAACCACACAATAAAATAATATATTTACTATAATAAACACCAACCAATACAACCAACAGAATAAAATAAAATAACTTCTAATAATTTTTTTTTTTTTTTTACTATTTTAGCCACAGTGCACTATAGCTCAACATCCAAATTTTTTTTTGGTTTTCCCTCTATCATTGAATTATGTATTTTAGTATTGGTGGTGCTAAAATAACCGGGCTTTTTAGTATCCATCACACTATTTGATAGGTAAACTCGGTACCTCGTCTGAGGCAAACCTGGGCCTCCACTGCAAAACAACATTTTTCTACTCCTGTGAATCTTTCTATATATATTATGATCTTTTTTTTTTTTTTTGAGTCAGGTGTTCAAGATTTTCTTTTAGGGGTCAAAACAAAAAAATTTTAATATATAATATATAAATTTCTTTTCTATTCATATGAGGGGGTTCAACTTCAACCCCCTGCCTTCAACGTAACACCCGTCCATAGCCCAAAAAAATTACCAATACAAACTATAAAAAATTAAGCCATAAAATTTTTTTTACCAAAAATAAACAACTTATCCCTTCAAAATAATTTTGTCGTTACCTAATCCACATAAGAGGAAGCCGCATCGACAGCAACCCACGGTCGATGAGAAAAGGAAGCGACCGAGGCCCAGGAGGCCCCGAGGCCCAGGGGCCACAACATCTATAAAATTTTGATGTAGAAGCTGACTCTGGAATTCGATCTAGACCCATTTCTATCCCTGGAGGTGGTTCAAGGAACTCAGTTGAACCATGATTTGCATATTCCGTGATGGCAATATAGGGATCATATTCCTGCAAGTGGGAGCAATGTCAACACAAACATCATTTCTTAAAAGAAATGAAGATAGTAAAACAAATGATAGACTGAGATTGTGCCTCTTGAGATTCCAAGCTAATTATACAAGGCCTCACCAAAACAAATGAAGTCTGAGTAAGTTCAGGACGGTGTTCGTTGTTCTTGTTAAGTGTGCTGAAATTAAATAGAATGAAAAAGAAACAAACCGATGCCTCTATAATGTTAAGATCCGATTCTGACAGACATGGAAAGAAATCTGTCCGTTCAAGGTTCACGGCTTCCGTAGAGGGAGCCTGTTCCTGCAAGTGGGAGCAATGTCAACACAAACATCATTTCTTAAAAGAAATGAAGATAGTAAAACAAATGATAGACTGAGATTGTGCCTCTTGAGGTGCCCAAGTCCACGGCCCAACAGATGAAGTATCACCAGTAAGAAGTGGCTCAAGACGCGAAGTTGAACCAGAAATTTGAAGCGTGGGTTCTGGGTTGGCAGTAGAGTGGGCATTGTCCTTGTTAGGTGTGCTGAAGTTAAATAAAATGAAATGGGAGTTAAGGAATGCATAGAAGGCATATATAAAAGGAATTTAAATTCTTAATGAATGAAAATCGTACTTACATCCTCATAGGATTGTCCAACCAGTCCTTGCCACAAAACAATGCCTGTTTAATCTCAGGATCCAAATCATTGAAGATTGGATCGAGTGTCATTGTTTCAATACAGAAAGCAGATTTTGATGTAGAGGTTGACATTGGAATTGCCAAGATATCACGAGCCATCGTCCAAAGAGTTGGAGAATCTTGACTCTTGGTATGCCACCAACCCAACATGTCAAATTCTTCATCAGGTTGAAGAGGTTCTTGTAAATATTTTTCAAGTTCTGTTCTCTGTGTTTTCGACTTTTTCCAACCTTCTAGTATATTACAAGGATCATCACCATCCGAGGAAGAGCTATTATCATTATTAATGAAGGGAGAAGTTGACCTCTGACTCGTAAGGTTTTCGGCATATAAATTAAACATATTGTCAAGAGATTCACTAAGCATTCTCCAATGCACGGGAATGTAACCATAATATTGTTTAAACGAGTACTCCACAAAGTCCAATTTTGTTCGTGGGTCAAAAACTGCTACAATTGCGTAAACAAAACCCATGTTATCAAAGTGGCTATAAAAATTCTCTTTCATTTTCTTTACAATGTCACTTTCTTGCCATTGTTGCAAATTGCCATAAATATCAAAAACCATACGAAAATACACATTCGCACTGAGACATTTGCCTCCCAAAAAACTGCATATGCCTTCATAGAAAATATTCAAACATTTGTGCATGACTTCTGCCTTATCCCATTCCTCCATAGATAAATTTCTACTCTCTAGGTCAAGAAATGCTTCCCCCTGCCTTCTTAACTCCAATGCAATTTGAAGCATGAAAAAGGTGGAATCCCACCTTAGAGGAACACCTTCAAAAGTAATTCCCTTGCCTCCTAAATTTAATCTCTTTACAACCTCTTCAAACTTTTGTTTCCCAATTGCACTTTGACTCATGCATTTGATGGCATTCCTTATCTTATGAAGAATATAATCTATCTCATCCAATCCATCCTTAACAAGGAGATTTATTATATGTGTGATGCAAGGGATGTGAAATATGTCATCTTTAAAAGGATGGCAACTACCTTCCTTATCAAGCCAGATTCCTAAGAATTTTACCATTAGATCATTTGCAGAAGAATTTTCAACGGTTATAGTAGCCAATTTCTTGTAAATGTTCCACTCCCGAAGCACATCTTTTACCATCCCAAAAAGAGTTTCTCCTGTATAATTGTATTCTACATTTTTTAGGGCAATAATCTGCTTCTTCAGTTTCAGACCGTCTTCAATAAATTGCAAAGTAAAAGAACAATACTTGTTTTTTTTTGTGTAATCTGTCCAAAAGTTAAGTATTAAATTGAAGCTCAAGAGCTTATCAAACTGTTTGCGGAGTTCTTCCTTTTCTTCTCTGTAGAAACAAAAAATCTTATCCTTTAAATTGTCTTGTGAAGGAAGTTTGAACAATGGTTGTAAATTCTTCACAAAAGTTTTGAAGTCCTCATGCTCAACCATACTCAACGGATACCCATTCTTAATAATCATTCTTACCAAATCCAAGCCACTCCTTTCTTCATCAAACACCAAATTCCCATTGGTGACAGTTGGACGTTCTAAACCACCAGTTTCGCTAGAAGATGTCTTTTCTTTTTGTAATTCTTTACATTTTGAGGAATTCAAGTGATTGTTCAAGTGTGTGGTCCCGTGTTTGCTTGACCCAGAAGAGCGCTTCCCACAATGTTTACATATGGCCCAGACCTTCCCATCTTTATCTGTATCCTTTCTGAAGTGGTTCCATACCTCCGATGTTGACTTTCTCTTTTTAGAAGATGTTGGGGGTACTGAGATCTCTCGACGTTGCATTTTGTTTATTTCCTATCAAGACATACAATAGTAATAGAACAAATGATCAAGCATATATAAACTAATTTAAGCTTAGAAGATGGACATTTAAAAATGTCCAAAATGTACCAATAAAGATTTGCATGGCACAATAATGACGGACAAGCTAAAGAGCGAGAGCCGAGAGGCAGATAGGTAAATAAAGCACAGTGAAATTTTCATAATTGTAAAAAATAAAAATAATTTAAGTAATAAAATATGTTGAAACTAAAAAAATATATAATATTTTGAAGAAAAAATAGAAAATACTAAAAGAGTAATGCTACATACACAAACTATTTTATAACATTTTTACAAAATGTTGATGTGGCTTTAGCAATTTACAAATAATCATTAATAAACATATATGTAATATTAGTGGTGGACCATATTAGAATTAATAAGAATTTGCCACATCAATAATTTGTAAAAATGTTGTAAAATAGTTTGTGACCGTAGTATTCCTCATACTAAAATATGTTGTTACTAGGATTTGAATTCTAATTCTAACTCATTAAATGAGATAGATTCACTAAATTAAACGCATACTTTCATTGACTTCTGAAAATTAGAAACTAAAAACAGTCTTTTGCATGTTTTTATTTTTCTTCACAAATTGAGTTTTGAGAACAATTTTTGTTTTTTGTCCATTTTGAGTTGCTAAACAAGTTTTTTAGTTTCAAAAATAGAAAATTATTTTTGGAAACAAAAAATAAGGGGAAAAAATAGTTACCAAATATACCCCTAAGTTTCTCTATGATAGACAGATAGTTTAGTAACCATTTTTTAAAAATAATTGTACAGTAACCGCAATGGAAGGAGAATTTGAACCCTAAACGTTTTCGTTAGAGATACTAAGAAATACTAATTGAGCTATAAAGGGCTCTTAACATGGTTTAGCAACATTGGTTCTTATAAATATGCAGAATAGCATCAGTAAAATAAGTTTAAAGCGACCAAATAAATATCATCTGAAAGAGTTATGTATTTATCTTTGAATGATATTAGTTATTGATTACAATAAATTGGAACTAAATAACTTAGAAATCATTCAAACCACTACCAAAACAAATTAATTTAGGAGTAAGTAAAAATATTTGGTAATAGATAATGAGCCATTTTAATAACCTTCTTTTGTGTGTATGTGAAGCTTTAGAAAGGACACATTTAACATGTCCCAACAGGTCCTGGAAAAAAAGTGATACTATAAATGTATATTGTCTGCTATTTCATATATGATTACAAGTCAAGCTAGCCATCATTTTTTGAATTGATCACAATACATGGGAACCAAAATGGTATAGAAGTTTGCGGTTCAAGTAATAGATCAGTGTTAGGGATAATAATAAGTAACTACATGCTCACTAAATCAATGATTCAATTATTGTAATTAAGAATTTTTTACATAATAGAAAATATTTAATCGATAATGATACTTGTAGGGTCAGATTCAGCAGCTCAAGCCCAAGAAGATGTGGATTTGGAGCCCACTGAACCCAAAACAATAAATTTGTAGAGAGTGGGTGAAAGAGCTAGGCTAATAATGAAAATAACAGTATTAAACGGCAATGATGACAGGAAGACTTGCATTAATATTTGCTCGGACAGAGGTGAATGTCTCGTCCGAGGAGGTGATTTTCATTGATAAACTTAGGTTACAAATGCTGGAGCTACAGTAAAATAATATGCTCTTCTCTCTCTCTTATTTTTCGATCCCCTACTATCAGAGACCCCTCTCTCTTATATAGTGCTGCCTTTCTCCATCTCCACCGTCCACTTGTTCACCATCTGTGCGTCCACTTGAGTGCATGTCCCATCACACTCCCCCTTTAGCCATGTCTGAGTGGCGGTAGCTGAGGATGCACTGTTCAGGGGTCTTCTCCACATAAATGCGGCCAGGAGGGTAGGTGCAGTGCATTAAATGCGGTGGTTGAAGTCTGTCTCCTTGATATTTCTCTGTTCCTGTTACCTTCTCGTGTGTCCGAGGCCCCCTCTCTCCCTTAACACTTGTCAAACAGATCGCTTGACACGTGCCGGACAAAAACCTCGTCGGGTCGGTCTCCTCGGACGTATGAGCATCTCCTCGGACAGTGCACGTGCTCGCCTGTGGACATTCTCCTTTCACATGGGCCTCTGACTGTGTCCTGGTCTCCTCGGACGAACAGTGGTCCTCGGATAGGGCCTTGGGCCCAATAAGTTGGGTTGGGCTTTTCTCCCCCACAATAGCCCCTCAAAATTGTAGTTTTTCCCTCGCATCCGAGGAGAAAAAGTAGGATTTTGACTTGCCACGGAGCAAAAGCTTGGAAGCACGCACAACCGAGCTGGCACGTGTGTAAGCGTGGGAACAGACGCCTCATTAATGCCGCTGCGGTTTCCTTATTCCCAAGGCGCTGCATTAACTGCACTAGGTGACGTTTCGTCCTTCGCATCCAACGGTGGCTGATTGATCAAACGGCTGTGGTTTTTCTTCAGGATTTGGGCGGGAGTGCCCCTGACCCTTCGCTTGACCCCGTATAAAGCTTCAGAGGAAATCACTTCCTCCTCACTTTGCAAATCTTCAGACGCTCCAGCAAGAACAGACGCCTCACTCCGTCCAAATCTCTCCGTCCGAATCTCTCAGTCGCCGGTGCCAATCTAACTCAGAATCCTCACGAGTCCTCCTACGAGCCTGCAGTCGCTTCTCCGGTCTGGCCCTTGTAAGTCATCGCCCACCGAATCTTTTAGTTTTCTCTTCGGCCAACCGTTTCACTTAAGCACCATGGGGAAACTCGAGTACATGATGGATAGCCCTGAGCAAATAGAGGCGTTTAGGACCGCGTACCGCATACCCCCTAACGTGGGTGTGAGGTATTGCCCCCCAGAAAAAATACTAACAGACCGGCAGACGGGAGAGGTGGTTATCCCCCTCATCGCCTTCAAAGAAGGGGGGATGACAATCCCCATGGGCCCCATCACCGCCAGTTACCTTCGGAACCATAGGCTTACTCCCTGGCAGTGCGCGCCCAACATGTTTAGGATCCTAGGAGCGATTGAGGACCTTGAGCGCCATTTGGGGTTGGGACTCACCTGGCTTGACGTGGTACATATGTACGAATGCCATAGCCAGCAAGATGCTGGGTACTACTTAAAATCCCGGTCGGATGTTGTCAGGCTCATCTCCTGCCTTCCCAAATCCAACAAAGGGATGAAAGACGACTATGTGATCGTCTCGGGCGCCTGGCGCAACGGCCCTGGTTGCCCAACCAAGCCTGGGAAGCCAGGTGTGACATGTAGATTTAGGCACACTGACCATAGGCTTAGGGCTCCCGTCTTTTAACTGTCTTTGATTTCTCTTCGGTCGCTATTTCTGAGCTTCTAACCATTTTATCTTTTTACTTGCAACAGATAAGAACCAAGTTTCTCCTCGGCTCAGCCTAACGAATATTGTTGCCCTCAACTACCTTTTAAGGTCGGAGATCTTCGTGAGCGAGGACGGGCAACTACGATCTGCTCCCCTTATTCTTGGATATAAAGCGAAGTCAAAAGGTTTTCAGCCGGTCGGCAACGCAATCGTCCAAGGAGATCATCGCCTTGCGCGCATCGACGTTGGTCGGAAGGGCTTCTTAGCGCCGGACGATCTTGAACCTGTACCCCGTCCAATTCCTCGGGCTGCACCTCCCCTTATCCAACCACTCCAGCAGGTTCCCCTCGGACAAGAGATTGAAGGTGAGGGGGCTGGCTCTTCCACTTCTTCGCTTGAAGAACAAATAGACGAATTTCGGTTTGAGGGAGAAGCTTCAAGGGTAAACCAGGTGGTGGAGATCTCAGACGCCGAGGAAGAAGCCTGCGAGCAGTCAGGCGCCCAACTTAACTTGTTAGCCACTCATTTAGAAGACTCCTCGGACGACGATATGGATCTGAGGAATTTGATGAAGGGTAGAGGCAAAAAGTCCGACCCGAAAGATGCCGGGACATCTAAGACACTGGTGACACTTCCTCCGGCGCCTACCCAGATCCCTGACCCAAGCTTGAAACCCATGCTAAAACTGCAGAAGAAGAGACCCCACACTGAGGTTGAGGAAAAACAGGTGCCACCAACCAAGGGGGCCAAGCAGCAAAAGGTGGCACAGGACAACCGAAGTCGCAGGGCTCCGTCTACTGAAAGCCGAGACGAGGGCACAGTGGCAGAGGTGCGCCGAGGAGGAGGGGGACCGCGGATTTGGTCTCCAAAATTGGAGTTGGAGGGCGCTCCAATCCTCTGGGAGACCTCCCTCAGGAATTATGATGGAGGGAGGGCCGGCTACGTTGCTGAGGCCCTGCAGCAACCGCTTCCCCTCCCTCATGACATGGAGTCCTTCAGGCGTTTCAACCAGCCGGAGCTCTTTCGATCCCTCAAGATGGATTTAGCCATCGTAAGTAACCTCAATCCGATTAGCTGACTCACTGATTTTTGCCTTTCCCATTTTTCTGCGTTTGACCTTTAGAGTTTCCATCATGCAGGTCACTCAGCAGATTTACGTAGCCGAGGAGTGGGACAAGAAGAATCGCCTTGAAACCCAGGCGGCGTTCTGCTCCCGAGACGAGGCGGAGAAATCTCTGGGCCAGCTGAAGGACGATTATACCCGTCTGTCCGGGGAGCTCGCGGAGATGACCAGCCAGAAGAAAAGCCTTGACGCTGGGATAAAGAATGTTGAAAAGCAGGTTGAGGACCAGCGTAAGTTGCTAAAGGCGGCAGAGGCCAATCTGAAGACCGAGAGGGAGCTGGTAAACGGGCTAAGGGATGAACTCCGAAGAGCCAAAGACAGCGTCCGATATGCCGAGGAGAAAGCCCAGTTGGCCCAAGAGGCGACTGAGGCTGAAAAGAAGACAGCTTACCAGCTGGGGGTAGAGACGGCCACGTCCCAGCTTCTAGAGCAGTTCGCCTCGGTCAGCCGAGATTACTGCAACATAAGTTGGGGCAAAGCCCTGGATGCAGCTGGAGTCCCTGCCGACTCGGAGCTGAGGCTGCCTGGGAGCGTATACTATGATCCTGATATCCGAGAGCTCTCAGGAACTGATCTCCCTCCTGTTCCACAGCTTCCAGAGGCTTCGGAGCCAACTTTGGTCAGCCATGCTCCTCCACTCACTCTTGGTGCAAGCAAGGAAACTGGTCAGCCAAGCGGCAAGGATAAGCCAGCTGAACCAGCCAAAGAGAAAGGCCAAGGGTCAGGCGAAGAGAAAGTTCCTTCTGAGCCCAAGGACCGAGCCCCTGACGCGACTGCTCGGATAGGCCAGGCTGCTGACCCCGTGCTCCCTTCAGCAAAAGAATAGACGTATAGGGCTTTTACTTTTTGCACCTGTGCTTTCTTTTGTTTTATCCGAAGAATTGTAAACCATACTTTTATTTATGAAATAGATTTCCATTTGTCTATGATGTTTTAAATACCTGCCTTACTAATTACTACTGTCACATACAACTGTACATTGCACTTATAACCAAATAATGCAAATAAATCTGCTTGATACATTATACTTATGGCGTAAGTAACCAAAATTAATATTGAAAAGGATAGGCCTAGCAAGAGTTAATGATGATTTGCATGTCTTTTCAAGTTAAACATAAGTTATTATTCCTCGGCTTCAAACTAAACACAACTAGGGGGAGCATTTATAAATTAGAAACAATTTAAACGCGATTAGGAGTTTTAGCACTAAGCCCCAGTGACACCGGCCGCGTGGGGGTATTGACTAACCTGTCGCTTGGTTCAAGGATTATAGAATTCGAATGTACTCGAGTGTTAACTAACCCTAGTCATCTGGTCCGAGGACTGCAGGCATGACTGGATTTAAGTTTAAACATGAACCGCACCGGAGTGTTAACTAACCCTAGTCATCTGGTCCGAGGACTACAGGCATGACTGGATTTAAGTTTAAACACTAGAACCGCAACTGAATGCTAACTAACCCAAATCATCTGGTCTGAGGACTACAGGCATGATTGGATTTAAGTTTAAACACTATAGAACTGTAACTGAGTGCTAACTAACCCAAATCATCTGGTCCGAGGACTACAGGCATGATTGGATTTAAGTTTAAACACTATAGAACTGTAACTGAGTGCTAACTAACCCAAATCATCTGGTCCGAGGACTACAGGCATGATTGGATTTAAGTTTAAACACTATAGAACTGTAACTGAGTGCTAACTAACCCAAATCATCTGGTCCGAGGACTACAGGCATGATTGGATTTAAGTTTAAACACTTGAGCTAACGGTGTTAACTAACCCTAATCATCTGGTCCGAGGACTGCAGGCATGATTGGATTTAAGTTTAAACACTTAAGCTGGTGGCGAATGAGTGTTAACTAACCCTAATCATCTGGTCCGAGGACTACAGGCATGATTGGATTTAAGTTTAAACACCTGAGCTAACGGTGTTAACTAACCCTAATCATCTGGTCCGAGGACTACAGGCATGATTGGATTTAAGTTTAAACACTTAAGCTGGTGGCGAATGAGTGTTAACTAACCCTAATCATCTGGTCCGAGGACTACAGGCATGATTGGATTTAAGTTTAAACACCTGAGCTGGTGGCGAATGAGTGTTAACTAACCCTAATCATCTGGTCCGAGGACTACAGGCATGATTGGATTTAAGTTTAAACACCTGACCTGGTGGCGAATGAGTGTTAACTAACCCTAATCATCTGGTCCGAGGACTACAGGCATGATTGGATTTAAGTCTAAACACTTGAGAGAAAACTTTACGCAGCGAATGGGTATATCAATTGAAGAGAAGACTTGATTAATAGAAGTACCTCTTAAGGTTATTTACATTCCAAGGGCGAGGGATTACATGACTATCCAGGTCTTCTAAGAAATACGCTCCAATACCAGCGCCTGAAGTGACACGATATGGTCCTTCCCAATTGGGTCCTAATTTCCCCCAAGCTGGGTTCTTCGCGGTCCCCACAACTTTCCTCAACACCAGATCCCCAGGCTCTAAAGGCCTCAGTTTCACGTTGGCGTCGTGGCCTTGTCTGAGCTTTTGTTGGTAGTGTGCCAGCCGAACCATTGCATTCTCTCTTCTTTCCTCAATAAGGTCCAAACTCTTCTCTAGTTGCTCGTTGTTGCCGGTCGGACTAAACGAGCTGGTTCTAAGTGTTGGGAACCCTGTTTCCAGCGGAATGACAGGTTCAGCCCCATAGGTCATCGAGAAGGGGGTCTCTCCAGTAGACCTGCGGGGCGTAGTTCTGTAAGCCCAAAGCACATGTGGCAACTCTTCTACCCATTTGCCTTTTGCATCATCTAGCCTCTTCTTTAAGCCGTTCAGTATGACCTTGTTGGAAGCTTCTGCTTGGCCATTACCCTGGGGATAGGCTGGAGTGGAGTATCTGTTCGTAATTCCCAGCTCACTGCAGTAATTCCTGAATGCCTTGCTGTCGAACTGTAAACTGTTGTCCGAGATGAGGGTGTGAGGAACTCCAAACCGTGTGACAATGTTCTTCCACACGAACTTTTGCACATCAACGTCTCTGATATTGGCTAGCGGCTCAGCTTCAACCCACTTGGTGAAATAGTCTGTTCCGACCAGGAGGTATTTCTTGTTTCCTGCAGCTTTGGGGAAGGGTCCCACAATATCCAAGCCCCACTGGGCAAAGGGCCATGGACTAGATAGTGGATTAAGGTTTCCCCCTGGCTGGTGAATGTTTGGAGCGAAGCGCTGACATTGATCGCACTTTTTGACGTATTCGTGTGCCTCCTTCTGCATGTTAGGCCACCAATAGCCTTGGGTGAGGGCTCGGTGAGCCAAGGACCTGCCTCCAGTGTAGCTCCCACAAATTCCTTCGTGCAGCTCTTCTAGCAGTGCCTCAGTTGCCTCGGGATGTACGCATAACAAATATGGTCCCGAATAGGAGCGTTTGTATAGTTTCTGGTCTTCGGACAACCAGAACTTAGTCGCCTTCCTCCGAACTTTATCGGCTTCTCCCTTCTCTTCCGGCAATGCATCTTCTTTGATAAATTTGACTAAAGGGTCCATCCAGCACGGCCCGGCCCTGATCTGGTGAACCTGGACTCCCCCTGACTTCGTCTCTGTAGGCCTGTGCAGGTCCTCGACGAGGATGACCCTCGGCAGGTCCTGTGCCGAAGAGGTGGCTAGCGTGGCCAAGGAGTCAGCATGTGAGTTGCCACTCCTGGGGATGTGCAGCAAACTGAAAGATTCGAACTCTGATTGCAGATGTTTAACACGACCCAAGTATCCCTGCATTCTTTCGTCCTTTGCCTCGAACTCGCCTTGTACTTGACCTACTACCAGTCTTGAGTCCGAGAACAACTCCACGGACTTCCCACCCATTCTACGGACCATAGTCATCCCCATAAGTAGGGCCTCATACTCTGCTTCATTATTCGTTGCCGAGAAGTCCAACCTTAGCGTTTTCTCGGGGGATATCAATACTAGCCCAACTCCAGAGCCTTTTTGGTTTGCCGCGCCATCGACATACACTTCCCAATGGGAGGGATTCTGTTGAGAGACCATGCCAACTGATTTTTCATCCATGCCCGACGTGGGCTTCACCTCTTCTAGCTGGGGCTCCGTGAACTCAGCCACCAAATCTGCGAGGACCTGTCCCCTGACCGACGTGCGGGGCATATATCTTATATCGAAAGCCCCTAAGATTGTACCCCACTTGGCAATCCGACCAGTGTAATCGGCACTTCGGAGTATAGCTTTGAGTGGGAGTTGTGTGAGAACGATCACCGTGTGGGCTTGGAAGTAGTGAGGTAGCTTCCGTGTGCCAAGCACTACTGCTAAGATAGCCTTCTCCAGTGGCAAGTAACGAATCTCAGCCTCATGCAGCGACTTGCTTACGTAATAGACGGGCCTTTGTACACCAGAGTCCGACCGTATCAACACCAGGCTCACCGCATAGGGAGCTACAGCGATGTAGGCGAACAGTACCTCGTCTGGTTCAGGACTGGACATGATTGGTGGCCGAGACAGGTAATCCTTGAGTTGCTGGAACGCCAAAGCACATTCCTCAGTCCATTCGAATCCCTTCCACTTGTTGAGTAGAGAGAAAAAGGGCCGACACCTGTCTGCTGATCTAGAGATGAACCGATTGAGGGCAGCAGTCATTCCAGTCAGTTTTTGAACTTCCTTGGGATTCCGAGGAGCTCGGAGGTTGTTGATGGCCTTTATCTGGTCGGGGTTGACCTCAATTCCTCTGTGGGTGACCATGTATCCCAAGAACTTACCGGACCCCACCCCAAACGAGCACTTAGAGGCATTTAGTCGTAGCTTGTATTTCCGTAGAACCTCAAAAGTACTTTCAAGGTCTTTCACATGCTCGGCTATAACTTTGCTCTTCACCACCATGTCATCTATGTAAATCTCGATGTTCTTGCCCAGCTGTGGCTCGAACATCCTCGTCATCATCCTCTGGTAGGTAGCTCCAGCGTTCTTCAAGCCGAACGACATCACTTTATAGTGGTAGTTGCCAATAGGGGTGACAAAAGCAGTTTTCTTCTGGTCCTCCAGGGCTAATGGTATCTGGTGGTAGCCTTGGAAGGCGTCCAGGAAGCTCATCTGAGGGTGGCCGACAGTGGCATCAACCAGCTGATCGATTTTCGGCATAGGGAACGGGTCTTTGGGGCATGCCCTATTCAGGTCCGTGAAGTCAACGCATACTCGCCACTTCCCACTCTTCTTCTTCACCACCACGGTATTCGCTAACCATTCGGGATAAAAAACCTCTTTGATAGCCCCAGCTGCTTTGAGTTTCGCCACCTCATCTCTCACCGCGTCGGCATGTTCTTTGGATGGGCGCCAAATAGGTTGTTGCTTGGGGGTGACCAGTGGATTCACCTTCAAGTGGTGGCATATAAACTCCGGGTCCACCCCTGGGGCTTCGTAAGCGCTCCAGGCAAAAACATCAAGATTTCGCTTGAGGAGCCCTATCAGCTCTTCCTTCTCTTGAAGAGGCAGCTGAGATCCGACTTGAAAGAATCTGTCAGGATCGTCTCCAATGAGCACTCTCGTCAGATCCTCGCATCGGGTGCTCTCATCTGGTTCTTCAAAGGGCAATCCCCGGGACTGTAATTGCTATAAATTCCTTCCAGCTCCGTCCGAGGACTCGGCCGGGGCCTCATGCTGAATGGCGGCTACCAGACACTGTCTAGCAATAGACTGGTCTCCTCGAATTTCATGTATCTGTCCTCCTGATGGATATTTGACCTTCTGGTGCAAAGTAGAGGGGACAACCCCAAGTGCGTGAATCCAAGGTCTGCCTACGAGTGCCGTGTAGGGCGAATATGCGTCCACGACGATAAAATCCAACTCCACCACCTCGGAGCCGGACTGCACAGGTAAGCGTATCCGGCCTTTCGGGATGACAGGCCTTCCTTCAAAGGTGAATAAGGGGGAATCGTACGGCGTCAGGTCCTAGGGTTTTAGGCCTAGGCCCTTGTAGAGGTCCGGGTACATTATCTCCACGGCACTGCCCTGGTCCACCATTACCCTCTTTACATCGTACCCTCCTATTCTGAGGGTGATGACTAGTGCATCATCATGGGGTTGGATGGTGCCGATCATGTCCTCGTCCGAGAATCCCATAACCAGCGGGGCACCAGACCTAGCTCTCTTCGGTCCTCGGCTCGACTCCCCTGCGGGTGGTCGGCCTACTGACATAACTTTCGAAGGCCAGGACCCTGTTCTCCCCGGCGCTGCGAAGACGACGTTTATAGTCCCAAGCGGTGGCTTTGAGGGGTCGTCCCTGCGTGGCCCCGAGCCTGTCTGTCCTCGGCCGCTGGAGGGGTGCAGAAGATGTTTCAGTTTACCATCGCGGACCAACTGGTCCAGGTGATCCCACAGACTCCTACAATCTTCCGTTGTATGCCCATGGTCTTGATGGTACTGGCAGTAGAGATTGTGGTTGCGTCTCTCGGGGTTTCCTACCATCTTGTTCGGCCACCTGAAGAATGATTCATTCTTAATCTTTTCCAAGACCTGATGCACTGGCTCTTTGAACACGGTGTTGACCGATTGAGGATTCATCGATCCTGATTGTCCGGCAAAATCCCTCCGCGGTTTATTGTAATTGTACCGGTCCGACCGCGAATCTCTCCTCTCCTGAGGGATAATCTTATCCTTTCCTTTGCCCTGCTGCTGATCTTCTTCAACCCTCTTATACTTCTCTATGCGGTCCATTAGTTGACGCACGTTTGTGACTGGTTTGCCAGATAAGGATCCCCTCAAACCGTGGTCAGTAGGGAGGCCAAGCTTGAACGTGCTGAGGGCCATTGCATCGTTGTTGCCCTCCACCTCATTGAACATCTCCCAATATCTGTCTGAATATGCCTTCAAGGACTCGCCTTCCTGCATAGACAAGGATAGCAGGGAAGAGAGAGGCCTAGCCACTCTTCGGCACGTAACAAAACGGGAGCCGAATGCCTGAGTGAGCTCTTTGAAGGAGTTGATGGAGCCCGCCTTCAAACCATCAAACCATCTCATAGCAACGGGCCCAAGACTGGAAGGGAAAACCTTGCACATCAGAGCTTCATCTCTGGAGTAGACAGCCATCCTCTGGTTAAAATGACTCACATGCTCCACGGGGTCAGTTTTACCATTGTAGACGGTGAACGTTGGCTGGTTAAAGTGCCGAGGGAGTCTGGCCTCCTCTATCTTTCGTGTGAAGGGTGATCTAGATATCTGATTTAGAGCCCTGTTCATGGCATCGTTCTCCACGTCCTCGCGTGATGGGCTCCTACGCTCCCTTTTACGATGAGACTCCTCTACATAGGTGTAGGACTCGCTAGCTGGTGTCTTAGACTTACGTTGATAAGAGACGTCCTGCTCATCATCAAGATCATCTTCAGAGTACGAGGAAGCCCGCTTCCTCTTTGCGTGTCGCAACTCCCTCTTTAGTTTTTCCACTTCCAGTTGTAAGTCACGGTTCTTCTCTGCATGGGACATGTGACTCCCGCTCTGTGATTGGCTCTGGCTAAGGTGCACAGTGTGTACACTGCCCTCACGGTTTTGTCTCCTCTCTAAGTTGCCAAAACGGTCCATGTGTTGGGATGACCTGGATTCTGCTTGTTGTTCACCTTGTTCTGCCATTATCAACTGTTTATTTCACTCTTGCACAAGCTCTTCCCACAGACGGCGCCAATTGTAGGGTCAGATTCTGCAGCCCAAGCCCAAGAAGATGTGGATTTGGAGCCCACTGAACCCAAAACAATAAATTTGTAGAGAGTGGGTGAAAGAGCTAGGCTAATAATGAAAATAACAGTATTAAACGGCAATGATGACAGGAAGACTTGCATTAATATTTGCTCGGACAGTGGTGAATGTCTCGTCCGAGGAGGTGATTTTCATTGATGAACTTAGGTTACAAATGCTGGAGCTACAGTAAAATAATATGCTCTTCTCCCTCTCTTATTTTCGATCCTCTACTATCAGAGACCCCTCTCTCTTATATAGTGCTGCCTTTCTCCATCTCCACCGTCCACTTGTTCACCATCTGTGCGTCCACTTGAGTGCATGTCCCATCACACTCCCCCTTTAGCCGTGTCTGAGTGGCGGTAGCTGAGGATGCACTGTTCAGGGGTCTTCTCCACATAAATGCGGCCAGGAGGGTAGGTGCAGTGCATTAAATGCGGTGGTTGAAGTCTGTCTCCTTGATATTTCTCTGTTCCTGTTACCTTCTCGTGTGTCCGAGGCTCCCTCTCTCCCTTAACACTTGTCAAACAGATCGCTTGACACGTGCCGGACAAAAACCTCGCCTGGTCCGAGGGTATCGGTCTCCTCGGATGTATGAGCATCTCCTCGGATAGTGCACGTGCTCATCTGCGGACATTCTCCTTTCACATGGGCCTGACTGTGCCCTGGTCTCCTCGGACGAACAGTAGTCCTCGGATAGGGCCTTGGGCCCAATAAGTTGGGTTGGGCTTTTCTCCCCCACAATAATAATTCGTAAAGTCTTTTTTTTTTTTTTTTTTTGGTACAAGATAAAAATTTTACTTTAACATAATCTACATGTATGTGCATATAAAACTTCTTTTCGGAGATTTGAACCCAACCCTTTCCCCCCTCCTCCAAACAAAAATTTTGTACTTATGAAGTGACAATCATATCAAAAGTATGTGATTGTGTAAAGTCATCTTGCTAATGGTGAAAAAATAAATAATAATAATAATAATAATAAATGCAACCATAACGATTTTTTAGGTGGAACTAGACACTGGTAACATCCAAATTCCAAAATTTCAAAATTTTAATTTTGGTTCCTGAAAAAGATAATCACAGCATTATGCCAAAGGAATAGTTAAAATGCACAAGTTATTTGCTTTTTTCTTAGCGAAGTTTTTCTCATCTAGGATTTGTTTATATTTTCTTAGTAAAAATGGATTTTATTTTTTTGTTGCTTTGTTTAGAAGGGGCTAATCACAAATATGGATTATTTTTGAGTTTTTTGGGTTAACTTTAAATTTTGAGGCTCTTTTTTATTTTAGAAGGGGTCATGTATGGAATTTTATTTATTTATTTTTTTTCAAAAAGTTTCAAATTTAAATAGATTAGTATGTACTACTTAAATAAATAAATAAATATATATATATATATATATATATAATTGGTGTTACGTTAATAATATATTAAATATATAAATTACTTAAGACATGATATAATAAAATTTGTAATATCCTAAAAGAAGAAAAACAAAAACAAAAATGGCAAAAATCAAAACAAACAAAAAGCTAATCTTTTAGTTTCATTTTGCAAACAAATGAAACAATCAACCTGCAGTTGAAAAGAAAGAAATGCAATTGAAACAATCATCAAATACCTTTAAACTCAGTGCGAAAGAGAGCCTTAAATTTGGAGGTAGTGATTTTAATTTACTCGAACACTTCGGTCAGGGATGTGCTTGATTGACTTGTGCTCCTGAAAATACCAATACTTAATATGAGTAATGCTATGAACATATAAAAGTACACAACTTTATATTACAATTTGCTACATGACAAGTTGTGATTGATAAATGTGTGATGACGAGCCATGTGGCGATACACTGCCACCATTCACAACTCACCACATAGCAAGTTGTGACACTAAACTATGTATTTTTATGTATTCCTAACATAACTCACTTAGTATCACTTGTGTTCTAAAATAGTAAAATGTGAGCAAATAATAAATTATATAATCTTTAAACTATAAATATTTCATGGCCACTTTTTTTAAAGAAAAGCTACCTTTTTTTTAAAGAAACAAGATAAGCAACCTTTAAAAATACTAATCACATGTTCGTTTTTAAATAAGTAAGCCACCTTTAAAAATACAAACCAATCCATGTACTTTATATATATGTGTGTGTATATAAAATAGTTACAATATGGGAGGAAGATTAAAACTTTGAATGTCATGGACACACCCGAAGATGCCAATGAGTTGAGGTGCAAAGTTTTGGATAGTTGGCACCAATCAAATGTACTTAAAAACACTCCTTCAACTAATAGTAGAATTTGGGCAAATTTATAAATTATTTGAACTAGAGTATTTAGCTCTAGTTCTTTAAAAACATATTTACTTTTTATCATCACTTGTCTCATACAAGTTTTTTTTAAAAAAAAAAACAAACAAACACACACATACAAAAGAGAGGAAAAAATGTTTTAACACAAAAGCATACCACAAACTCTATTCAAAAGCCATGGTAACTTTTAAAAGAGTGTAAGACAAGTTATACTACATACAACACAACACTCTTTTAAGTAATGTGGATAACTACTGATTATTTTTTTGAGAAACAAACACACACATTCGCTAATCTAATCCAAAAAAATTAAAATGGTTACACACTTTAGACCTACTTCCAACTCCAAAACTTACGCATCACATTCATATTTTATTTTATTTTATTTATTTTGACTTATGCTCTAGAAAATTGGGCGATTTGGGGTCCCAAGAGGCAGTACAACTTAGAAACACTAATTCAAAAAAATTAAATTAAATTAAAATTGTTACACACTTAGACCTAAGTTCTTAAAAAAAAAAAAAAAAACATGAATTTTAAGATTCAAACCCCAAAACTTACTACATCACATTAAAAAAAAAATTATATTATAAATTTATACTCTAAAAATAATTGAGAGAAATGACACTTTACCCTTTTAAATTATACTTCATGTTATACTTACTCTTCTAAATAAAGTGAATATACACTTATCTCCCCTTATCTATTATCCTTCGCACACTTTCCATCCCACCGATTAGTTAGCACATGCGCAAGTCACATGACAGTTGCAAGACCAAATTGCCCCGTATTCACTATCTCATAAACTGATCTGGCCCTCGCTTTTGTACATCTTCTTTCCCATGAACTTCTCATCAACCAAAGAAAAGGTAAGAATATTTACAATTGAAAAAATGAATGAACACCACAAGGGTGAAGTCCTTTTAATTAATACTACTTTCTTCACTATACAATAACCATAGCTCCTTCCGTTCCTCAAAAAAATATATAAATAAATAAATAAATAACCATAGCTCCTTCCAAGTTCCAACGACTCCAAATGCAAAGATTAATAACAAACAAAAAGCCTAACTCCCATTTAATTTGTCACAACTTACAAACATCCAACTTCTCTAATTTTAGCTCTCCTTTTTGAATTTTTTGTCTGCTGTGTCTCAAAAAAAAAAAAAAAAAAACACTTGATTAATTTCCCAAAGAATGAGGAAATATCAAAGAATTCAAGACTGGGTTTTCTTGAGCATATTTTAAAAGGAATTTCGTTTCCTTTCCCTCTAAATTCTTACAAACACGTATGCCTCTCCACGCCATAAATTACACCATAAAATCCGTTTTAATTGAAAACCTTTCTGGGTATTTTGCCATAGAGCAAACAGAGCTTTAACAAGCACTTACATCACCCAAGCCCACAAATTAATTAAAACTCATATCAAAGATCAATTTAAAATTTAAAATCTAAGCCAATTAATGGTAAAAATTCAAACTTTGAAATTCAGTATTGATAAAAGCTAACACAAAAATAAAACCTAGACGTCATACAGGAGAAGAAGAGGACGAAGAAGAAAGGCATGAGTACAGAGTAATTCACATTGATTGACCTGAAAAATAACAAAATAGAACAAATATATCGTATATTTGGCCAGACAATTAATGATGGTAATGTGGGAAAGTTTCGTTGATAACAGCCACGCAAGGGTCGTACTTTGATTTGAATTGGGAAGACAGAAACCTCTGTAGTTGATGAAAGCGAGAGACGGTAGGAGGAAGAAGACGCTAGACACTGAGAGGGAAGTGAGAGACTGGGACTGAGAGGAACTGAAAATCACGCGAGGGAGCTGTGAGAAACTGTTTTCTATATTTTTTATGCGCTAAAATGTGTATGAAGATACAGATAAAAAGAAAACTTTTGATGGAAAAAAAAAAAAAAAAAACTTACATTTGTTTGGTTACGCAACACAAGAACTTGTTTGAGCTCCCTTGACGCACACCCACTCCACCACCAACACCACCGCTCTTCAAAAAGAAAACATAAAATTAAAATTGTAACACTTTTACGCCTAAGATCTGAAATTAAAAGTCCAAAACTTACCAAAAGAAACAATATTTCGAGAAATTGTTTTCTATTGTGTACTGCATTTTCATGAGTATAGAGTAGAGAGCAACACCACGGCCTTCAGTAGACAGGCCTTGTGTTTTTGCTCTGCTTCTGTCTTCGCAAAGATATATTTATTTTGCAGACATAAACAACTACTATAATCTTCGGTCTTCTCCAACTCCTAGAATATTTATTATTTATTTCCTTGTTTTATTTGGATTAGTTGTTCCACATTGTAAACTCTTAAACGATCTTGACCGTCTGTTAATATAAATAAATAATAGATTAATGAAAAGGAAAAGGAAAGTGAATCCGGCTCAATTGCCAATATATCCGGCTCACTCTGATTACTCAAAATAATTTTTTTAAAATAAATCCGACTCAATTCGATTTAAAAAATATAGATGGGATAGGACTCATCAATACAAATTTGCAGCGTCCCTAGTGGCCTTGTCATCTTCCCCTCCTTGTCAAAAAGAAAGAGTGGTGGGTCCCCAGAGTTCACGGTTTCTTTAACTGAGCTACAACTAATTTTCCACATGACTCGTGTCATCTTCTGTGCCCCCCCCCCCCCCCCCAAGCGCACGTTTGGACAAAAAAAAAATCACTTTTGCGGCCACTTGCATTTCGGAGCGGATTATATCCGAAAACCAATCTGACCACTTTTGTGTACTGTGTAAAATTAACCAGTAGGTTCATTCTCATTCAACCAAAACATAATAATAAAATAAAATAAAAAATTAATAATAACCTGTTCATAGCGGACCCTAGATCCTATTGTCATAGACTTGGATTCGAAGGAATTATGTCAGAGGAACTTGTTTGTTTTAGAAGATATTTTAAACATGATCTGTCTCTTCTTTCTTTTCTTTTCTTTCTTTTTTTTTTTTTAATTTTTTGGTAAACAAAGGACTAGCATATATTCAGGGCGTAGCCAGAAATTTTTATATGGGGAGGCCGATTTGAACCATGGGTTGAAATTGATGACGATGAGTATCATCGTTGTATGGATAGTTTATATTTTTAGATTGATATGGATCTTTTTTGAGATAAGCTCGTCGGATTTCATCTTGTTTGTTGATAGGAAATTCACATATTTGTTTACGTGATCCTGGATCACGATTTATCTCTTCAGATTGAATTCTTGAACAATTGGAGGGGTCAGGGTATTCATCAGGCATTGAAGTATCAATATTTGTTTCTACAGCCACAGGCGTCCTAATTTCTGAATTGCTAACATCTTTTTTCTTAAAAAATGCATCAATTATTTTTCGTTTGCTCATAATTCTTTTAGCTTTAAGAATATGACTCAAAAATTAACCTAAAAAAGAGTTTAAAAAATAAAATTTTAATTAGAAATTTTTACTTAGTTATATGGATGTTATTCATACTCAAGAAAAAACAAAATTTCCACTATAATTTAAACATACAACCCATTTTTAATACGACTTTAATTAATAATAACCCCTCAAATAAAAACAAAAATTAAACACATAAGTATTGGTACACAATATAAACCAAACAATTTAACAACACTCACAGCAACATCCACAGCCACATGATATCTAACTAATCAAAAATAGGTAATAAATCAAAAAAATTTTACCTTAGAAACTTTGTCTTCACAAAGTGCAAAGATGGGTCACCCGTGTGGCAATGCCTACTGCCTCTGCCTAACTGCCTCCAACTTTAGATCTTCCCTTCAAGACTCATCACAAACAATCTCCCCATGCCTTCAATCATGTATTTCTCTAAAAATCTATGAAAATATAAAGAGCATGTGAATATTTAGGTGTAGATAGTTGAGAAAATAAAAAAAAAAACACTAAAAAGAGATGAATGTCTAATGCTTAAGAAAGAGAAGAAAACTCACTAGTCACCAAGTTCCAAAACTAAAGCTGATGAAGAAAGAAAAAATTGGTCAGGATTTTTTTTTTTTTGGGACTGTGAGTACAGACGACTGGAGTTTTGGGGGCTGGTAGGTAGGCAACGGTACCAGTGCAAATGAAAGTGTATCAAAGAAGACCAAACAAAAGAATAAGAAGTAAAGAAAGGGATTCCGTGGGTCAGTGGGTGGATTTTTTGAGATGAAGAGAAAGTGAAGTTTTGTTTTTAGTGTTTGGACTTGAGTGGGCCAGTTTGTTTTATTTGGAGTACATAAGATGATAAGGCCTAAAACTAAAGCTGGGTTTGGGAGAATATTTGAGCTGGGCTTGGGAGAATAGTTGAGAATTAGGCATTGGGGGGGCCAGCTGTCCAATATTGGGGGGGCCCAATTTCTTTTTCTACCTACTCTAATGGGAAAAAAAAAAATTGCAAGGGTCAGGGCCCCCCCAAGCCACTATGTGGCTCCGCCCCTACATATATTAAATAATTAAAGCAGAATTAGAATAAAATCTCCCATAATAATTACCCACAATGTCGCGTCCAGCTTCATTGCTGAGTGTTGGGCTTTGAGAGATGGTTTGATACTTGCTTCTCAACTTGGCATCCATCAGCTTGTTGTTGAGCTTGATGCTATTACCGTTGTTAATCTACTTTCTACCTGCTCAACATCTAATAGAGCCTATTCTCCTATTCTCAATGACTGCAGGTACCTCCTGGGGCTATTTCATCGCTTCAAGGTCGTACATACCTTTAGAGAGGCGAACAGATGTGCAGATTTTCTGGCTCGTGCGGGCTGCTCTCTAGCTGGAGATTTTGTTGTATTAAATCAGCCATCTAATGATGTTTTATGTAATATGTTTGTTGAGGGTCATTTTCGTAAAGTCAGCCCAACCCAGCAAAGCAGGCAATAAGAGTGGCAGGCACAAAATAAAACTATTAGGCCCAAGCGGCAGGAATAACAGAACACAGGCCCATAACATGAATAAATGGGTCTTGAGGAAGCAAATGGGCCCAAAGGGCCCGGAAAGAGAGAAATGACACCCATGGGCAATGTATGGTATGAAAAAGTGAGAATGGGCCGCGGCAGGCCCAAGGCAATGTAAACAAAGAAAGTAGGGGTTGATGGCAAACCCATGAACCCCAAGGATGAGAATGAGGAGATTGGGCCGGGGAAGCCCAATCAAGTTAGTAAAAGCCCATGGGAACACAAAGTCAGTAAATGGGCCGAGGAAGCCCAAGGAAAGTAAAAGGGCCGCAGGCCCAAAGGGAAAAAAGAAAGGGACAATGGAGCCCATAAAGTAAGAACACCAGCAGACTCTCTTAAGTCACTGGGGGAAGAAGTGAAATGGCAGGTTTGAAAGAGGCCTAGCAGGAACATGCTATCATGGCAGGAAAAGCCAAGTAATGAAACAAGACATAAGCATAAACCGAGAAATGGGCCAAGGGAGATGTATTAAGAAAAGCCCAATCCCAAAGGGAAGCAGTGAAAGTACAAAACGGCCCACATGAAAGAACCAAGAAGTATGGCAGACGAATGCAAATAAAGCTCCATGAGCCGCAGGCAGGCTTTGAACGTACGTAACAGGGGAGCATGCGCAAAGCCCAGGTGCCACCAGCCTGTACCCAGCCAATATGGGTCGTGGTGGGGCCATGGGTCAGTGGTAAGAGGTAAGGGGGGGTGTGGTTTGGTGGTGGGGAGGGGGGAAAGATTTATTTTACGTTCCCTGTCCAAACCCTTTTGGAGGTACGTCCTGCTGGGATGACAGACCGCCCAAAAGAGGTAAGATTGGAGAGGGAACGTTGGGTGCATGCCATAGGAAGAGAGAGAGAGCATTTAAAGCCACGGCAGAGAACAGTGCCACGGCGGACAGAACAAACACAAACCTGTCTTTGTCTAGCGAGGGCGAGCAATGCGCAGACGGTGGTCGGCAAGCATGCCCAGACCAGACAAAGGCCGTTAGGGGGTGAAATGGTAAAAAACCATCACGGCAAGCCCTATAAAAGGACCCTTGTCGTGCCCTGTAAAAGGGACCAAAAAACAGAGGAAGAGAAAACATAGAAAGAAAAAAAAACTCAAAGAAAAGAAAAAGAAAAGAAGGAAAGATAAGAAAACAAATAGTAAGGATAATAGGCATGCACCAATACATCTTTTCTCTTCTCTCCCCCACAAAATCCCACTCTCTAAGGAACAATTAAGCAGTAAGAACTTTCCTCAGGCATTTATCATTTAGGTCCGATTCCCTCAAAGTTATTAATCCCCACGGCAGGATATTCTCCTGGGAGGTTAGTTTCATTGAGAGGAAACGTTCTTCTTCTTTGATTTTTTGCCACTGCAGACTCGGTTTTGGTTTGATGCTTATTTTTGATTAACTTCCATCATCGTTCAATCAATTGTTCTTTCGTATAAAAGTCATTGTTATTATTACCATTATTACTACTGTGATATTCGTTTTTTTTTATTATTATTAACAAAAGCTACTGCACTCTGTTTTCCTTTCATTGTCATTATATCTGCCTGCCGTAATCTTGTTGTAATAGCTCTGCTTGCCGTAAGGTTGTTCCTGGCAGACAAGGCAAAGTTTGTGCACAAGCCCGCCCAAAGTGAGTTACAGTTGGGCCGGTCTCAACTTTCCTACTCAGAAAAACATTCGGGCCCATCACCGCAGGAGGTAGCCCAGCCCAAACACAAAAAAGGCCCCTACAATGTTAAGCACTGATGCTGCTGGTTTGTACTGTATTAGGCGCACAGCCTCTGTTTCGCGTTTTTTGGCTTCCTAGTTTTAATATAATTTCCTCTTAACCAAAAAAAAAAAAAAAATTACCCACAATGTCATAATAAAGTAAAATATAAACATCTATAGGAGAACTATTAAAAACAACTAATTCCTGTTGAAAATTCATTCATTTCTAGTAGAAGCATATATGCACATAGGTTCACCTCAGGAAAACAATGTTGTTTGTTTGAACAGGTTCTTGCAATCCAAGATAGGAACATGCATGATGTAAATTGTTGCTATAAGTATCACTAACCCAACCAAGAACTATATAAGCATAAATTTCAATTTCTACCACTAACAAATTAAGGTTCATGCACAACTTAGGGCCTACTTTAAGATTCCAAAGCTCCGCATCAATGTTAGTAGCCACACTTATATATGGATCAAGTTTAATCATTTAATTTAATATTTTTCCTTCACGTGTGAGTCTAAACTACCCTTATTAAGTGATTATTCTTTTTAAATAGGAGTAAGATGAGAACAAGGTTTGAATCCATAATTTTTTGCTTTGGTATCATGATAAATTATCAAATCTCCAAAAAGATTAATTTTTTTAAAAATTGTGAATTTAATCATTTAATCTAACAACACACAATCCAAAGGCATATGTGGTCCTCGATAACACTGCCACCACAAGCTAGGCTGAGGTTACCTATAAAGAGATATCAATGTTTAATTTGTACCAACCTTCATTTATTTTGGTCTATTTCATTCTCACTACTTGTTCATTCTTTCTCCCGATTAGTGTAAAAAAATATTAGGTGAAAATACCATTTTAGTAGTAGTTGATTTGTGTTTACCAAAGAAAGGCTGGTAAATTTGATTTGTGTGTGTGTGTGTGTGTGTGTGTGTTTTTTTTTTTTTTTTTGAGAAAGTGCCTAAAAAGAAGCTATAATTTGATGATAGGGATAAAACTGATTGCAAGTTGATTTTAATATTAATCAAATTGACTATTACTAAAATGTATGGACCAAATTAAACAATAACTCCAAAATATAGAATCCAAAATGATATTTTTGTCAAAATATCAAAATATTATGAAGCAAGATGCTTTACTTCTCTAACAAGTTCAAGGTTGACAAGTGAATTTAAAAACCACCTTGTTTCTATGGAGTCAAATTCTCCAAATATGAAATTGTAGGGGCCTTTTTTGTGTTTGGGCTGGGTTGCCTCCTGCGGTGATGGGCCCAAATGTTTTTTCTGAGTAGGGAAGTTAAGGCCAGCCCAACTGTAACTCACTTTAGGCCAGTTTGTGCACAAACTTTGCCTTGTCTGCCAGGAACACCCTTACGGCAAGCAGAGCTATTACAACAAGATTACAGCAGGCAGATATAATGACAATGAAAGGAAAAACAGAGTTCAGTAGCTTTTATTAATAATAAACAACCAAATATCACAGTAGTAATAATGGTAATACTAACAATGGCTTTTATAAGAAAGAATAATTGATTGAACGATGATGGAAGTTAATCAAAAATAAACATCAAGCCAAAAGAACCGAGTCTGTAATGGTAATAAATCACAGAGGAAGAACGCTTCTTCTCAATGAAACTAACCTCCCAGGAGAATATCCTGCCGTGGGGATTAGTAACTTTGAGGGAACCGGACCTAAGTGTTAGATACCTGCGGAAAACTATTACTACTTAACTGTTATTAGAGAGTGGGATTTTGAGGGGGAGAGGGAAGAAAAGATCCATTGGTGCATGCCCATTATCCTCCCTATTTGTTTTCTTATCTTTCCTTCTTTTCTTTTTCTTTTCTTTGAATTTTCCTTTCTATCTTTTTCTTCCTCTGTTTTTCGGTCTTTTGTACAGGGCACGGCAAGGGTCCTTTTATAGGGCCTGCCGTGATGGTTTTTTTACTATTTCACCCCCTAACGGCCTTTGTCTGGTCTGGGCATGCTTGCCGACCACCGTCTGTACACTGCTTGCCTTTGCCAGACAACAACAGGTTGGTTTTGTTTCTGTTCGCCGTGGCAGTGTTTTCTACCGTGGCTTAAAATGCTCTCTCTCTCTTCCTATGGCATGCACCCAACGTTCCCTCCCCAACCTTACCTCTTTTGGGCGATCTGTCATCCCAGCAAGACGTACCTCCCAAAAGGGTTTGGACAGGGAACGTAAAATAAACCTTTTCCCCCCTCCCCACCACCAAACTACACCCCCTTTTACCTCTTTCCACTGCCCCATGGTCCCACCATGACCCATATTGGCTGGGTACAGGCTGGTGGCACCTGGGCCTTGCGCATGCTTTCCTGTTATGTACATTCAAAAGCCCGCCTGCGGCCCGTGCTTGTTGTGCTCTAGAGCTTTGCTTGCATTCGTCTGCCATACTTCTTTGTTCTTTTATGTGGGCCGCTCTGTACTTCCAATGCTTCCCTTTAGGACTGGGCCTTTCTTAACACTGGGTTTCGTATTTCTCTTGGCCCATTTCTTGGTTTGTTTTCACGTCTTATTTCCTACCACGACGATACGTTCCTGCTAGGCCTCTTCCAAGCCTGCCGTTCCATTCTTTCCCCCAGTGGCTTAAGAGAGCCTACTGGTGTTCTTACTCATGGGCTCCATGGTCCCTTTCTTTCTTTCTCTTTGGGCCTGCGGCCCTTTTACTTTCCTTGGGCTTCCTCGGCCCATCTACTGACTTTGCTTTCCCATGGGCTTTTACTAACTTGATTGGGCTTCCCCGGCCCAATCTCCTCATACTCATCCTTGGGGTTCATGGGCTTGCCCTCAACCCCTACTCTCTTTGTTTACATTGCTTTAGGCCTGCCGCGGCCCATTCTCGCTTTTTCATACCATACTCTGCCCATGGGTATCATTTTTCTCTTTCCGGACCCTTTGGGCCCATTTGCTTCCTCAAGACCCATTTATTCATGTTATGGGCCTGTGTTCTATTCTTTCCGCCGCTTGGGCCTAACAATCTTATTCCATGCCTGCCACTCTCATTGCCTGCTTTGCTGGGTTGGGTTGGTTTTACAAAAATGACCCTCAACAGAAATTAATGTGGCTAAGCTCAACAATCTAGAAGAATATTACCTTCAGTCTTTAACGCACCAAGGAAGAAATTAATTAAAAAGGTGTAAAAAGGTGTTGAGCAATTTGGTCCGAAGCGGATGTAATTAAATCCGATTACTTAGGAAATAGGGTCAAATCGGATGTAATGAGATCCGCTTTAGTTATTTTCTCCGAGTTCATACTTGAACCGATAGGGTCAAATCGGATGTAATGAGATCCGATAAGTGGTGTACATTTGTTTAGAAAAGCACTTGGGAAACTCTTCTTAAGATTTGAAATTCACAAAAGTTAATCTTGAAAACTAGAACCCATCAACTATATTAGTCAAGTTTGGAAACTTCTTACCGATATATTTGTTAAAAATTCAAAGCGTGTGTACTCTATAATATGCCTTTTTTTGGGGGGTCATTTGCATTTCGGAGCGGATTAAATCCGATAAAACCAATCTCAAGATTTTTTGTGTACTGCGTGTAAAATTAACCGGACTCATCTGCCCTGTATGCGAGCAAAAAATTGAAACAACACATGCATCACACTTTTGTAGTTTGTACTCTTGTGAATTTTCAAAGGAAGTTTTGGGTGGCTTCAACGTCGAAACTGGACCTTTTCTGGCTCTTTCGGCACAGTTTTGTAGAGCACAGTGGCTGAGCTAGGGAGTGGGGTTCTGTTTTTTCTTTTCTTTTCTTTTCTTTTTTCCAGTTTTTCATAAATATTTCAAACTCAAAATTTCTTTATTGCATGAAATTATCTTTTAACTCTTTAATGTAGTCAAGAAAAAAAATCTTAACATGTTATATTATTACAATGGGCAAAACTTAGATACAGTGCCTTAGGTACTGTTCCTAAGGTTCCCCTCTTAAATATTTGACATTTGTCTATTTTAACAGCCCACCAAACAGCGTTAACAAAATTCTATCTCTTTATGTTTTAATATTATTTTTTTCTTCTCTTGCATCGTGAGAAGAGAGAGGTCTTTTTCTTCAATTAAAATATCTCCAACTTCCCCAAATCTCACACGTTCTCTCTCTCCCTAAACTCTCCTTCTTATTGTTGTTTCTTTTTTTACCCTCTCCAAGAACAGTCGTTCATGCTCTGGTGCAACAACCTCTGGTTCAAAACTTTGTTTGGTTCCCAAGAAAACAAAGGAAAAAAGAAAAACAGTTCAAGGATTGTAGTTTTTAGTTTCACTGAATCTAGATTTCTTCTTATGTGATTTAATGGGAGAAGTTAGAGAGATCTACTGGAGCCATCTAGCTTTCTTTTTCAAAGATTTAGTGGATGAAATTTAAGATCTTCTAAGTAATTTTCTGAATTTGCGATTTCCATTTGATTTTCTTTTGTCTCAAGCTTTGATTTATTTGCAAATCAAAATCTGGTTCAAAGCTTTGTTTGGTTCCCTAGAAAACGGAGGGAAAAAAGAAAATGTTGAAGGATTGTAGCTTTTAGTTTCACTGAATCTAGATTTCTTCTTCTGAGATTAGGAAAAGTCATAGAGATCTACTAAACCATCTAGTTTTCTTCTTTAAAGAGTTGGCGGCTGAAATCTAAGATTTTATACTTTTTAAATTTAAGCGGAATAATGTTTGCCAGGGAGAAAAAAGAAAAGTTAACAGAAACGCAGCGGCGTTATTCCTATTTTACTGAGTTTTTAAAATAGACAAATGTCAAAATTTTAAATGGGGTACCTAAGGAACAGTACCTAAGGTACTGTATCTAAGTTTTGCCCTATTACAATATCTATATCACTACAAGAAATTTGGCTATTTTCAACGGTTGAAACCGTCGAAAAAAGTATTAAAAACCATAAAAAAAAGTATTTTCAATGGTTGGAATGACCGTAGAGAACCGTTACTAAAAACCATGTCGAGAACATTTTTCTACTGCCTATGCAAATGTTGAAAAAAATATTACACATTTATCAACGGTTAATAACCGTCGAAATATATATATATAAATGGAGATTAAAGTATGCTTATTACTTTTATCCACAGGCACCCAACCGTTGAAATAAGTTTTTTTTTTTTTTTTTTTTTAAAAAAATTACCACTCTGAGTTAACTTCAGAAATAAGATTCTGGTAACGAGAGATACTGCAACAATTTAATTGAAATAAATAGAAACTTACCACTCTGAGTTACCTGCCCATGGCCCCTTAATTGTAGAAAGAACCTCTGGAACAAAACTTTTTCCTTTTTCAAGATAGTAGCTTGTTCTTGTGTGTAAATGGGAATTGCACGAGCAGCAGTTTCCAAAAGCTTGCATAAGAATTTCAGTATCATTGCTATCACTATCAATGTTAATTCCTACAAATATTTCTCCTTCAAAGTAGAACATAAAATCAGAATCCAAGATTATATCTGAAAACTAAATGAATGAAATTGAAGAGACCAGTTTTAAACATCAAGTTTCTTAATATAAAATCAAATACATTTTATCACTAATTGCTTGTTTGGTTTAGGTTACTCCCAATGCACTTGCAATCACATTGAAAGCACGCAATACACAAAACCACAAATTAAATTTTGACATAGCATTTCAAATTCAAGAACAAAAACCACAAAATTTCAAAATCTTTCAAGCGAATAACAGAGTATGGACAAAATTCGAGTCTACAAACTCCTATGAGTGGTAAGTCCAATCTATTTGGCAATAACGAGATAGGCAAATTTCCATACAGCTCACATTACGCTTCCATTTCCTATGCTCTCCTGCATGCTACACATTAAATCATCCTAACTACTAGCGCCATCTAACTCTGCAACCAATCCCATTAAATATAAATTCCTAAATTTCTCAAATCAAAACCATGTAGCACGCACGAAAACAACTCAGAAGCGAAATCTCTCAGGCCCTTTCTGAAATTTATCACATTAAACCACTGTGGTGGGGTTTATGAGTTAAAAAATTATCATAGTTTCTGAGAATTAAAGAATCTATACAGAGTGAAGACTGAGGTCATTTCGAACCATATATGACAATTCAATTAATAAATGGAAATTTCAACTAAAAACTAATCAATTTCTGATTAAAATATGAAATATTATTCATTCCGAGAGCCAATGCCAAAACGCAAGAAAAAACCAATGGTAATTTCTAGCTAAAGCTTCATCGTTTGCCGAAATTCAAAGCAAAAGACAATCGAATAAAAACTTAAATTCAAAATTAAACGAAACGTTCATATCAAGCAAATAATTAAAATGATCGAAATCCACCTGAATCAAATTCCGTGAAAAAAAAAAAAAAAAAACCTAAACACTGGAATTTGAGATCTAATTGATCAAATACAATAATAGGGGTAATCAATTGAGCGAAGTCGAGAGAAATAGAATAAATACCTGATCAGAGGGAGAATAATAGAAAAATTGAGTCGAGAATCTTTTTGGTTGCCTAGAAAATAATAGGAAAATCAACCGCCAAGACCTATGAGAGAGCGAGAGAGCGAGAGCGAGATATAGAGCAAGAGAGAGGGAGCGATTGAATTCTGTTTGGTTGCTTAGAAAATAACAAGAAAATTGACAGCCAAGAACTATGAGAGAGAGAGCGTGACAGAGAGAGTGAGAGTGAGATATAGAGCAAAAGAGAGGGAGTGACTGTAGGGTAAATATATTTCGTAAAATAGCTCTAAAAGCTCCGTGTTTTTATTTTCTACATTTACAACCTGTTGATAAAAAATAGTTAATTTCTTTTTTTTCAACATTCATCCAACTGTTGATATAAATTAGCACTGTTTAATCAGTTGGATGAATTTCTCCCTACTTATTTACCACTTATTTCAACAGTTATGCCAATTGTGAATATATATATATATATATATATATATATATGTGTGAATTTCTCACCACTTATTTCAACAGTTATTATTTCAACAGTTATGTCAACTGTAGAAATATATATGTAAATTTTTCAACAGTTGAGTGCAAAGGTAGAAACTAAGGACTTTTATCAACATTTTTTAGTGACTGTGGAAAAAAATAAGTTGAAAAAATTCATGTTTGTTGTAGTGTATGTTGTCAAGAGGCTTTTAGGTTAATTAATTGGCAACTTCTAATATAATATTCATTACGTTCAAGATTTAAATTCCCCTATTTCGATGTAATTATCGACATGTAATTTTTTACAATGATATATACTTTTTAAAGATCTTTTATAATAAATGTTTTTTTTTTAATTTTTAAATTTTTTATAATTAGAAATGAAATCTAAGATAGACAAAAACAAAACCAATGTTTTTAAATTAAGTCAAATAAATATAAAAAAAAATTCATAAATATCGTTAAAAAAAATCAAAACATACAAAAAACATTTTATAATTTTCGAGTATATGATAGTATAGAAATATTTCTAAGTTAATTTAATTTTTTCATTTTACTTTTAAGTATAAAAATGATTTGTTTGAATATCTTATATTTAGATTAATATTTTAACTTCATACATTAATGACTACTTATTGATTATTTTCATTCATTTATTTACTTTTTGAATATATATATATATATATATATATATATATATATATATAACCAACTTATAGTCCGTTTGGATTGAGAGAGAGATAAGGGGAAGTAGAGTAGAGTAGAGTACATTTAGCATAAAATTAACTTATTTTTAACCAACTCTACTCTACTCCTCTTCACTCCCCCTCCTTCCCTCCATCCAAACAGGCCATTAAGTTATGATGTAGCTTAAGCAACGGATGATTATACTAACTCTAATATGAGGCTCAAAAAATAAATGGAAACCAAGCACCCAAAAAAAAAAATTATAACATATATTTATTTTATATTTCCTATGTTAATTAATATTCTTTGTACGTCTAGTAAACAAGTAAATTTTTTATATTAATAAAAATTATTGAATTAATTTTGTTTTCAATATTTTAGCATGATGTTGCCCCCTTACTCCTCTTCACTCCCCCTCCTTCCCTCCATCCAAACAGGTCATTAAGTTATGATGTAGCTTAAGCAACGAATGATTATACTAACTCTAATATGAGACTCAAAAAATAAATGGAAACCAAGCACCAAAAAAAAAAAAATTATAACATATATTTATATTATATTTTCTATGTTAATTAATATTCTCTGTAAGTCTAGTAAACAAGTAAATTTTTTGTATTAATAAAAATTATTGAATTAATTTTGTTTTCAATATTTTAGCATGATGTTGCGCCCTTGAAACCAAAATCTTTATACGAAAGAAAAAAAAAAAAAAAAAAAAAAAAATCTTGGTTCCATCAATGATAGAGTGAATTTTGGTTCTTTAGTTTTCACCAGATAAAGAGGTATTTTTTACCATAGCATGGCATATATGGGCAAACCGTAAGAGCGGTGGTGAGCAAAAATGGGCCATTAGTGCCAAACACCTCATCTTGAACCACCTTGGCATGGAGATGTGAAGTTGAGTATTCAATATTCACACCACTCATGTGAAGAGAGCAAACTTTGGAGGATGTGGGGTTATAATCAAGAGAGTTAATCTCATACTGGAGGCTGTACTGGTTGGAGTGAAAATAGGAGGAATGGAAAATGAAGAGAGGAAAACAGGGGAGAAAATGATGTTTTCCCTTGTTTGGTACGAGAAAGAAAACACAGATGATGGAAAATGTTGAAGAAAAAAATCCATCGGGCCCACAAATTTTTTTCCTCCCGATTTGGGAAGAAAAGAGAGAAAAAAGAGGGGGGGGTTGGGGGCTTAACACTTAAAATTACATATTTACCCCCTCCTTGATTTGTTATATGTAAGTTTGAACTTGTGTGCTTGACTTGTGAGTCAGGTCCTTGACTCCTTGTCTTTTTTTTTTTTTTAGTTCTTTTCTTTTGTGTTCGTACAACACCCTTTCTTTTTTCAATTGTTTTGGTTTCTTTTTTTTTTTTCTTTTTTATATAAAAAAAAATTGTTTTGGTTTTTTATTTTTTGAAAAAAAAGTTTTGGGTTCTTGAACTTCTTATCCTCGTTTTATTTTAGTTTTTTAATGAAGAAATCATTCATACATATTTTTTTTTTATAAAATATAATGTATTATTTTTGTTTTACCTAAATTAGATATAATGGTAACTTTATACAAACTTTATATTCTATCCTCTCACTTTTCTTCTTAACCAAACAAAAGAGTTTTCCATCCTTCCATTTTTCTATCCTCCCAACCAAACACATACGAGAAAAAACTAAATATTTTCTATCCTTCCACTTTTCTATCATCTCTCTATTTTCTATCCTCTCATTTTTCTACTCTCTCAACCAAACGGACCCTTAAGGTAGAAGCCTGGAAGGGGATTGTCTTGGCTTATTCACATTGCTATAGACAAATTCTCAATCCTTATCTAATGTGGGTCTCCTATTAGATGATATTAGAGTTCTAGCTTTACCTCAAATTCATAGCACAAATGTTTATATTCCTTAAAAGTCAAATCAATCATTCCTTGTGTTTTAAAGTTTATATTGAACAAATTATAGAAACGATATTGATCTTGAAATTCTTTAATTTTAAAATTGTCGGATCTAAATACAACGTTATAGATTAAAGAAGATCCGACTTTTTATCCACCAAAAAAAAAAAATCCGATTTTAAATCCTCGGATCTCTTGTAGGGCGCCCTTGAATATATAGATGAATGAAAGTATTCTAGCCATCCGATTTTATCTCCCAAACAAAAACAAAAAAAAATAATCCGACTTTCAACCCGATGGCCTTTTGGATATGCTTTCTTACGATTCATACACTGTTTTCTTTCCTCACAAGTCACAACTATAAATATGTGACTGCCACCACCAGCACAGCCACAACTTTCACAAACCACAGACCTGGAATCACCAACTCCAGTTCCAGTTGTTGCTAGGACATTGTCCATCGTTTCAAAGCATTTCTTCGTTCTATCTTAGGATCTAGGTCCCCACTCCTGCCTACATCATCACACTCACCACCAACACTGCCACAACCTTCACAAACCACAGAATTGGAATCACCAACAATAACTCCAGTTCCAGATGATGCTAGGCAAAACATAGAACAGCGAAACCTACAATGGCAAGACATAATATTGGGGTTTTGCTTCACATCAGCCCATGGAATAGCACTCCAGTTCGTGAAAACTCCATCCCAACTTCCTCCATCTTTCCATTTACTTTCTCTCGCTTTGGTACTCACTTTCTCTGCTGTTTTTGTTGCCAAACTTATCAGCTCCAAGTTTCCAGACACAGCTCAAGTAGTAGAGAAAGCTGCAGTCTTCTTTGCGGCCACTGCGTTCTTCCTTGCAATTTCAATTCCCTTGTCGTTGAACCTCAAGTTTTTCACTTGGGCTATTTATGGTGTCTTATTGCTCCCCGTTTTCATATTCAGCTTCTTCTAGTTCAGGGCTGATACCATTATGTTGTTGTTGGGAGATTCTGTTTGGGTATTTTTAGTAACATTGTTATCTAGTGAAATAAAGATTTCCTTCAAATCGGCTTTAAGAAATTTTCTCTATCTCCTTACTTGGCAACTTATAAAACCATTCGTGTGTATTATTTAAACAAATTACATAATAAATTAAAAATACATGTGAATGGTTTTATCAATCACCTTGTAGTGAGTTGGAGAAATTTTTTTTCAAATCGATTTGAAGGTAAACATTTTCCTATCTAATAAAATGATCGTGTGTTTATGTTTTACATGAAGTCATATATTTTCTATATATTTGTATTGTTTCATTGAGATTGTATTTTCCCTTTTTATAAGAAGAATCATGGTCTAAATCTCCCATTTGTATGGTTTTATTGAGATTGTATTGTATTATTAGAAGCATTGGAGTCCAAAATCTACCATTTGTATGATTTTAGGGCTCTCTAACAAGATGCCTAATCATGTTTTGCCTATCAATTACATATTTCATTTTTATTTTATGAGTCACATAAGTGTACTAGATCTACAAATCAGCAATCACTTAAGTAGTTTCTATAGATGATGGCAAAGACCAAAATGAAAATTTGTTGAAAAACTCATGGACCAAGTTAAAAGTCTTCAAAACATAAGAACAAAAAAGAGGAGAGACAAAGCCAACGCTGTATCAGACTTCGTGAGCTATTCGGCTAAGAAAAGAAAAGAGTCTAGATTTTGCATTTCGGAGCGGATTAAATCCGAGGAACAATCTCAAGGCTTTTGTATTCTGCTTAAAATTATCCGTACTCGGCTACTCGTAGTGGATTTCAATTCCTACAAGGTAGGTAGTTCACTAAAGAAATCAATTTTTTTTTAAGAAGATATTTTATTAAATTACTTGTGGCTTCTTGGTATTGATGTAAAATGAGATCGGGTTCAATTACTTTTCACGAGTTCATAGGGTCAAAGCGGATGTAATGAAAATCCGATAACAATTCTACATTTCAAAGTTTACAACATTACTTTCCTAAGTTTCCTTGCGAAACTCTTTCTAATAATTGCAATTCAATTCAATGTATTTGTCATCAAATATCGCTCAAAAAAAAAAAAATATCCCTCGATCGAGCTGGGTCATTGTTGTTGTTTTTTTCTTTTTCTTTTTTTAATATAAATTTTCTGTTTGTGTTGCCCATGCGTAGAATTGTTTTAGTGATTATAGTTTCGTACGGTATTTTCGGTTGTTTTGCTTTTGCACCATAGCATAATGTTTGGTACCATCCAGTAACTTTGTAACCTAATTATTATTACATTTTGATATTTATAAGAGAGAGGGTTTAAATCTCCCTCCTCAAAAGTTTTTTCTTTTTATAAAGTATTTGGTGCGCACATTTTGATATTTATATGTAATTTTTTAATATAATTTAGTATCTTTTAACTCTTATTTTTCAAGTTAAGAGATACCAATACTGTATACACACATTACACAAAATTGTGAGACCGTAATATTCTAAAACAAGTTACACAAATTAAACACAAACACTAGCGGCTTTAGTAAATTTTTTTTTTTAGAGCAGTAACTAAGAAACTTAAATTATATAAAATCTAATAATAAGAGACTCAAATATATGAAGTTTTACAATTTTCTTTTACTAATAAAATCAAAAGGCAAAAAAAGACTGATGAGAGGTGAAATGAGAATTGAGAATGTTGAGAGAGAGAGAGAGAGAGAGGGGGGGGGGGGGGGCGGAGAGGGAGAACAGATGATACATGCAACAACTCCGAACCAAGCAATCGAGGAGAGTAGAGTTGTTGGCGTTGCTTGTTAGGACATATATGTTTTCACTTGTTAAGAACATATGTCACTTATTTATGTAAATTGGCTAATCCTTTGACAAAACGCACTCTATTTGTAATTGGGTAGTTCTAGGTATTTTTAATATTTCAAGAAACAAGATTTCAAGGTCAAGTGTTGAAGTCATCAAGTCTGTCCAAGAAAAAGTAAGTTGAAGTTCAATTTCATTAAAGCTTGACACTTGCTCGATAGCTACCTCGACACCTGCTATCTGTCGAGATTTAAAATTTCAGATTTTCTAATCTGATTTTCTTGGGATCCCTGAATATGCTTTTGGGCATTCTTTTCTTTTAACCCTAAACATATAAAATGATCGTTTTAAGAGCCGTCAAATTGTACACAAGTTGCAAAAGTATTGAGCAATCTCTGTTCAAGCAAATTGTGATCAAAAGACGAAGTTCTTGACCTAGTTCATCTTCTCTGAAGAAGTTGCTGTGTATTTGCACCAAAGAGTTTTGTAACCAAGCATCTTCCTGTTATTCATCATAAAGGATGAATTGAAGAACTTTGCAGCTAACCTCTCCTTCTTAGTTGGTGTTTTGTAGCCATGCACTGGGATCCGTGCATTGGTTAGTCACGTACTTGGGAGCCGTGCATCAAAGGTGGGAACTGTCGCTACAGATCAAGTCCAATTGGGTATTGGGGTAAGGGTTCAACTGTAGGTTGGTAAGGTACTTGGGATTTCTTTACTTGTAACCGCTTGATTTGATAATAGTGGAGTTTCGGGAGTGGTGACTTGAAAATCACCCGGTGGGGTTTTTGCCGTAAGGGTTTTCCCCATTCGTAAACAAATCACCGTGTTATTTAATTTCCGCTGCATATTTAGTTTTTTGGTGATTTGTTTGTGCTTCCACGCAATTGCATGATTAATTGATTAATTAATAACTTGACTAATTAATTAATTAGGTTTAATCACAAGGGGTCATTCAGATTGTGGCTTATCATTGCTAATGAGAATTCACAGCCACAATATCTCTCTTAGTACCCTTTTTTAAGAAAAACGAAATTAGAGATTATTTTTAAGAAATATGTTGAATGAGTTAAGAATCTAAATGCTTAGAGGTTTTTATTTTTTATTGAATATTTTATACATTTGTTGTTTTTTGGGTTAATTTTTATTGTTGTTATTTGAGTTTTTTTATTTTTTATATATGTATTTTTTTATTTAAGAGGTTAAGAATTATGTTTGGGGGGCCAAGATTATTTTTGTTGAATCCAAATTTATGGGATTTTCAACTCAATGTATTCATAATTTTTTTCCGGGTAGACAAAAAAAATTAATTTAAAAATAATTTTAAATATATATATATTTCATGTCAGGGTGTTCATATGAACATTGATTTGCACGTAAAACCGGCCCTCAACATAGAGACTATTTTGAATAACACACACAAAAAGAATTAAAACAACACAATACACATTTTACAACAACCTGGGGATGTGTTACAAATTACAATACTCATTATCAAGGAAAGCTCTTCTTGCAATAGTCATATCCTTTTTTCCTCTTTGCTTAAAATTTTCTCTCATTTTTCTAAAATCTAGGTTTATCGCACACCCAAAAAAAAAAAAAATTAAATAAGTTTTTTTAATTTATTTAATTTGTTATGATATTGTGAAAGTTAGATTATTTGAAATAAAACTAAGACAAAAAGTAGTGTGGATCCTGTAAATAGTATATAAAATAAGCAAAAGCAAGTTTATAATCAAATTTCAAACACACACATAATAAGCCCTCTTGAACTGTGTCAAAAAAAGAAAAAAAAAGAAAAAAGAAAAAAGAAAGAAGCCCTCTTGAACATAACAGAAATGGAAAATATTTCAATAGGTTGGACCGTTGAGGATCTCTCAACTCTCTCCAATTTCACTTGGGAAGGGTTATGGGTAAGGTACATTAAAGAAAGAATCTATTGGTTCAAATGTAGATTAATTTTAGTACAATATAAAAAGTTACAACTTTTGCTATAACTATTCTACGTAATAGACTATGACTAATTGCCTACCACTTTCACTTTAACCTGTCACTTTTTCACCATCTAGATAGTTGTGATTTCTTTGTGGTCCTAGAACTTTCGCGTATTTATTTATTTATTATTATTTTTTTTTGGGATGAGATAAGGGTAACTCTCCATTCTTATATGCTTGGCCCCGCCCAAACAAAAAATAAAGAGAAGGGTTTCTTTTCAAAATCTAAGAAGGAACAACACAAATTAAGAACTAATTAAAAGTTCACTGTTAAATTCAGCAACTTGCCTTTTCCTCTCTCTCACAGAATTATGACTGGTTATATGGAATTACAAAAAGAAAATAAAATGTTTTATTTTTCCTAAAAATAAATTTAATTACATGAATGGCTCACAAAATTTAGACATAGAATTTGACAAATTTGAAAAATAACAATCTGTCCTTTTTACGTGTGTGCGCTTCTTTGGACATTGCCTTTTATAATCTTAATTGATAATTTTTTTAACCCATGAAAAATATAGTTTATTTACAAACACTAAAGTAAATTTGCAATTCAAATATAATATTTTATGCCAAATATTTTCTTTTGACGCATTGAGATCCGCTTTAATTATTCTCCATGAGTTCATATTTGAACCTAGAATCAAAGTGACTATAATGAGGTTCAATAACAAGTTTACATTTTTGTTAGGTTTATGTTTTTATTGGCTTAATTTTGTGTCAAATTTATTTATATTTATGCACTCATAAAAATTTATGTATTTTTATAATCAAAATTATATTTGAAATAGGATGTTATATGTAATTGGGCTGGTCAAAGCCGCGACATGATCGCTCTCTAATCAGCCTGCAAAATAGACACGTGGCAGATAAGAAGGAATCATAAGCCTCAATCCTCCGAATAATTTTAACAGCTTTGTTTTGCGGTCATTTGCATTTCGGAGCGGACTAAAAATGATCCGAGAAACAATGTTAGGACTTTTGAATAGTCCTAAAATAAACCGAACTCGACCCTAGATCCTATTATTGTCATCCGAAAGGACTTTATCGACAAAATTGCGGTTCCTAATGGATAGGAAGTTTCACTAAAGAAAGTGATGTTTCTTTTTTATTTTTAGGAAGATACTATATTAAATTATTTGTGGCTTCAATCACACACATTGATTATAAAAATAAAAAAAGTTGTTGAGGTATTTGGTCGCTTACAGCGGACGTAAATAGATCCATCCGCTTCAATCATTTTCCACAAGTTCTTTTACTTTTTATTTTTTTGGTGCTGAATAATCATTTTCCACCAGTTCATACTTCATTCTTTCAACCTATAGATTCAAAGCATATGTGATGAGATCCGATAACAAGTGTATCTTTCAAAGTTTACAACATTATTTCTTGGAAACTCATTTCAACATTTGCAATTTAATTAAATATTATTTGGCATCAAATATCCATAGTGCTGCTGGGTCTTTTTTATTTTTATTTTTCCCTAGTTAATAAAGAAACTTTATTCCACACCATAGACAATACACGTCAAGATGTGAGGCTCCTTTTTTTTTTCTTTTTTCTTTTCTTTTTTCTTTTTTTTTTTTCCTTTTTTTTACAAATTGTAAATTACAAAGGGATGAGTGCATTTGAATCCTACAAATATTTTGAAAATACTAGAAAATGTCAGTTGAACTGTAAGACTTTTGATTATGCACATGCGTAGGATTGTAGGCTCTGTATTTGAGTTGTTATACTTGTACAAAGTACCAAATTGGTTGGTCCCTCACATTTTATTAGAAAAACTTAATAGATATCCTAAGAACATTGATTTAGGAATTATTTAAAAAAAAAAAAAAAACATTATGAAAAAAAAAACAAAATTTTTTGATAACTTTTTATACTCCCCATAAAAATAGATATTAAAACTGCACTGTGCTGTGGACTAATAGATATTAAAACTTTTTCTAAAATTTTCTATTACCAAACGTACCTATTTTGAAATAGAACTGCACTGTGCTGTGGACTAGGCTTGTGCAATCAATTAGATATTAGGGCCACACAATTTTTGTTTTGTTTTTTTTTTTTTTTTTTTTTTTGAGAAGATGGGCCGCACAAGTTGGTTGGGTCTAAATAGACTTTTTATAACCATAATGGATTGGATCTAATCTATATATAATAGAGTTACACCAATTGATTTCCTATATATATTACAAAAAAGGCGAAACTATACTTTTGGTTCTTATATTTTGGATCAATTTTCATTTTGGTCCCTAAATTGATTTTGCTACTAATGTAGTCCCTAAAAAAAGAAAATCAATTTTATTTTAGTCTCTACTGTCAACCCACTAACATAAAAGTTCTACGTGGCAAACGAAGTACATAGGTGGCTAACATTAAGCTAACATGTTATTAAAATAATATTTTAAAAAACTTATTTGCCATTTAAAAAATTCCACATAAGCATATTAATAAATAAAAAATTCAAGTAAGAAAAATAAAAATAAACCTACATCTAATAAAATAAATTTATTAAATTAAAAAAGTAATTTTCATTCTTCTCACTCTCTCTGCCGATTCTCATTCTCCCTCTCTTTGATCTTTCTCTACCAGCCGATTCTTTTTTTTTTTTGATAAACTCTCCCAGCCAATTGAATGCTCTGAAATAGGGCTTGACCTAAATCAAGTCCTCAAGCCCGACCATGGAGTTTTATAGATCAGCGGAGGCGAAGGATTAGTTTAGGGTGGTGGGTCGGTTTGGATTCGTGGGTTGTGGATTTGTGGGTGTGTTGTTCTCCTGTGAAACCCCAGATCGGTGGTGGTGGTGGTTGTGAAGGATCGGTTTGGGGTGGTGGGTCGGTTTGGATTTGTGGGTGTGTTGTGCTGCTGTGAAACCCTAGACTGCTGGTGGTGGTGGTTGCAAAGGATCAGTTCAGGGTGGTGGGTTATGGATTTGTGGGTGTTGTGAAGCCTAGATCAGTGGTTGTGCTGGCTATGTTGTTGTGATGGTCCCCACGGTGAAGACTCATGTGTGAAGCCCAGATCGGTCCTCACGGTGAAGCACAGATCAATCCTCACGGCGAAGCCCAGATCAGTCCTCACGGCGAAGTCTCAGGTAGTGGGTGTTGTGAAGCCTTGGGTAGTGGATTTGTGGGTGTTGTGAAGCCTAGATTGGTCCCCACAGCGAAGCCACATCTCTACCACTCCTCTATTCTGCTATCTCGAGAATTTTGATGGGTATTTGGGAAATAGATGGTTTTGGATCTGCTCTCATTCACTTTGATCTAGGTTCGTTTAGATCTTGTTGTCTATTGGTGTGTCTAAGGTTGATTTAGAAGTTTTTAGCTTATGATTTTTGTGGATTTGATGATAAGGTTTTGCTGGTTGTTTGGGAAATTGATGAAAGAATTTGTTTGATTGAAATTCTATGTATTTGGTTGGAAATCTATGTTATGAGAACTATTGTATTGGGATAATAATTTTGGTTGAATGTATAATTGATTTTTGTGGAAAAATTTGGGTACAAATTTTGGAATATTATGGGTTTCTATTCTTTTGTTATTGTGTTTGAATATTCTGGGTTGTTGTTCTTATGTGTTTGATCAAGATGAACACAGATTTCAATTGATGTGTTTTTATATTTTTAATTTTGTTTTCTCTTTTTTATTTGATTAAAACTGATTTTTTTTTTTTAAATTTAGAAACTTATGTGGAGCTGACGTGGCATTTTTAAAAAATCAAATAAAATTTATTATTATTGTTTTATTAGCCACATCAGCATCAAACATGCCACCTATGCACTCCGTCTGCCACGTAGGAATTTTCTGTTAATAAATTCCGTTAATGGGTTGACGGCAGGAACTAAAATAGAATTGATTTTCTTTTTTTAGGGACTACATTAGTAGCAAAATCAATTTATGGACCAAAATGAGAATCAGACCAAAATGTAGGGACCAAAAATGTATTTTCGCCTACAAAAAATTAAGATTGTATCTGATTTGGGCTTAAACGTCAAAATCGGACTTTTCATTAATTTATTCCAAATCATGATGTGATTTGATTTTTTATAACCCATGCTTTGTATCAATATTTGGAAATTTTGTCAATAGTATATTATTTTAAAATCTGATTTATTATTCCCTTAAAAAAAATGATTTATTATTGAAACTTTGAAATAACTAACGATATCAAAGTAACAACCAGAGAGAGAAGGGAATTGAGAGAATTTTGCTATATTCTTATTAATTGACCAAACTGATACAATCTCTGTTTATATAGTCCAAAACAGACCAAGAAGAAACTCTTACAGACTACAGTAATAGACTTTCCCTTCTAATCTCTAACAGATTTCTAACTGATCCTACAGTACAATACACGTTTATTACATACTCACGTGCCAAGCACAGAATTAATACATTAAGTTTCACTGGTTACTGCACGACTTGTCGTTTAAGTGTTGCTCAAATGAACTGCAGCTCCATTAAAGCAAAAAAACTGAACCCCAATACCTAAGGATTATATTCACACAACTTGTAAAAAATTATATCACCCCAACTAGCATTATATTCTAAAAAAACAAAAGAATCAAATTTGAAATTTATGGAATCCAACCAATGAGTTTCTTTTTTATGTAGGCGGTATTTGAATCTAAGTATCCGTTTGGATACAACGTCTGGCGTTCAACGTCTACGTTTCACTTTTTTTTTTTTTTTGAGAAGAGCGTTAACTGAGTTCCAGTGAGTCCCGCGCACTGTTCACGGGACCCACAAACCTCTTTTTTCCTAAGAAGCATGGGTGTGTTTCGGGACTCGGGTGCGGGTGCGGGTGCGGGTACGGGTGCGGGACTCGGCAATTTTTGAAAAAGGTGGGTGCGGGTGCGGCGGGACTCGACTATTAAAAAATTATTAAAAATATTTTTATACAGTGAATTTAATATTTTTATATAAAAAAATCAAATAAATGGTAGAATTTATTATTAAAAAATAATTATTTATGATTTGTTTTTAATAAAATCAATATTTTTGGTAATTGTAAATAAAAAACCACATTTCAAGAAGGTTCCTTTACTCATTTTTTAATTCCCAAACTCACCCACATTAAATATTTGACTTTTCCACCTCCTTAATTTATATTCAGTTACTACATTTATTATTCTTCCAGCTTTTTTTTTTTTTTTGGTGTCTTCTCATCTTTTTTTTTTCTTTTTTCTTTTTTTTTTTTTCCCTCTCACAAGGCCACATGAAGCAGAAGAATGGCAGCCACTGCCCATTTCGTCCTGTTTCGGCGGCTGTTTCGGCCGGAATCGGCCGTATCGGCCTGTTTCGGTGGCCGTTTCAGCCAGAATCGGCATGTTTCGGTGGCCATATCGGTCGTATCGGATTCCATTTCCGCCGGAATCGGCCCGTTTTGGCCCGAATCTGCGCGAATTTGGCCGAGCCAAGCAACCAGAGAGCACAGAGAGAAGAGAGAGACGAGCGATGGAGATTGGAGTGAGGGAGGGTGTTTGGAGTTTTTGGACGAAGTGAGCGATTGGAGTGAGCGATGGAGTTTTTGGAGATCGGCATGGAGATTGGAGTGCCGATATGGCCGAAACGGCCCGATTTGAGCCGCGTCGACGCGAGTCGGCTTCGCCACGTGGCAAGACGCGGCACGGACGCGCGGTCAGCGATGTCCGAGGCGTGTCGCCGCGTCCGACGCGGTTGCGGCGCCAGAGGCGCCGCACCCGTGCTTTCCAGCTTTTTTCAACAAAATTTTCATTAAAAATGAGTCCTACGGCACTATTTAATTTACACATTTAAAAATTATTTTGCTACAGTATTTTCAATTTTCAGCAAAATAAGCGGTATCCAAACACACCCTAAATCTCTTACTCAACAATAATGAACCTTATCAATTGAGTTAACTAACCCATAAAGAATAATTCTTTTATAGAAATCATAGAATTTTGAAATTTATGGTGTCTACTCTATAATGATTGGTTTTCATTGTCAGGGCCAGATGTCAATTAGTTTCTCTATTTATATAGATGAGATTCAAATTTAGCATTCTCATTTAATGATAAAAGACTTTACCAATTAAGTTAACTTGAGCCCAACATAAACTACTTTATATTATTATAAGTAACATGTAGATCACAAGGCCAAAGGAATAAGAGTGCAACTAAGTAAAGAAGAAACTTAAATGTTTTCCTAAATCATAGGTCATTCAAGTTCATTTGCAGTTTTGCACAATCCTTTAACCCAAATTTCAATATGAACTCACATCTGAGTAAGAAAAAAAAAAAAAACAGAAATATGAAACCATTGCTTGTAGGGTTAAGCTTATCACCTTTTATTATTGTCAAAGGGATGATAAGAAAATTTAAAAGGACACTATTTACGGTGCGGCAACAGTAATTCTAAATGTGGAATTAGAATAAGATAAAATCTAACATTTTGGACCTCGGTCCAGTCGCATTTGCATTACAAAAATAATTCATTTTTTTTTCTCAAAAAAAAAAAAAAAAAAAAAATATATATATATATATATATAAGCAACTCATATATAGATTACATATGCAATTATTAAGCTTTATCATATATAAGATAAACGTAAACATACCTTAAAGAATTGCAATGATCTTGTAAAGTATCATCTTCTTCTACCTTAGAAGAGGATTTTGGCCAAAGAAAGCATGTTGAATTGCGGGAGGCAATGTTGATGGAAAGGGAGAATTGCATATTTATAAGCACTTTTTTTGTGTTTTTGACCTGTTAAGAAGATAAGCACTTGTGTATGTAGCAAATGTTCTGTGAGAGAGAGAGAGAGAGAGAGAGAGATCACTATCATCTAGGTTGGTTCATAAGAAAATGTATCTTTAGTGACGAATTTTAGTGAGGAAAAATTTTTCGTCACTGAAAACTTACATTCAGCGACGAAATTCATAATTCGTTACTAAAAATGAAAAAAAAAAAAACCTTTAGAAATTTTAATTTCGTTGCTATTTGTTCATCTGAAACAAGGGCGCCAAAAGGGAAAAGTAGGGCACGAATTAAATTAGTCTACAGCGGTGAAATATTTTCATCACTGAAACTTTAAGTTTTTGGCGACGAAATAATTTCGTCGCTAAAAGACCCCAACAGCGACGAAACAAAGTCGTCGCTAAAAATCGGTCTGCTTATCCTTAAAGCATCTTAGCGACGGATATCTAATTCGTCGCTGAAAGTTTTCTATGGCGATGAAGCTCTAATTCATCACTGAAAGTGATCTATAGCGACGAAAATAATTTCGTCGCTAAAAGTGTTAATATAAAAGAGCAAAACAAACCCTCATTTAGTCATTTCCCAGAAAACACCTCATATCCCTCTCTCTCACTCTGCGCCGTCGCACTCCACCTTGCCATGCCGCCGATCCTTGCTCCGCCGTTGGGCTCCACCACGCCACGCCACCGTTATGACCACCTCGCCGATATCCTCACCATCGCCGCCGTCGCTACTTCCATCGACAGCCACCGTCGACACCTCCATCGACAGTCACCAGCGACACCTCCATCTCCTCTGAAGATCTGAACCGCCTTATGAAGATCCGACGGTATGTTTCTTCCTTTTTTATTTTTTATAAACCTCTTTTTGTTTTTACTTTATATTTCTCAATTATGTTTTTGTTATTATTATTATTTTGTAGTTTTGATTTGGTAGTTCCGATTGATTTGATTTTGGTGGTGGTTGAAGTTTTGTTTTGTTTAGTTTAATAGTTCGATTACCTTATAAATTTTAATAAGAAATTTTGTTTTGTTTCAATGTGGGTTTTAAGTTTTTAAGATTGGAATGGGTCTTATTTGATTATCGGATTAGGCTTGTGTAGCTGGAGTTTGGTTTTGTTTGAAGTTTGAAGCTGGGCTTAGTTGAATGTGTTTGTGGCTTCAGCCTATTTTTTTTAATCGTTTTTATTTCTTGGGTGGTAGGAGATGGGGCACGAAGTGGGCACTAAATAGTTAGAAATAGTAGTGGCAGCAAAACTAAGGGATTGTTGGTTCCTAAAGAGAGTGGAAGATTATTTTGGAGAAACAACAATGGTGGGGTCGGTCCTCTATGTCTTTTGCTTAGTTATAGGCCTACACGTGTGTACTTATAGATGTGCACGTGTGTAGTGCCTTGAGGCTTGCATATCCATGAGCATTGCCAATATATTAGTCTTTGGGGTCCTTTATGCTTTAGTCTCTCAATTGCTCACTCCTCTGTAAGCCTATTTTATCAGCCTTAAGTTCCGTGGTTTGGACTGTCTTCATATCATATATTTAAATTTTGTCTTCTCCTTTTAAAATCAATTTTTTAATTTTTTTTAGTTGGGTTTTTGATTTTTACTTAGTTTTTATATTTGGGTTTGTGTTTTTTTTTTTTTTTTTTGGGTGGGAAATTGAAGTTTTGGTATGTGAGAATGTATTTTTGTTTTTGGTTGGATTAGGCATTTGAGAAGCACAGTGTGGAGAAAGACGTTGCAGAGCATATAAAGAAAGAGTTTGATAAAAAGCATGGCTCCACTTGGCACTGTATCGTCGGCAGAAACTTTGGTAACACCACTTCCCAATCGATATTGCACAACCTTTCCTTTCTAGGTTTTTTTTTTGGGGTGGGTTTCAGATTTAGATTTAATGGTATATGGGTTTTTTTTTTTGGAAATTGGAGTTTTTGTATTAGTTTTAGTTATTTATTTTTGGGTATTTTGTGTTGTGAGAGATGGTATGGGATAGATCTAGTTTTAAAGCTATTGATTGGATACTACGAATGTGGTTAATGGTTTTATATTTAGTGGTTGAGTTTTAAGTTGGACTTTAAATTTTTTGACTTATTTGTGGGGCTCTGAGTAGATTGGTGTTATTTATTTACTTTCTTTTTGTGGTTTTTAGTAATTAAGGTAAGAAGTAAATGCAGTTGCAGCTCTGTATCTTTGTGTTTCTCTGTGTAATCAATAACTAAGGGTAATGCTGAGTTGACTTTTTGGACTTTGTTTGAGAACTTAAAAGAATGCTTAATAGTTGTAGTTCAATGGTTCATATAAGATAAACTATAGTTGAAGCCCGAAACCCATTTAATCTTCAGTTTACCTCATTGTTAGGCACTATCCCAATTCATTGGCTGGACTTTGCTGTTGCTGTAGTTTGGACAAAACAAAATTCCCTTTCATCAATTATTATTTTAAAAGGAGAAAATAACTTATCAAGTGTATTTAAGCTCAAGTGGATGCCTTGCAATCTCACATCTTTTTCTTCATACCAGTTTAAATTACATACCCATGACTGATTTTCACCAACAAGACAGTGGCCAAGGTAGAATTCAATGACTTAGTATAGATACAAGCATCAGTTTTAAGAAATTTAAGTGGAAAAAAAAAAAAAATTAGGCGGCCCCATTCACTACATTTATCAATTTCCTCTGCAGAAGATTTGTTGCAGAGAGTGAAATATAGAAACTGCACTGGCTCTCTGTTAGGAATTCATGGTTGTAACAGACAATCAACAATATCTCAGACCAACTTGGTGTTGGTGAGTTTTGCCTTTATGGTTTGGGACAGAAATTAAGAAGGGTAGTAAGAAGGTTAGGGAGAGTTGAACTTTATATTGGCTTGGTTCATTACTAGGGAGTAGTAGGGACTAGAGTGTGGCCTTTGAGATTTGAGGTTGAAAAAACCCAATTAAAATATTAAAAACCCAATTGGGGAACCTTTTTTTTTTCCTAATATAATGAATGTAATTTTTGAAGTTTGTGCTGTTTTTTCCTAGATAGGCATACTAGGTGTACTTAAAAGAGCATGGAACAAAACAATGACAATGTTTTCTAATGAGTAATAACAAGTATTTTAGTCCTATCCTTTTTTTTCTTCTGTTTTTTTCCCAATAAGTAAGATTTTTGAAATATAACTATTTATAAAAACTATATCTAAGAAAAATAAAATTCCCTCATATTAAAAGATCAAATTTTAAGTATTTTTATTATTAAATAATTGATTAAAAGAGAGAATTAAATGAAGTGTTTGGCTTAAATCTAATACTTCAATGCCTTAAATACTGTACAAACACCACCCGTGTACAATAATAATTACGTATTAATCTTGTATCTTATCCTATATATTAGAATAGTGTACAAAAACCTTGCCCTTAAATAAAGCATACTTAAAACTCTAAAAATAATTTACTTCTAAAATAATTCTGCAGCTCACAAAGAAACCATCTTTCTTATTAAGAAATTTATATTCAAAACAAGAGTATATATATATATATATATATATATATATAAACAAGAAAAGCAGAGACAAAGTAGGAGCCAAAAAATATACATATAGTTACAATATAGGGTGGTGGGCCACCGCATGCTCAAACTTCAACTACAACTACATTTTACTTATAAAACACAGTTTTTAAGGGGTTTTTTTGACTCTTGTGAGTTTTGTTTTGGTGGGTGTGTACGTACTTGCCAATAAGAGAGAGGCTTAATTGTTTCACTGACAATAGTAGCTGAACAAATTAAAAGGATCTTGCGGTGTGGGTGGGTCACCGTTAGGGAAGTCAAGAGACAAAGGGCAGCAGCCCCTTTCTTTGGTATTATTCCTTCGAATATTCTTCTAGGTGTTTAGCAATTAAGGTTGACGTATACCCATTTGACAAAGTCCTTGCCAATCAGCTACGTTGAAATAGAATTTGGAGTCTTTGATATGTGGTTTTTAGTACATGGTTTTTTTTTTTTTAAATTATTAATATCTAAGTTCTTAAATATATAAAAAAAATTGTTAATATATTATTGAGGTTTGTCAGAAGAGCGACCTTTTCTCCATAAAGTGAAAAGAAGATATGCTAGTCTACTTTTGCTCATTTGTTGACTTGGGTCTCAAAGTTTGAAAATATATATATTGATTTTTAAGTAATTATATCTTTCTAATTTATCTTGCACTTTTCTGTGAAAGTGATCAAGCCTGCGTTTGGATAGCAAGTTTTGCTACTCAAAGTAAAGTTACGTTTTACCTCTTTTTTTTTTTTTTTTTTTTTTTTTTTTTTTTCCGCACTTTGTTGACTTTGGGGGGACAAAATTTACTGTGCGTGAACAGTGTGTACTGTTTACACACTGTTCATGCACTATTTATGCAATATTTAATATTAAAAGTGGGTCCCACAACATTATTCACACGTTTAAAAATTATTTTGCTACAGTATTTTCAGCAACAATCAGTTTTTATCAACTTTCAGCAACAATAAGCACTATCCAATCAGTTTTTATCCTTTCTTTAATTTTGTACACCTAAAAGGATTGGTAATTTAGCCAATTTATTTAGTTGTGCACCATTTAAATATGAATATGAATTGGGTTTGGGTTTGGGTTTGGGTGAAATAGGAAGCTAAATGAAGTGATAATGAGTATTGAGAATGGATACAAGTCTAGTTTAGGGGAAAAAAATTGTCTGCAAATCCTCATTAGTACTAGTAACTTACAAGCATAGTAACTTTTTTTTTTTGGCAGGCAACTCATTCTTTGTTTGTGGTCACTTTGGATTTCTTTGGTTGAGGTGTGTGTTGGCTTAAGCATAGTAAGAAATTTCTTATTAAATTCTTATAAGCATTATATATTGTTTTGTTGAGAATTGGTATTGTAGTGGGTTGTTGTGTTGGAGCAAGCGGGTGGCTTGTATGGTGTTATAAGGTGGTTTAAATTCATATTAGAAGTGTTTCTTATTTTTTTGGGAATTGAGCATTATATATTGTTGAGTTGAGAATTGGTATTATGGTGGGTTGTTGTGTTGGAGCAAGCGGGTGGCTTGCGTGGTGTTATAAGGTGGTTTAAATTCATATTGGGAGTGTTTCTTATTTTTTTGGGAATTGTGAATGGATATTGTTGATTTATACGTGATGGATATTATTTAATTGTTTTCAATACTTATAAGCATTATATATTGTTTTGTTGAGAATTGGTATTATGGTGGGTTGTTGTGTTGGAGCAAGCGGGTGGCTTTTGTGGTGTTATAAGGTGGTTTAAATTTATATTGAGAGTGTTTTTTTTTTTTTTTTGGGAATTGTGAATGGATATTGTTGATTTATACGTGATGGATATTATTTAATTGTTTTCAATACTTATAAGCATTATATATTGTTTTGTTGAGAATTGGGATGAATATTATTTAATTGTTTTCAATACTTGTAAGCATTATATATGTGAGAATTGATATTGTGGTAGGTTGTATTAATGTAGACTTGTGTATTCATGAATGGGATATGACTTTATCTAAGTAGCTTATAGGCTTAAATGTTAGAATACATTATGCATGGGTTGTCCTTATTTTGCTAAAGTAACATTCATCTTGCAATTGTAGTCAAACATGGATAAAAGTTGGATGACAATGGGTAAGACACCTGATGGCAGATGTTAGAAATGTTAGAATTCATTGGTACGTGGCTACTCTTAATGCATTGTTAGAAATGTTTCTTATAACATAGTTAATGTTTTTACTTTATGATTTTAATGTAGTATTGTTTTTATATTTGTGCAGATTTCTTATTGGTGGTTTTTAGGGCATTTACTTTTGGCATTACTTGAAGACATTTGAGGACATCTTTTGGTTCTAATTATATTATGCTACATTTTTTGTATTGTTATAAAACATCTTAAGTTATTGTATAAGGCAAACAATTATTGTATAGAAGGAGTTTGAATTGGATACTTGTTTTAATTTTAACTTGTAAAATGTATGGATCGATTTTTTATAAATGTGTTGTTGAAATAAATGTGTTAATCAAATGTGAGGTTTTAATAATGTAATGACAGGTTACAGGTTAATATCAATGCCATGAAAATAATAAAAACAGAAAATAAGTTTTAGTGACGAAATATTTCGTCACTAAATATAGCGGAATTTTGTAAGAAATGATTTTAGTGACGAAAATTTTCGTCGCTATATGTGCCTGGATTTTCTTAAAAATAGTTTTAGTGATGAAAAAAATTCGTCACAAATATAGCAACAAAAAATTGTTTTAGTGACGAAATATTTCGTCACTAAATATAGCGGAATTTTGTAAGAAATGATTTTAGTGACGAAAATTTTCGTCGCTATATGTGCCTGGATTTTCTTAAAAATAGTTTTAGTGACGAATTTTTTCGTCACTATATGTACTCGAAAATAGTTTTAGTGACGAAATTGTTCGTCACTAAATATGATTTAATAAACTGAAATGGTTTTAGTGACGAAATATTTTCGTCACTAAATACTGTTTTTAGAGAGGAAAACATTTAGCGACGAAACGTTTTCGTCGATAAAAGTTTTTTTCTTTTTTAAACAAATCGAACTTTTAGTGAAGTAATTTTTCGTCGCCAGGACTTTTAGCGACGGGGTTACAGCGACGAAACGAATTTCGTCACTAAAGGTTCTTAGTGACGAAAAATTGGACTTTTAGTAACGAATTTTTTCATCACTAAAAATACATTTTGTTGTAGTAAAGAAGAAACTTAAATGTTTTCCTAAAGCATAGGTCATTCAGGTTCATTTGCAGTTTTACACAATCCTTTAACCCAAATTTCAATATGAACTCACATCTGAGTAAGAAAAAAAAAAAAAAAATATATATATATATATATATATATATATATGAAACCATTGCTTGTAGGGTTAAGCTTATCACCTTTTATTATTGTCAAAGGGATGATAAGAAAATTTAAAAGGATGACACTATTTACTGGTGCGGCAACAGTAATTCTAAATGTGGAATTAGAATAAGATAAAATCTAACATTTTGGACCTCGGTCCAGTCGCATTTGCATTACAAAAACAATTCATTTTTTCTCAAAATATATATATATATAAACTCATTTATAGATTACATATGCAATTATTAAGCTTTATCATATATAAGATAAACGTAAACATACCTTAAAGAATTGCAATGATCTTGTAAAGTATCATCTTCTTCTACCTTAGAAGAGGATTTTGGCCAAAGAAAGCATGTAGAAGAGCTGGAGGCAATGTTGATGGAAAGGGAGAATTGCAAATTTTTAAGCACTTTTTTGTGTTTTTGGCCTGTTAAGAAGATAAGCACTTGTGTATGTAGCAAATGTTCTATGAGAGAGAGAGAGAGATCACCATCATCCAGGTTGCTTCATAAAATATCTAAATTGACAATGCCTTAGATCTAGTCAAAAGTTCAAAATATGTTCATCCAAAGCTGGTCACATGGACTTGAAAGTAGAAGGAATAGGATCAAGGTTGTCAAAATTAGGATCCTACGTAGGATCGTGGATTGTGGAATCGGATTGTGGATTGTAAGATCCTACTTTTTAGGGGAAAAAAAAGAAGCAAAAAACATATTGGTACTGACTTTGTATGTTTAAAAAGACAACTGTATGGAATTTTTTTGCTATTTGGGCAATTTTTGCTAACAGTTTCGTTATGTGACTCAAAAAACAAACAATTAGTTAAGTAGCATCTCGAGTCTTAGAAACTCGAGTTCAATGAAGGAACTTGATTCTCTAAGACTCAAGTTTCAAAAGTGGCAAGGCTAATGTGGATAAAAATCCACGTGGAACTCGAGTGTCTAAGACTCGAGTTCCTCAAAGAAAACCAAAAAATCTGACCTGGTCTTACCAATAATTTCCTCTTCTCTCTCTGAACCTCTGTCTTGTTCCCTATCCTATCTCTCTTACCCCCATATCAAAGCCCATGAACTTTCCCCTCTCTCTCCAATTGGGTACCCAGGTTTGCAGATGAGTTTGTGTTTTATGTGAATTTGTGGTTTTGCAGGTGAGTTTCTCTCCGATCAGGTACCCTATGGGTTTGCTGGTATGGGTTTGCTGCTGGTATGGGGCAGGAACTCAAACCCCAAATTAAACTTCTTCTTCCTGTACAAAGTTGTCGCTAAGCTGCCAAGTCAAGAAACCTACAGCGACGTCACCGAAGTCTAGAAAAGCCATCAGAGTACATAACCCTTTCCTACATTTGTGAGTTTATGTGAATTTGTTCTCTTTGATCGGGTACCCTATGGGTTTGTTGGTATGGGGTTTGCTGGTGAGTTTGTGTTTATGTGAATTTGTGTTTTGTGCTGGGTTTGCTGGCTTTTTCTCTTGGTTTTCTTTGAGGAACTAGAGCCATAAACACTCAACTTCCACGTGGATTTTTTATCCACACTAGCCTTGTCACCTCTTCGAACTCAAGTCTGTTAGACTTAAGTTCCTTCAGTGAAACTCGAGTCTTAGAGACTCAAGATGCTAGTAAAAATTGCCCAAATAGCAAAAAAAATCCCAACTACAGATGGGCTGGAAAGCAGGAAGTCTTTATAGGATCCCATGTCTTGACTTTTGATAGGTTGGATATATCCTAGGGAGCTCATCCAGCCAACTCCAACTTTGACAATGCTGAAGGAGGTATTTAACAATTTGATAAAATCTAGATCTCAGTCACAGATCTAGGAGGGAGGAGGAAGAGAAAATTGAGGAGAGAAAAGACTGAATTTCCTATGTCTACCAAAATGGAGGGAAATGGGAAGAAACAAAGTTTGACATTTCAAACATGGGAATCTTTTGTTTTGAAATTACTCACAAGCTCTTCGTATGCTCCTCATTATCCTTTACAAAGCAAAAAAAATAAGAGTCAAATTATTTATGAAGGCATAAAGGTTAAATCAATTATTTTCCTATCTCTTTCTTGTGCAAACCAAACATGTAGAAAATATATTCTTCTAGAATAATTTTCTTTTCCCTTCCTATTTTTCTTCTCTTCCCTCCCCATGTGCAAATATAGTGTAAATTGTAAAAGACAGGGATCAAACCTTGGGATCCTTGATTTTGTATTCCACAAACATTTATTTAACCATAGATTAAGTTCAAAATTCCTTCATTTTCAAACATGCAGTTCTTTAAGTGGAATTGTTAATATAAACTGGCTAGATTCCAACCTACAAAGCCAACAATAAAGTCCAGTTAGAGTCATCCGAATGATTATGATATGATTTGCTAGCCTAGCTAGCACCAGAAAATAGTGGAATAACTGAGTGGAAGAAATGCTTATTCAAGGGAAATGATATTTCCCCACTTGGTTTCTCTGGCACCAGCCTTTTTACGCTATAAACAGCAGAAACCATAACATAAGGTATGGAAGCAACCATTCATGGTGTGGAAATAGGGCCACCCAATACTTAAACCAGTGGTAACTAAAATGCAAATATCTATTGACTGATTATTAGTTCATAATCTCATAATTGAAACCGGTAAGTTTCCAACATGGTTCACATGAAAATATGAAATTGAAGGATCAATGACCCTTCTGTTTAACATATTCAGGACAAAAATGATACTTCCAAATGTTATTAGAGATTCTGATGCCCCCTTTAACCAACAAAATCCTACTTGGGGTAAAACTTATTATAATTCCTTAAGGTGTTGCATCTTAGATTCCTCAATTAAATTCAGTCATGTGGTTGCATTTATTTTTTTTTTTGACAATTTAATAGTTACAACAGGGTGGGGCATTTGAACCCTAAATGTCTCTATTGGAAATACCATGAAGTGTCAACCATTTGAGCTATAAGGCTATTGGCTCAATCATGTGGTTGCATTGACCTTGTAAACTAATGAATTTAACTTTCCAATTCAATTAGGTTTCAACTATATGGTTGAATTCAATTGGGGAGTCCAGAAATAGCACATGAGGATTGTACCTGAATTTTATCCATCCATCTTGTAGTATTTACTATTGTGTGCAGCAAGGTGTCAACCTTATCAAGGTCCCTTTTGCAGTTGGAGCAAAGACGTGGTGCATGTACTTAGATCCAAAGATAACAACAATATTTTGATAGGTATCTATGGCTACCACACACAGAACACATTACCAAAAAATGAAATTATAAGAAATCTTAATAACTGAAACCAAAAAAAATAAGAAAAACAAAGTATGCAAAATTTTGTTTTAAGTACAAAAATTACAAACATGGCCCTAAGTTCAAAACCTATAGCCAACATCTTGGGCAAACCCCAAGCTGGCCTAATTTGTTCCTCCATTGTTTGTATGTTCCAAGCTATGGTCCCTGCCTCCCTGGAATACGAGGTACAGTCGGCTATGCCTCAAAGTATCATTGAAGTTTTGGCATGTTGGAAAAGGGAGTTTTGTTCAACGGGGTATTGGCACTGCTTGGTGTGCATTTCATTTGCGTCAATGTGGTCAGTCTAGAGGGAACAAAATCGTTGTGAGTTTAAGGGTTTAGAGAGGCCTTCAACGCTTTGACAGAGCTGAAACTAGCTCTTCTATGTGTTTTGTACAAGTGGATGGTATGTTGTCCACCACTTCATCTCCTTTGATTACTTTCATTGATAGTTGTTCTTTTTCTTGACTTTTTTTGTTCACTTAGGCTCCGTTTGTTTTGGCTTCAAACTGATTTCGAAAATGATTGTCAGAAAAAGTGGGTGTTTGGTTGTTACTTCAAATTGGGTCAAACTAAAAAGCATTTCCGGTTGACCGTAAAATATAGCCAAAACGGTGGAAAATGATTTCCATTTTCATTTTCACTTCAAATGATTTCCGGCCTTGGAAAATAGAAGAGAGAGAGAGAGAGAGAGAGAGAGAAAGAGCAAGAAGATCGCCTTGTCGGAGCAAGACGATCGCACCGCTTCGATTGTTCAAACCCACCCTCATCGAACCCAGTCATCGATCATCGAGATCGTCTCGCCATTTCTGGACCACGCGTAAAGAGAGAGACAGAGAGAGAAAGAAGAGAGAGTAGAGAGATCATCGCACCACCAGCGAGATCATTCTCGAACCCACTCGCACCAGATCGTCGACGAACCCACTCGCACCGCGCCGATCGCACCAGATATCACCGCGCCGACGAACCTACCACTTCGACGAACCCATTCATCAAACCCACCACTCCGACGAATGGGTTTTCTTTCACTCAGATCGCGCCGCCATTGATGAATTTTTTTTGGTTGGGTTTTGTTTCTTTCACTCAAATCGCGCCATTGATGAATTTTTTTTGGTTGGGTTTTGTTTGGAAGCTGAGAAAATGTGAGCATCAAGTAGAAAATGTGTTTAAAATGTGAGAAAATGTGAGCATCAAGTAGAAAATGTGTTTTCTCTATTATTTTCAAGAATACAACCAAACACCAGAAAATATTTTCCAAAATATTTTTCATAATGCAACCAAACACTTGAAAATAATAAATATTTTCTGAAAAATATTTTACGGGAACCAAACACAGCCTTGGTGTATTTCTTGTATGCTGAGGGTTTTTTAATGAAAATTTATCATTCATAATTTTTTTTTTTTTTTGATCGGTAAATAAGAAGCTTTATTGAAAAAGAAGACAAGAAGAAATACAACAAAAAGAAATAGTTTCCTTAGTACACAGGGAGTAGGGCTGTAAATGAACCAAGCCGATCATGAATAACTCGGGCTCGGTTCGATAAAAAGCTTGTTCATGTTTGTTTATTTATAAATAAGTCAAGCTTAAGCATTAGTTTTAGGCTCGTTTAATAAACAAGCCGAGCCCAAGCAAAAAAAATTTGTTCACGAACAAGCTCGTGAGCTATTAGGCTTGATACATAACAATTCAAGTATAGACTCATTTATAAGTTTATATGTGTTAGCTAAATATACTCGTTACACATATCTTAATAATGACATGGCCAACATGAGACCACTACCTATATTACCTTTTTTTTTTCCCCCCTTCCCTTTAAACTGATCAAGAACCACTTTAGACTATAGTTACATTTAAAAATAAATAAATAATTAAGTAGATCACATATGATCCTTCCCTATCAATTATTTAAAGTAAAATTATGAAACATGTTAGTATTTTCTCATTTATAATAGTTATAAAAAGGTATTTTTCTAGTCATTCACCATCTAACGTGAATGTAAAAATTGTATTTTGAACAATTGCTGAACCTATAGATAAGGAATGATGAATGAATGAATTTAATTATGTAAATTATTAATTTGAATAATAGCTAATCATTAGCAGGACTAAATGCATGATAAAATAAGTATACTATTTTCTTTTTCTTTTTTCTTAATTTTAGAGATTTAAGCATTTAATAATGTAATTTTTTTAGATCTCAAGCTCAAAAACTTGACCTGAGCTCGAGTTTGAACTTGATATTAAGCTTGAGTTTGGCTTGACTAATTAATCAAGTCAAGCCAAGCTCAAATTTTTTGGCTTTCCCACGAGCTCAAGCTCAAACACTATTTTTAGACTTGTCACAAGCTTAAGCCAAGCTCAAGCTTTTGATTTTTTCTGACGAGCTAAGCTTGAACATGCACTACTCAACAAAGTTCGGCTCGTTTACAGCCCTAACAAGGAGTGTACAAGGAAACCATAAAAAACAACTATCCAAAACTACATAAATCTAAAAAATCCAACAAAGAAGGTATCGCAAGACCACACAAAAGCAGTCATCCAATTGAAAATAGAAAGAACAAAAATGTGCTTCAACTCAATGGTAGAACTCTCCTCTCCTTCAAAAGTTCAGCTATTCCACTCTCCCCATATATTCCACATAACACAATGTGGAATGGCACCCAAAATAGATGCTGCTCTATGCCACCCAAATATACCAACCTACTAGCAACTCAAGCACTCATTTAGGCATAACTCATGAAATATCAAACAAGCTAAATGAAAATTATTCAAGGTAAATATTCCTCTTCCTCAAATTATCCACAGGTTAAAGGCATAAGGACAATGAAGGGGAAGGTCATCCACCGATTCCCAATCATTCCTACACATAGAGCATCTATTAACATCATAAATATTCTTCTTCCTCAAATTATCCGAAGTAAAAATCTTCCCCTTTGCAGCTGTCCAAGGTAAAAAAGCTACCTTAGAAGGAACTTTCACCTTCCAAATACTCTTCCAGGGGAAAGAGTGGCTATTTCTACACAATAAAACTGTATAATACGACTTAACTTCCAAAGAACCACTACAGGCAGCTAACCACACCAGTTTATCTTCCTCATTCCTTCTCACCATAGTAGAGTAGAGAAGAGCAGAAAAAACTACCATGCTCTCCAATTCCCAATCTTGAAGCAGTCTGACAAAAAGTGCATCTCAGTGAGCAATCCCCATTGTGCCAACACAAATGTTCAGCCACACATGCATTCCTATACCTTGTGATACAACAACGGAAAAGCTTACTTAAGAGGTAGCTCTCCACACCATAAGTTGTCCCAAAAATGGATCCTAAGGCTAAGACCCCATCCCACCACAAATTTGGTATTTTGAGAAAACCTCCCCCAACCCCCTCTAATAAACTTCCACAAAGAAACCCCATGAGATTCATTGAAAACTCCAGAACACCAACCACCCCCATCAATACCATATTTATTAGCTATCAGAGTTCTCTATAAAGCATTCAGCTCTATAGCAAATCTCCATAACCGCTTGCCCAATAAAGCAGTGTTAAAAGAAGTGAACCTTTTGATACCCAAACCACCCGATTGCATCGGCTAACAAACATACTTCCAATTTACCAAATGCAATTTAACTTTATCAGCCAAGCCACCCCACAAAAAGTCCCACTGTTACTTTTTCAATCTATGAACCACTAGTTGAGATCGGGAACAAAGATAAAAAAATAAGTAGGAAGGCTGGAGGGGTACTTTTAATGAGAGTAATTCTCCCACCCTTAGATAAATACCTCTTCTTCCAGCCAGCAAGTTGTTTCCCCATCCTTTCTAGTATTGATGTCCCTATAGCTGTGGATTTAAATTGAGCCCCCAATAGCAGCCCCAAATATTTAATAGGCAGAGACTCCACTATATGGGTAATTATTTAGTACTTTCAGAGTACCATAAATGTGTACTTCCCCCTCTTATATGAATTGTGAGTTTCGCTAATAAAAACCATTATCACACCTTTTTATATACCACCACAGTTCAATCTGGTAGCAATACTTTTGCACTCGCAAACAATCCTAACATATCGTCATCATCTATTCAACAATAATGTAGAGTGTAATTACATGTCAGGAAGAGCTGAAAGGGTTAGGCTGACTTTCCCCAGCAGGCTATACAAAAATTTCAGTGGTTACTGCTTCTGTATAAATGGTTTTCCCCTATACGTTGTAAATGGCCCTACTTCTTCAGGCTTTCTTAATGGTCCACACCCTTTCGACCAAACCATGTCATGTAATGCTCTCCCTCAGGAATAATTTTACCTTCTCTCAAAAACAACACAAAACTCCAAGCAGGTACTAGGGGTTATGGTTATCCTTTTCTTTCTCAGCCCTGGATGTGCCGCCAGTGTTTTTCTCAAAGGCCCATTCATCTTGCCAATAATCTTATTCCCAACCCCCAAAATAATCAACCATGGGTTGTGGAGATAATCAAACTGACCCCCACAAAAGGCAAACCCTTCTGCATTCTAGGGCAGCAGATACACTTGGGCACACATGAGAGCACAAAACCAAGTTGCTGAATGCAAGGACTATAACCCATCAGAGAAACTGTTTCCTCTCTTAACCATTAAAATGGATTTTCTAATTTTTAGAGCTCTGACCCTGCTGAGGCTGCTGTTGTGGAGCCTGCAAGTTCAGCGGTGGTTGCGTGTTGTAGTGGGAAAAGGGTTGAGAGTAGAGAGAATTCATCAAACCCTGCAAACAAGTCAGACAAGTTATAAACTTCTTCACTCGACAGGACCACCTGCCACCAAGCCTTAAGGATGCAGAAAACATTTAGCCAAGAGCACATTGCATCAAACTCCTTGCTAAACACAACAAGGTTTGGCAAACTACTCTCCATAGCCATATGTTTCTTACACCTTGGCATTTTCATAATTCTACCTACAAAGTTCCGCTAATAAACAGCATTAAAAGTTGAAGAAACCTGAGCCTGAAGTGGGTTCGCATTTGCCACACCAAAGTGGCTCTGTGATGCATCATCTTGTGAGGGGTCTTTGAAGCCAACCTGAGTAAATAGGCCTTGTGATCCATGCGTCATGTAGTCCTGAAACAGCAGAAATCAAAGTATAAGTTCAAAAAGAAAAGGAAATAATGATAAAAGAAAGCATAAACACATTCAGAGTGGTAACGAGCTCAAACCTGGGACATAAAATCATTCACTGTACCAAAGCAAGAATATCCAGCTTCAGAGTTCTGGTTTAAGTTCCCAAGAAACCCACCTTTGCTCCTTGAGTAACATAATCAACAGCATATCCACTTTGAGAAGCCTGCAGACCAGGCCAGTAACACATCAACATAATAAACAGAAAGGTGAAATCATTTATTATTAAGCCACCCAACAAATAAATTTCATTAGTCTTTAAAAAAATAAATAAATAAAAAAGACAAACCCCTAATACACCTTGTAATCCCTAAAAGCATCACACCCAAAAAATAAATAGCACTAAATTATACATCTTGGAGTTTCCAATAAATAATCAAGATCAAATACATCAAAACACTCTGCAATACGCATTATATATGGTCAAGTATATAAAGATACTAGGATTTCCCTGACGTGTACCTGAGTGGAGAATTCAGCAACATTATAAGGAACATGTGATCCCTGGCTTTTGAAGTCATCACCCAAGAATTCCTGATGATAGTTGAAAGAAATTGAAATAAATGAAAATCAAGAATAGAAAAAATATATATACAGTTGCATATGCAAAGTACAATAAATACCTGAGACATGCCCGCCATGGAAAATCCATCTCGAAATGTTTGGCTTGGCCCTTGAATTGGCATGTGACACATAAAAAAAGATACTCAGGACATGATGACATTAATACGGGATATAATACAAAAATTTGGAAAATAAATGTAAAAAGAAAGAATGAGTACAGACATTATTACCAAACCCAGGTTGAGATAATGGGCCACCCACAGATGGCTGGCTGTTTGGATTCTCCAGTGCAGGAAAGTTGAAAGTAGAGCCAATATTTCCAATAGCTTGCTGGGTGCCTTGTTGGTGAGGCAGATGACTACCAATAGGAGCACCAGCATTGCCACGCCCAGCCCCAAAACCCCGACTGCCTGGTGGAGGGACATGAGGAACAACTCCAACTGGTCCATGCACTGCTCCACGAGATGGAATAGCATATGGCTGAGAAGGGGGACCACCAGGAAATGGTGGAAGGGGAACCCGAGGCATTGGATAGCCGACAGGATGCACCCCAGGCTTATGGGTACCATTAGGAGGGCCAGGAGATACAAAAGTACCTGCAGTTGGAACAAAATAGTATCTCGATCATGTCAACAGAACCAAAAGTATCATTAGGCACAACACCAGGTCCACCACCAAAGAAAAGCCTCCTATCGTTGTAGATCTATGTCAAAATAACAATATTAATATCAGCTCCGATCCACATAAATGCTTCATAATCGATAACCAACTCCAACCATTAACCCTCTCTCTCTCTCTCTCTCTCTCCCCCAAAAAAAAAGAGGAAGGAAAAGCCCAAAAATTAAAAGGAACTCACAGATCAACTTTTAAATTTCCATCACCTACCTTTTTAGGCTTTTGAAATTGAACCATACTTTGTTTCAAGTTATTCAGAGGTCCTTCAATCAAGCATTCATGCTCCTGATGAAACATTAGCAATAAAAAGGAGAGGACGTTGTTTAGTAACAAAAAAAAAAAAAAAAAGGATTAGTTGCATCAATCTACAAGTGATCTGCAATACCACGCATTACATATTGAACAAGAAACCACTAATCACTTATTGTAAAAAGGTCAAAAATTAAGGATGTTGAATTAAAAGAGTATCATGTAATACCAAATCTCTGACATAATTAGACAATAATAGCATAATATGCACACGATGTAAGATAAAAAAAAAAATACTGCCAATCTGTGAATGCTCCCTATGCCTCAAAAATCATTGAAACTTTTAAAATGGCACGAGGATTAGACAATCAAAGTGGTATCACCTTTGATAATATTGTTTTCTTTTTGAAAAAAAAAAGGGAAGTTAATATATATAAAAAATGAGGTACAAATTCCACTAACAGAATGTTTCATACATTTTGAGACAACCGAAGAGGGAAAAGTTATGATCCATTTTAAGACAAAGAATAATAGTTGCCTAGCTTCAACATCCCAAAATCAATTCCAGCACATTGCAAGTGCAATAAGATACAGCCTTAGATCAACCACAATAGCATAAAACAAGGAAATACCTTGTAGTGTGTCAATAAGCTATTCCACAGTGGCTGTTTGCTCAGGACTTTAGGATTCCCCAGAATGACAATACCATATCGAGCACGAGTTAGAGCAACATTGAGCCTACAGGGATCATTAATGGTCTGTTTGGATTGAGGGAGAGAGAGGGGGAGTAGAGTAGAGTAGAGTAGAGTAAATTTAGCACAAAATTAGCTTATTTTTAGCCAACTCTACTCTACTCCCCTCCACTCTCCCTCCTTTCCCCCTCCATCCAAATAGGCCATAAGGAATCCGATTCGCTGTAGAGAACCAGCAGTCAAACATCAATACATAAATATATCATGTACGAAAATATCTAGATACAAACAATATCTTTCTGGACAACAGTCAGAATCCACCAATCACCTAAAAACACATATTATAGGTAACCATTACATAACCTATAAGCCAAAAAATTGAGGTTATTATATGAACTGCCAATATTGTTTATGTTTTAAATTGGTAAATCACACACAATATAATGGGTTTTGAACCCTGACCTTACCCTCAATCTTGTTCTTCTAGTAGAAGAATATGACAATTGAACTAGATCTCACTTGCACTTGATAAGTTTTGATAACAGTTAGAAATTTTTTGCTGCCCCTGCAGCTCAACCCAGCCCCCCTTTGGACTCCCAAATGCTAAGTGCGAAAGGAGAATATATTACTAGAAAAGAATGAATATATGACAAAAATCAACTATGCCTAGTAATCCAAAAAGAAGGAAAAGGTAAAATATCTCTTCTGCTTTAACAGTTATTGCCATTTCATTTTGTTAAACTAGTCCATGAAGGTAAATTATTACAGGAGTCAAAATGTGTCAAATCTTAAAAGCATGAACAAGCATACTAAATCTCGTCAGCAAATACAAGAATTGACTGCGAAACTTCATTTGAAAAATAGAAATAAACAACAACAACAACGACGACGACGACAATGGCGACAGGGACACCAATACTTAGAAACAAATGTCTATCCACTGCCTCATCAAAGCAAGAGTTAACCAAGACCAATACTGAGTCTTCAGGTCAGAAATAACACTGAATAGATAGCATAAATGTCACATTAACTAACCTGATGTTCATTACTCCTCACACATGACAGAATAATGTATTCTTTTTCCCTTCCTTGAAATGAATCTACACTTGCAACCTGTAATAAACACAAGATTTTAGAAACAGCAGGGAAAAATAGCGCCTTAGGACTGGTGAGTTGAATATAAACATTACCTCAATCTCCTTGTAAAGTTGCTGTCTAAGAGCACCATTTCTTGACATATATTTCACAGTATATGCTCTTTGTCCCTCATATGGTGTTATCACCCCAATCTGTGAGATAAGGTATATAATTAATAACTGAGAACAGAACAACACCAATTCAGAAGTAAAGAAGATCCATATTAACCTGACTAGGCACTACACCGCTCCTTAAGAAAGTAGTTACAATCTTTTCTACATTAGCGGCCTCAGTCCTATTCAGATAGGATGTTCCACTAGCACTTATCTCCTTTTGTCCCATCTACAAAACAAGCATATTTTATTAGACAGTTCACTGGGGGTGCCAGAGGGGGAGGGAGCAGAGATTTGAAAAAAAAACCCAAAAGAAGGAAAAAAAAAAAAGAAGAAGAAGGAGATCAACCAGTTTTAGCATCAAGATCAATTTATGATTATTCTAAGAATCAAACCAATGATTTCACACCCAAGCAGATACAAATCATATAATGCACCAGTTATTTGCTAATTCTATTTATGTTCACAATGACCAAAATCTAACTACAGACAATTGATGGGCAGTTTTTTAATAGGCAGTTCTAATACCTGGACATAAAAGAACATTAGGCGATTGGGCACAGGCCAAGGAAAGTCAATTCCCGAAGATTGTCTCTCATTTATAGTTACTCCATTCTGTAGTGTGCCCTCATAGAAGCTGTTAGAAGGAAATTCTGACAGAGATGGGTGCATACGGTATTGAACCTAGGTTTCAAACAGAATGTAACAAATCAGTCTTAGAAAATTGTACGGTGGACAATGACAATAAGTACAATAAAAAGTCAGCTGT